>OX030955.1:4858092-4860592 GCA_943735955.1 Piscicola geometra
GAGTTGGTGGAAGGGAGCGGGTAGCGTGGCGAGTCGCAGCAGGTCGAGTGTTTCCCGCTGTGGTGGTGGTGACGTGGAAGAGGATGGTGATGATACTGGTGAGTCGAGATGATGGTGTAATAAATGTTGGTACTGCTAGAGTTCATCGCTGAAGAGAGTGCATGAAATAACGGATCGATGACTCAAGAAGATCGAAAGACATCCTTCCAACCCCATTGACCCACCCAACCAATCAATCCCCCGACCAACCACCCACATTTCCATAGTCGACGTATAGGACAGAGGCCTTATGATCGGTGAAGACCTTCTCGACCAGGGCCCGGTACCAAACACCATCTTCGAATTTGGCGGCACACATCTCGCCCTTCTTGGGTGTGTAGGAGGCGGGCAGGGGAGGTGACTTGGTGAAGTCTGATCTCAAATTCGCCATCAGGTCTTCTAGACTTGGTCCTGTTTGAAGGGGTCTTTGTGTTAATATATATTAAAACTTCAGTACGATCAACAAAAGGCCTATTCTCTACAACTTCTGTTTGTGCTAAAAAAATGGGAATAGGCTCATTTTGTAACTTTTGATGTTCCATGCATAAATATATAATTTATTTTTAAATTAAATTAAAGCAAAAACATTTTATATCTATTTTTATCTTTAGCGATACATGCTTTTAACTAAATGGCTGAAAATAGTTTAGCTGGGAAGTCTCTGGTGATCTATTGAATTCTTCTTATCGTCATAATTATTATTATTACCCGAAGAAGTATTGATTTAAATAATATATCTTCATACAATTGAATATATAATTATTCTAAATGATTATATAGGCACGTACACACACATAAGCACCTGATTCGACGTTCTGTGCATAGAACTGCAGTTCGGCAGTCACCTCTGAGACGACCACCTTCTTGTGCATCAACTGGTGGTGGTGATAGTGAATATTATTATTAATAATAATAATATTATTTATAATGTTAATAATGTAAATAATGAAATTAAAAATTAAACATATGATTTTCGAATGATTAATTTTAAAAATTATAACTAGTTTAATGATAAAAACAATAATATTGTAAATAATGTAATTAATAATTAAACAAATCATATGATTTTCGAAAGATGGCAACGCCAGCGCCACCTTCCGCTCCGTGATGACTGCAACTTCTTCCAATTCTGCCTTCTGTTCTGGCTCCAATGACCACAACTGGTGAAGGGCAAATCATCATCATCACCACCATCGTCATCATCGTCATCATCATCAAACTCATCATTATCAAGAATCCTTCGACGCATCAATGAGAACCCTCAACATTCAAACACCATCGAATGGTTCGGCTATCGAAATTGATGAGGATGATGATGATGAAGATGAGAAGGATGATGACGATGAAGATGAGAAGGATGATGACGATGATGATGAAAATGATGATGAAGATGATGATGAAGATGATGACTACAAAAAACATAACGATGAATATGAGAAAGACAATTAAAATGGTGATGATGATGATGATGACTCACGTTGAGCTTCTTGGCCTTGGCTTTGGCTTCGACGTCCTGCAGGGCCTTGTAGTGGGCACTCCTCTCCGCCGTGAAGTGCACCTTCGCCAGGCCCTGTGGTGGTTGGTGGAGGGGGGGTGGAGGGTTTCAGTGGGCGTGCAAGGAATAAGTTTTAAGGGAAGATAGTTGTGGAGAGAATGGTAGTGGTTTGTAGGGTGAAGGGGGAAGTTGTAGTTGGTAGAGATGGATGTAATGGATGTTGGGAGTTTCAGTTGATGGGGTTGTAGTGGGTAAGAGAGAGATGTAGTTGGTGGGAGGAGGTTGTGATTGGTGGAAGAGGATTGTAAGCGAGAAGAAATAAATGTTGAATTAGAGCAGAAAAAGTTGCCGAGTGTTGGCAGTTGAATGGTGAGTTAACTAGAAAAATGCTGCCCTACATAAACGGCAAGACACACAAACGCACACAAAAATCTAAAATTCCAGCGCCACACACGAAAACCCACCTCTTCGACCAGAGCGAGCGACAGATTAAGGCCTTCGACGAAGCACCAGCCGATGAAATTGCCTCCCTTGTCGATGCCCTCCACCTCGACCGTCACCTCACGCTGCAGCACCAGGTCCTTCATGAAGGTGTACGCCTCGTCGCCGAACGGGTCGCCAGCCGTCATTTGCGCTCCGTTGTTCGTGGTGGTGAGGGCCGCTGGACGAGCGCCCTTGGGGCATTCGATGCCTGGTGGTTGGGGTGTATTGGTTTTTTCGGGTGTGTTGGTGGGTTGGGAGAGGGATCTATAGGAATTAGGGTGATTTTTTCTTGGGAAAGATAATTAATGCACTACTCTCCACCACTTACGATTGACCTCACGATCACCTCACAATCACCAATCTCTTTCATCCTTCAACATTCATCAAACGCCCTTCACATTGCCTTCCTCCAATAAACCTCTGACCTCTCACCCAGCAGTTTCAAATAGCAACATTCATATGTACTCAACTCCCTCTACCCCC
>OX030955.1:4863092-4995592 GCA_943735955.1 Piscicola geometra
CAATGAGAAGTTGATGAAGTGATGGCGTAGCGTAGCTGGGGTTAGTGTTTATATGATGATGATGATGAAAACGACGATGATGATAAGGTCAACGATGATGACGATGATGATGATGCTAATGATGATGATGCTGATGAAGCAGACGAGAAGGCACACGAACATTCCTCCGAAGAGCACAGTGCAGCACATCTTCTCGGCGAAATCGGCAGACTTCGGCTGGATGTAGTCCACTTCGAGATTCACCTGTTGTTGTTGTTGTTGTGCTTTTGTTGTTTTTTGTGTGCTTTTGTTGATGTTTTTTGGTGTTGTTATTGTTGTAATTGTTTTGGATTTGTTGGTGTTGTGGTTTTTTATTTGTTGTTGTTGTTGTGGTCTTGTAATTGTATTAATGTTGTGGCCAGCCAGCTGAAAGAATAGACACCAACCAGTCCACACCTATTCACCAAACACAACCACTCCACACCTATTCACCAAACACAACCACTCTACACCTATTCAACAAACACAACCACTCCACACCTATTCAACAAACACAACCACTCAACACCTATTCAACAAACACAACCACTCTACACCTATTCAACAAACACAACCACTCTACACCTATTCAACAAACACAACCACTCCACACCTATTCACCAAACACAACCACTCCACACCTATTCAACAAACACAACCACTCCACACCTATTCAACAAACACAACCACTCCACACCTATTCAACAAACACAACCACTCTACACCTATTCAACAAACACAACCACTCCACACCTATTCAACAAACACAACCACTCTACACCTATTCAACAAACACAACCACTCTACACCTATTCAACAAACACAACCACTCTACACCTATTCAACAAACACAACCACTCCACACCTATTCAACAAACACAACCACTCCACACCTATTCAACAAACACAACCACTCTACACCTATTCAACAAACAAAACCACTCTACACCTATTCAACAAACACAACCACTCCACACCTATTCACCAAACACAACCACTCTACACCTATTCAACAAACACAACCACTCCACACGTATTCAACAAACACAACCACTCTACACCTATTCAACAAACACAACCACTCCACACCTATTCAACAAACACAACCACTCCACACCTATTCAACAAACACAACCACTCTACACCTATTCAACAAACACAACCACTCCACACCTATTCAACAAACACAACCACTCCACACCTATTCAACAAACACAACCACTCTACACCTATTCAACAAACACAACCACTCCACACGTATTCAACAAACACAACCACTCTACACCTATTCAACAAACACAACCACTCCACACCTATTCAACAAACACAACCACTCCACACCTATTCAACAAACACAACCACTCTACACCTATTCAACAAACACAACCACTCCACACCTATTCAACAAACACAACCACTCCACACCTATTCAACAAACACAACCACTCCACACCTATTCAACAAACACAACCACTCCACACCTATTCAACAAACACAACCACTCCACACGTATTCAACAAACACAACCACTCCACACCTATTCAACAAACACAACCACTCTACACCTATTCAACAAACACAACCACTCTACACCTATTCAACAAACACAACCACTCCACACCTATTCAACAAACACAACCACTCCACACGTATTCAACAAACACAACCACTCCACACCTATTCAACAAACACAACCACTCCACACCTATTCAACAAACACAACCACTCTACACCTATTCAACAAACACAACCACTCCACACCTATTCAACAAACACAACCACTCCACACCTATTCAACAAACACAACCACTCCACACCTATTCAACAAACACAACCACTCCACACCTATTCAACAAACACAACCACTCCACACCTATTCAACAAACACAACCACTCTACACCTATTCAACAAACACAACCACTCTACACCTATTCAACAAACACAACCACTCTACACCTATTCAACAAACACAACCACTCTACACCTATTCAACAAACACAACCACTCCACACCTATTCAACAAACACAACCACTCCACACCTATTCAACGCATGAGCAAACAAACGCCATTATATTGGCAAAGTGACTTAACATGTAGCGTCAGGTAATGTGGACAATGGATCCTCTCCTTCCCCTCTCCTTCCCCTCTCTTTCCCTTCCATCTCTCCCCTCTCCTTCCCCTCTCTTTCCCTTCCATCTCTCCCCTCTCCTTCCCCTCCATCTCTTTTCTCTCCCTTCTTTTCCATCCCTTCCTCACCTTTCCCTCCCTTCCATTCCTCCCCTCACTCCTCCATACCCCATCTTCCCCCCCCCTCCTCCCTTCACACCTTCTTTCCAATCAGTTTCTTCCTTAGGAATTCTCGCGCCTCGAACATGTAGGGTGTGTCGTAGAGGGGTCGTGGCCGGTACTTGGCGTCTGCCTTCTTTTCGCCACCTTCTATGCCCGTGTCTTGAGGCCTGTGTCAATGTGAGTGTGTGCCGAGAGGGTTTTGTATGCATGGGGGTGGGGTGTTGTGTGTGTGGAGAGGGGGTTTGTGTGTGGGAGTGTGTGTCTGTTTGTGGGAGGAGAGGTTTGTGTGTGGGGAAGAAAGAGTTGTGTTTGGGGAGAGGGGGGGAGTTTGTGTGTGTGTTTATGTGGTGGTGCAGTGTTGTGGTAGTGAATATACTAGAACGAGTCATTGTGGTACATGATTTACGACAGCATTCTTTGAAGATACTTCAAGTAAACGCTAAAGAAATTTAACAAATCGTTTTCAAACACCTAAAAAACATACCAAAGGATGACATCAACATCGTTACTACCACCAACATAATCATTATCAACACCACCACTAGCACCAACCATCATGATCATCACCCCCCTACCCCACCAAATCACCTGGGAGGCCTGATGCTGGAGATGAAGACCTTCTGCAGACTGTCATCAGTCGTCAGCCTCACCATAAGGGCGTCTCCGTTCAACACTTCGACCACTTTGCCAGACAACTTCTTCTCTTTTATCTCAACGGCGGGAGTTGGCGCTATGTAATTCTTCCAGAGTCGCAGCTTCTTCTCTTTCGCTTGTCTGCGTGTTTGGTTCGTGGTGGGCGATGACGACGATGCGGGTGAGGGGAAAGTGGGAGAATTGCATTTTTGGGCGGGATGGTGATGATGATGATGGGATGGTGATGATGATGATGGGATGGTGATGATGATGATGGGATGGTGATGATGATGATGATGGGAAGGTGAAGCGATGTGATGAGTTGATGCCGAGTCGGGAATTCATTGACAGAAGATGCGACTATCCACGAAGTACCCGTGCATTCAAAAACACCAACATCTTAATTCATTTTAACTACATCCACCACCTACCATATACACTACATTACCCCCTCCCCCCCAACTACCCAATTTCCAATAACCAGCACCAACACCACCCCCCTCCCCACCACCATTACCCCCACCGACTTCTCAGCAGCCCTCATCTTGTCGACGCCCTGCGTGACGTTCTTCATGCTCCAGTCGCTACAGTGCGCAAAGCCTTCGGAGAGCAGCAGCTCTGAGATGTTCCCGCTCTGTGGTGGTGATAATGATGATGATGTTATACACACACACACACACACACACACAAACACGCAGACACATAAAAAAGCAGACACATACACGCAGAAAAACACACACAAAATGACACACAGCTACACACACACACACACACACACGAACAGGGTGTTTGACGGTGGCAAGGAGGTTCTGGTTGGAGGCCCCTTCGACCAGTATCTAGGGGACGATGCAGTAGCAGTGAAATGTTGCAGTGACTCAAACTTAAATGATTTAACCACTGGACAATCATTGTGTAGTAACGTATGTGTGCATGTGTGTGCGTGCGTGCATGTATGTGTGCGTTTGTGAATGTGTGAATGTGTGTGTGAGTGTGTGTGTGTTGTTAGCATGAAGGATGCTGGAGTTGTTGTATGTACAACGAAGTAGAATATAATATAATACAATATAATACAAAACAATATAGGCCATATTGTACTATATTTTGTTTCATTATACTATATAATATAGTATAACATAAAACATAAAAACATATATATATAGACTATATTGTACTGTTATTCATTTTATTGTATTATATTATACTAAACTATAGAGTATAATATTATACATTTTCTAAAAATAGAATAAAATATGGTCTTGAGCATTGCGAGGTCACCTTAACATCTTGCTGCAGCAGTCTCACTTCCGTGAAGTATCTGTCAGGAAACGAAATGGTGATGATGATGATGATGATGATGATGATGATGATGATGATGATGATGATGATGATGATGATGATGATATCATACACTACTCACCACCACATTAAATTTTCCATTATCATCGTCATCATCAGCAGCATCATCATCATCATCAAGACTACCATCATCATCATCATCATCACCACCACACTTACTTTACTTCTTCGGCGAATGGCTCAGGGACACTCTTGCCTTCTTCTATCTTGAACATCGGTGTCTGTGTGCGTGTGTGTGTGTGTGTATGTGTGTGTGTTAGTGCGCACGCATAATTGAGCCACTCACACATGCATAAAAAATGTATATTTAAAAAACTGGATCCCCCTATCTACACATAAAACCATCATCCATCCCTTCTTCACCTCTTTTAACCCACTCATCCACTCTCACCCACCATCCCTCTTCACACACCATCCCTCTTCACCCACTCATTTCTTCTCACCCTCCCATTATTTCTCTCAACACACCCATCTCTCTTTACCAAACCAATTTATCCACACCCATCCACCTAAATCCTTTAACTCACCCAACAATTCCTTCTCACACACCCACCTACACATCCATCCCTCTTTACCCACCCAATCACCCTCCCCACCCAACCATTCCACCCCCTCACCCACCCAACCATTCCACCCCCTTCTCCATCCAAAAGCACCCACCCATCCACCCATCGCCCTCGTACCTTGATGCCGGTGAACATGACGGTGACGTATTGGAAGGAGGGCAGCAGGAAGGCTCTGACGGTGCAGCCATCCCGCACGTGCTCTATCACCGCTGGTGGTGGATTGGTGGAAGTGTGGATTTGGGCTGCAACCAACATAACCAACCAACCATCAATCAAACCAACTAACCCTCCCCCCCTCATTATCAAACCAACCAATCAACCAATCTTCTCCCAAATCAACCAACCCAACTACTCAACCAATCAAACTAACCTACCACCCACCACTAAACCATCAACCAACCTTGAACCAACCAACAAACCAACCCCCTCCCCACTACCAACCAACCAAGAAAACCCCCTCCCCACAAACCAACCAACCAAAAAAACCCACCGAACCACCCTCTCACCAACCAACCAACCAACGAACCATCGATCTCCTTATTCTTGCACGCGTCAGCGAACTGCCTGGAATTCTCGAGACTCCACTTGACGTCCCTCACATGACCGCCTGCATCCTCGTCCGTCCACTTGCCCCTCTTGCCCGCCACCGCTGCCTCCTCCAGCTGTATCAGCTTCGTGTGCTGTTCGCTGGTGGGGGGGGGGGGGGGGGGGGTGGTTTATGAGGGGTTTAATGGGTAGGTAGTGAGTGAGGGAAAGTGAGTGCGTGGGTAGAAATGAGGACGGGTGGGTGGTGGAGAATGAGTATGTGGTGATGAAGAAGGCTGGGTGGTGAGAGAGGGTGGGTGGTGAGAGAGGCTGAGTGGTGAAAGAGGCTGGGTGGTGAGAGAGGGTGGGTGGTGAGAGAGGCTGGGTGGTGAGAGAGGCTGGGTGGTGAGAGAGGCTGGGTGGTGAGAGAGGGTGGGTGGTGAGAGAGGCTGGGTGGTGAGAGAGGCTGGGTGGTGAGAGAGGGTGGGTAGTGGAGAGAAGAAGGGGAGGGGAATCATAGAGCTTTTAGGAGATTGGTTGCGAAGGTTGGTGGTTATATGTGGAGAGACACATGCTATGAGTTTGAATCTTTTTTTTTGAAATCCGTTGATAACGATGTTTGAGTGAGAAGCTGAAGTAAAATAATTTTTCAAAGATGAATATTTAGGTTTCAAAAAAATCATTTTCTGGTTTTTTCTAGGTACTTAACATCAAAAGCAACAAAAACAAAAATACCAAAATGCACAAACTCACTCGATGCGGATGCCAGTCTTCCTCACCTCGACGAGGCCCTCACTCACCAGACTCTCTACCAAGTTCTCACCCGTCGTGTCTGAGCCACCAAGGAGGAAAAGGGGTGTGGTGGTGGAAATGGTGGTGGTGTTTTGTTATCATTAAAATTGTGTCTGTGTCACAGGGTTAGGGTTAAGTGAGAGAAAGGAGGAAAATTGTGGAATTTTGTGAGCGTCTGTGCCAGGCAGGGAGAAGGTGAAGTGGTGGTTGTGTTTAGAGACCTCATTTTATTTCGTTAACAGTTTTTATTAATACAGTGTCGAATACAGGACTTAGTATTCAAAATGGCTATTTGAATATAAATACGAATAGAATATTTGATACAACTCTAGATATAGTATTTGTATGTATCTAGTTAGCTATTAAATTTAGTTTTAGTTAACTATTAAATTAAACTAACAATTATAAGCTAAATAGTAAGAATGATTATGATTATGATTATTATTGTTATTAAAATAAAATAAAAGTCATGGTGAAATAGATCAATAAGGCGTGCTGTTAGAGGTTAATCAATTTATTAATGGAGGTTCAACAGTGGTGAGGTTTGATTGGACTGAAAATGAAGAGATATTTGTTTGGAGAAAATTAGTCAAACAGATTTTATTTGATTATCCAATAATAATGGAAATCATGGTGGTGGTGATGATGATTTTGATGATAGTAATGATAGGATATTGTTGGAACAGTTAGGAACCTTTTCCGAGGTAGACTAGACCATATTCTTTTTTGTTTCCTACAGTTTTTGGGTCGAGAACAAAACACACCTGTTTGCCAACCAACTTCTTCCTTAGGAACTCTCTGGACTCCCAGGCAAAAGGCTGGAAAAGTTGGGTTGTTTTATTTTAATATTTAATAATAACTCAATATTATTAAAATTAAACACAATATTGTGTTATTTAAATCCATTTCGAGTTTCAAATTTTTGTGTTCTTATAATAAACCAATAATTCAAAAATCAATTAAAATAGAAATGATTAAACTAAGATTTGTAAACGCCTTCGAAATCATCCATCTCCACCTGGCCACACCTCATCTTTTGCCTCCTGACTGTTTGCAAATTCTGAGCTGGGATCTGCAGGTCGTCGGGCCAGCTTGGGCGCCGTCACACCACTCAGACCAACCGTTCTTTCAGGTGGTGGTCCCCCCTTCGGAACCCCCCGAACCACTATGGTGTCCCCTGAGAGAATCTGATGGGCAATGGTGGTTCGCGATGGTGGTTGTTGTAGTATTCGTAAGAATTTGAATGTATTAGAATTATTATTTATAAACAAGAAAAAGGGAAAGTGTATTTAAAAAGAAAAATAAATTATATTGGAAAATAATTATTTCTATGGATCAAGATAGGAAAAAAGTGAATATAATTTGTCTGTTTACAATTCCCACATGTTTTACTTAGCTTGTAATTTACTAATTTACTGGGGTAGTTATGAGTGTTTAATAAACACTGTTTATGAATGGTGATGATCATTTTACGCTTTACTTAGCCACAAAACAATTCATACTACATGCGCCTAGCCAGACATAACAGAAAAAATACAACGAAATTAAAAAACATCTAATTATATAATTTTCCAAATTCCTTCAAGCGATCTTTACAAATCTCCGGCATTTCCATATGCAACGACGTAGGCGATGTGGTGTTGGTGGTGGGCTGAAGAGAAGAAGATGGACACTAACTTGTTTGACGGTTCCTCTGAGCAGAGATCCCGTGCCGAAAGACGGCAATGGTGTGGTGGCTGTGGCAGGAGCTGACATGTCAAAAAGTTTTAAACACGAGAAAGAACGGTGCAGGCTGTTTAATGATTATACCTAGCGTTCTGCCTTATACTTTTGATACAATTATATAGCAGGTGTATATTGTAAACTCTATAATATAGAGTTTACAATAGAGTCTATATGAATGTATGCGATCGTATGCTTTACACTTCTATCATATTGTATGCAGATGATATCCACGTATGCAGATGTTTTTCAGCTAGTTTATCTAGTTAGTGGTATTGAAGCGCATAACTTATTTTTGAACTGAAAAATACTTATTAAATTTTCTGAAGAAAAAAAAAATTTGCGGAATTTTTTTAAAATTGGTCGCTTTAGATAAAAACTTGGTTTTGCACCCATTTAATTTACAGATTTTTTTTCTTCTACAATGGAACTCCACATATCTTTCATATCTTAGAATCTACATTTACAATTTAGATTATATTGATAATACATCGTTTGAATCAGTTTTGATTATTATGAGCACATGTCTCTTAAAATGTAAGTTACATGAAGAGATATTTTTATAGTGTTTATTTCTTGTGGTTCTTGTTTTCACTAGGCGGTTGCACAAAAAATGACAGTAAGAACATTGAAAATAAATAAGCAAGTATATGTATTTTTATTTTACTGAAATGAAAAAAATTAATGTCTATAAATAGTTCATATAAGTGAAAATATAAATTTAAACTTCTTTTTCTTTTCCAAACTTTTGTAATACAACCATTCCATAGCCGCCTCTGCCAGTATCGAAATCTTGTCTATACTCATCCCTGACCTGTCCACCAGACCTCCCTCTCCCATATTGTCGTCCTTCTACGAATCCTGCATCCCAATCTGTCCTCAAAATGCGATCATCGAGTCTGGTTCCTTTTATATACCTCATTGCCTTTTCCGCGTCTTCTCTAAAGTAATACTCCACAAAACAGAATCCACAGGGAGTCTTTTTGACCTTGTGGAGACCCATTATGACCCTTCTGACTTCTCCACAGTAGGAGAATAACTCGTAGACCTGGTCTTCAGTAGACTGGAAATTTAAGTTGCCAATGTACAATGTAGTACTTTTTAATAATTTTTTCTCTTGTTCCCCTAGATTTCCCTGTAATTAATGGTTAAGTTTACATTTGCATTTTAAATAGCAGATTTAATTAAAATTCATCAAAGAAGAATGATTAAATTTGTAAATAATCTGAATTATGAAATTTATTGCAACTACTTAACATACAACATTTTAAAAAATGAGCGCAGATTTAAATCCATTTGCCAATACCACAAATTAATAAACACTTGAGACTGTTTTGCCAACAATTATGAAAATATTTAATCATAAAATTTTAATCAATTAGCTTCGAAGTTGCCTTGAAAGAAAATAATGATAAGAATTCACTTTAAAATGTTGGTCTCGGTACGTACTGAGCTCTATTGAGCTACGAGGACTTCTTTTCCGCTTTCTTGGATTTACACTCATCCCAAATTAGATTAAATTCTGCTTGAGTTTATTGTAGCTTTTTGGTTAAAAGTGGATTTATTTCAAAAGCAAAGACTAGTGACAAATTACTAAAAATTTATTTAAAAAACTTTTGAAATTATTTTATGAGTCAAAAATTTATATTTAATTTCAAAAGAATTAGAATACATTTAAAAGCTGTTAAAATTGACTATTCAACTCACTCAAGTTTTTTATTTCTTAGGTTTGAACTTTAGAGAAAACTTGGCATTAACTAAAGGCGTCATTTTGACTTTCAACAAATACTTCTCACTGTTCTTCGGATCCACCATGACACTCTCGACTACAGCCTCTTTGTACAACCAGCTGAGAAATTAATAAAAGAACAAACTTATGAATGCATGATAAATAAATGGAAGCAAAAAAATCTTAATTAATTTTTTGATTTGCAACAGCTCTGAACGAATAAACCATATTCAAAGACTCACTTAGGAACCCATTCCACTCACGACAACATGCTGCCTCCAATGGGAACTCTCAATCTCTTCGTGACCATTCCTGTCACTTTGCCTAGTACTCCTTGCATCACACTTATCAACTCCGGCACTCCCCATCCTTCCTTCAAAGAAACCATCACCTCGTTCGGTGACGAAAATGAAGCTTTCAATGCATTCCTGGATTAAATAGTTTCTATAATTTTTTATGCTTTCAATGGTTTTAATGTCGTTATGAATTTTTTAAATAGGAATTAATTCAATATGCTTAAAAATCAAAAGCTTTGAAAGAATGATCGAGAATTTAATTGCAGAAAAGTCTAACAAACCGATCATCGTGGCTTAGAAGATCGGTCTTATTGTGGACGAAGACTAGATTTTGAAGAAGAGGATGGACGGATGAATTGATGAATTTAGGATTTGATATACTGATTGCTGAATTGGGGTGTGAATTGGAGGATGAATTGGAGGATAAAGTTGTGAACGAAATGGTGGATGAATTGATAGAAGAACTGATAGATGAATCAGTGGATGACTTGATAGATGAATCAGTGGATGAATCGATAGATGAATCAGTGGATGAATCGATAGATGAATTAGTGGATGAATGGCGTTTTAGGATTCTTTTGAGAGTTTCAATGACAACTCTATTTTGGTTGCTTTTGTCGGGATGAGAGGAATCAGTAACGATCATGAGCAAGTCCTGGTGTGGATGGCAGCACTATTCAATCCATGTCCAGCCCCCCCCCCCCGTTACCATTCACCATTATTAATAAATTCCATTCCCCCTCAACCACCATTATTCAACCACACCCGCCATTCCCCGCCATTCTTTCAAATCCCCATCCCTTACCATTACCCAACCACATGCCACAATTCACCATCATTCTCCAACCACATGCACCCTCCCTCACGGCATAGGCGATTTCTTGCAAAGAAGCATTAAAAGCGTCGAAGAGCGATGGAGGAATGTTGGATATGAATCCTATTGTATCCACGTACAAGACCTGGAAAAGTGATGATGATGATGCTGATGATGCGGGTGATAACTTTATGAATGGGTGGATGGATGAGTGGATAGATGGATGAGTGAATAAATGGGTGGATGGATGAGTGGATGGATGAGTGGATAGATGAGTGGATGAATGAGTAGGTGAACAGTGAGATATTTCGGTAAATAGGAAGTGATAACCAACTTTACATTATCATTTGCTACTAAACCAAATATACCCGAACAGACAAAGTAATTTATTTGAAAAAAATCACTTTCAAATTATTCGGCAGAAAGCCGGTGAAGGTTGTGACGTCGAGGGTGGCGAAAAGTCTGTCTTCGGGAGTGATGCTGGCGTCACCGGTGAGGCACTGAATCAGGGAAGTCTTGCCTGGGTGAAAAGAGAAATAGCGTGGTGTTGATGATGATGATGGGGGTGATGGAGATGATTATGATGGTGGTGTTGGTGGTGGTTGTGGAGATTTGGGTGATAATGATGATGTGGGTGATGATGATGATATGGAGGATTATGATGATGGAAATGATGCGAGCGATAATGATGATGTGGGATGAATGGACAGTGGCGTAGTAGCTAATCTTACCAGCATTTGTGTATCCAACCACAGCGATCACTGGGAGATCAGCCTATTTAAAATCCAACAATAAGAAAATTAATGAAATATGAAAAAAACAAAATTTAAGAAAAGTTAATTATAGGCTATAATTTACAGCCCCATAAAACAGTCAATTATAGGTCATCATTAAACACCCCAAAATTCCAATTACTAAAGACACATACCTTCTTGCGACTGGAGCGGAACAGTTCCTTCTGAGAGGCAATCTTTTCCACCTCTTTCTTGATGCGTTCTTCTCTCTCCTTCGGTGAACAAATGTTTAAAATGAACGAACGATAAGGCTTCGGTCTCAGCGAAAGAATTCTACACTTTGCAGAAAAACTGACCTATGTAAAGCATTTCGACCCTTTGCAAAACTATGAATACTTGAACTATGTTAAAAAGTCATATAATAGAAGTACTCTTAATGTTAAAACATCACTTGCATTACATAAATTGCCATTAATTAAATACGATTATATTAATTTCTTACTAGCATAACTTTCTATTACAAATAACTCTATCAAATTATAATATAACCTTAAAAAAAGTTGCATTACATTTTGACAAATTACATATCATTACATTGAAATAGAATTACCCATTCAATACACCATAAAAAGTCAAAAATCCATCCACATACCCTGAGCAGGTGTTTCCTGGTGCTGAGGAACACCTCGCCACTGCCACCCAGCACCTCCAGAGAGTCTTTGTGGTGGTCGCTCTTGAAGTTGTTGTGGTGGAAGGTGTAGAGGTTCGACCTGAAGCCAAAGGCAAAGGGAGAGAGGATAATCTATCGTTTAAAGAACTTTTACTGAATTTATTAAGATATTTATATGACATTTGTTTTTCCATAAAAGCAACATGAACACTGAACGCTATCTCATTAATAATCACGTTTTCATCATCCCCGTCATCTCTACCGTCACCATCATCATCATCATCATCATCATCATCATCATCATCATCATTATCATCATCGCCATCATCATCATTATCATCAACATCACCATCATCATCATCATCATCTCCTCCTCTTCCTTCTCACCATTGTCAGCATCATCATCACCACAACCATCATCTTCATCACTACCACCATCATCTTCATGACTTATCTTCCACCTCAAGTAGGAGATCTCAGCCAGTGCCACTTGCATCTTGGCCTCATTGCTGACCGCCCTGGCTCGGAAGATCTCAAGAATTACTGAAAACCTGGTGAATGATTAAACCTCTTGTATGATTTCTAATTCCGATGTTGAAATTAAAATGTTTTTTTCGGAGTTTATAGAGAGATCAGAGATAATGATGGGTATTTTTTACCTCAAGTAAAAATAAAATAAGATTTTCCTAATTTAATTTTTTTATCAATCAATCACTAATGATTTGTATATGAAAAAAATTATTTAACTCTTCGATTTAATATACTTAATTGCTATTTTATCCATATTGGTGTCTCAGTTGAATTTTTTACAATAGGTTTTATTCTTGAAAACATTTAAACTTGGATTTCTGATATAAATCGGCTTTCACAATCAACTTTTACTTTTTGAAACACATTATACCTTTTGTTGGATAACCAAGAGCTACAAAATGAAACAAAACAGTAACATATTATGATCAAAAGCATGATAAATCCAATTACTAACCACCCACCTATCATACACTCGCAAACTCCATAGCTTTTCCAAAGTCATGAGTTGACTGGACGTCAAAGTGTTTAGTCCTAGCACCACCCCAGTAAGCCCCTCCCTTTTCTTCAATGCTGCGATGTGATTCGTCAGTTCTTCCAGCTTTCCTGACCCGAAAACCCTGTGAGGATCAACTCTCCTCAAAGGCTGAACCATCTGAGTGTTTTGGTGTGCATTTTCATGATCAATAATAAAATAAATATAATAAACTAATTATTATGAAATTATTTTTAGAACTATCATCATGATCATCATCATAATTACAATTATTATCATCATCATCCGTATTCCTATCATCATTGTGATCATTATAACAATCATTACCACTATCATCATCATCATTACCACTATCATCATCATCATTACTACTATCATCATCATCCTTACCACTATCATCATCATCATTACCAGTATCATCAGCATCATGACCACCTTTTCAGTGACCCTCCATAGGGGTATAGATTCAATCAGAGCACATAACTCCGAAGCCTCCAAGTGTGCATTTGATGTCTGTGAGTGTTCTGTCCTTGTGTCTGTGTGAGTTTGTGTGTTGAAGATAACAGTTGTGTGCTTCTGTTAATCATAAACATTGTATGTATATACCTAGATTTTAGGTTTTGAGGTTCCTTTTGCATTTTTAATCAATACCTAAATTTACATGATGAGAGATGAAAAGGATATTTTCAAAAAATATTCAACTTGGTTGTATGGCCAGGACTTTTTGGAGTGTCTTAACCTGCTGTTTGAGCTCAGGAAACCAAGGAATAGTTTTCATTCTGAATAAGTTGGTTTTTTACTGTTTAAAAGTAAATTTAATAAATATTGTATGAAATAGGGTTGACATAATTCTTACATATTTTTAAAAAAATAAAAACCTAGAATAAAATAAAATTACTTTTTTTAAAATTACATTGGAATAAAATACAAAACGAATATTAGTAACGGCGTAACCCAAACCAGCTTCAAGACCACTCGGTTGATGAGTAATAAAACAACCAAAATTATTTATAAGTACCATCAATCAATCAATCAATCACTAATAATTTATATAGCGCCCTTTCCTAAGCGAACAAAAGCGCTTAGCCATCACGTCCCAAACAAGTACGTCTTCAGGCCTCGACGGAAAGTTATGAGTGACTTAGTTGAAGTTAAAGAAGAAGGTAAAGAATTCCATAAAAAAGGACCACAGTAAGAAAAAGAACGTTTAGCAAAAGATTGTTTAACTGGAAATCGAAAAGAACGATTTAGGGTAGATGATCTTAGACCAGATTTAGGGGGTTGTTTAATTAGATTTTTAAGGTAAATTGGAGCATTACAGTTAGGAATTTTAATCATATTTAAACATATTTTAAAAGTCACTCTAGATCTCAAAGGTACCATTGAAAATACTTACAAGTAAGTATGCAGGATATGTTTGACACAATTTGAAAAAATAGCATTGTATCAAACGGCACAAGATTTTTTAAATAATCTTTATTCTTCACCATTTAAGTCATTTTACAAAAAAATTCGGGTACTTCACTGTCAGTCGGCTAATATAGACTGACTGTCTCAAGATCGTACGAGGTTTCTACCAAGAAAAGCCCATTTATGCTATGCTTTTTCATGGCCTTTAATACATCATCTTCCTTTTTGTGGAGAGACCTAGTTTTGAGTAGGCCCAGCCCCGCATTTGACCCAATAAATATTCTTATGGACAACTGGATCATGGTTTCTGAGAGCGTGCTTGGCGTTCTTTCACAAGTTTTCCGCCTCGCTGCGCCATTATAGTGTCAATCTTCGTCTGTTGACTGAGATTTCCTTAATTTTAATAAAGTGGGTTAAGATATCGATTAAAATAAATGCAAATAAAACATACATAATTTAAATGTTAGGAAAATAAACATGCTTTAAATTAGATATATTGAAACATGAAGACCAGAATACAGCATAGAGAATGTTATAATACGGTGATTCTAGCAATGAACAGTATTTGACTTCAAACTAAATCATTTTCATATTAAATTATAGAAAATCTTAGCTTCTAAGAGATACTTGAAACCGGTGTTTTGTATAACACATGTGGCAGATAGACTGAATTTTAAGTGAAATAAATATATAAAATTAAGACTCTAGACTATAGTCAAAAATTTATAGTTTGATTCATAAACAAGTACATGAAAATAGCAAGAACACATAAATTGAGTAAAGCACATTATCAACAACAATAACGGAAAGTCCGAAAAAATGAATGCAATTATTCATCCCATCCCCAAAACTAAACATCCAATATCGCCTCAAGACTTTCGCCCCATTTCAGTCACTCCAATATTATCACGCCTTCTCGAAAAAATCATAGTTTCTCAATATATATACCCTTGCTTCAATCACCCATCAGTAATACCTATTCTTAAAGATCAATTCGCCTTTCGCCCATCAGGTTCTCCTACTTCTGCCATAATTGCTATCACGTCTACCATCACTTCACTTCTCAAAACTAATAGTCATGTTCACCTTATTGCTCTTGACTTTACTAAAGCCTTTGACACTCTTGATCACCATACCCTCGCCTCCAATCTTGCACTTCTTCCTCTTGATGACAACATATATAACCTTCTCATTTCATTCCTTTCCAACCGATCACATTCCACCATTTATTTAAATCAACTTTCTAGTATCCTTCCCATCAACTCTAGCGTGGTCCAAGGCTCAGTTCTTGGTCCATCTACCTTTATAACCAACGCCTCTTCACTTCAACCCTATCACCCTTCTAATTATATTTTAAAATTCGCTGACGACACCTATCTCATTATTCCATCATCTAACACCCACACCATCCAATCAGAGCTTGAATCCCTCTCTAAGTGGGCCAAGCTCAGTAATCTCTCACTCAACCTCAAAAAATCATTTGAACTCATAGTCCATAATAGTTATAAACGCATCACACCACCAGCTTTACACCCTTCCATTCAACGCACTAACAAACTCACTATCTTAGGTATCACATTCACTGACACCCTTAACATTTCACCACACATAGATCACATTATCAATAAATGCTTTCAAACTTTTCATGCCATCAAAACAATCCGTTCCCATGGACTCTTTGGTGCCAAACTCTTTGACATCACTGAGTCCCTCATCATCTCTCACCTTAAGTATGCAGCTCCTTCTTGGTCTGGTTTTGCTAATCAGCCACACATTAAGCAACTCCAGTCCCTAATTAATAAATTCATAAGACTTAACTACCTTCCCTCTTTCTACCCATCTATCACTTCTATGTTTACCACTTTAGACACCAAATTATTCTTTAAAATATCTAATAACTCTGACCACGTTCTTCACAATTTCTTACCCCCCCTTAAAAAATCTACTCATAACTTAAGACCCCGTAAACACAATTTTAATATCCCTATATATACTACGCTTGAAAGTAAAACATTCCTCCCTCGTCTTCTTAAATCTCACATTCTATAGTTTACATTTATATTTATATTATCATCTCTGATTCTTATTACTTATTTATCTACTTAATTATTATTACCTATTCACCATATCCTTTGTCTTGTAGTATTTTTTTTTTAAACCATTATCATTAGCATCAGTATCCTATAATTATCTACTATTATCTTATGCAACATGTAACATGGCCTGCGTCTGTCAAACCGTGATTAATAAAGACAAAAAAAAAAAAAAAAAAAAAAAAAAAAAAATTATAGCCTAGAAGCTTTTTTAGTGCAATTCTGATGTTCTTGGCCATTATTATATTAATTATTCATTGAATAGTTTGAGACTCAAAAAAATCAAACAAAAATGACTTAGTTACAAAATCTTCAATGAAATCCTATAAAATAAAAATTGTTGAAAACAATAATACAATTATTCTTCTTCTTCCTCTTCTGCTGTTTCTAGCCCATTTCTACTCAGATCAGCTGCCCATGGTGATGATTTCATCTTGTGTAGGTTTAGTATCACTTTATCTTTTTCAATCTGTAGTGGAGTGAATAAAAGGTAAAAACTTGAATTTAATTTAGTTTTAAAAAATATAGATTTTATCACCAAAATGAATTTAAACTTTAGTGACAGAACCACCTTGTAGGTACATCTTTCTGGATGGATTTCTCCAGGAAGTTTTTTGATGCTGAAACGGAAAAAGTCTTTGACCAGTGGGTTATTCTTGTCTTTTCTGATGACGATGTTAGCATCAATATTCCTGTGCAAAATTGATGAATTACTTTGACTTTTCAAATAGGTTAAAGAATTTTAATATATTTAAGTTATATTTGGTTTGTTTAAAAATATGATATAAATGGAGATAATGAATTGAACTTTAACTATATATGGTATACTGAAATTATAATTGCACCTTTCACTATATTTGACATCAACATCTGCATTTGATGCCATATTCTCAAACTTTTTTTTCTTGAGTCCAGGCAAAACTAGTGTTACCCTTACCAAGTATGATCCAATCTCATCTGTTGTGACTAATATAGGCGATTGTTAAATACACATTTTTAATAACCGTAATTATCAAGTCTTAATATTTAAGCCCTAATTGAAACTTGCAAATATATTTATTTATTCAACTTATTTCAAAATTATAAATTAATATTGGGCAAGTACCAGCCATTGGATAACGGTACAATGGCTGATCTCCAAAAATATTCATTGCTGCCATTTTCCATTAAAAGATATCAATTTCAAGTTTCACTTTTCAATATTTATTAATTAATAAGGTAGTACTAACATACTTTTCAATTATAATAGTTATTTTAAAATAATTTGAAAATTTGAAAATAATATTTGAATTTTTCTTATTTATAATTAGTTTGAATCTCATAATTAATCAAATATTTCACTTTTGACCCTTAAAAATATCGTACAAAATATTTTTAATGAATACAATATATTTATTTATTTATTCATTTAAAGTTTAAACAGTATAAAAATGGAAAAAGTAAAAAACTAATAACTAGTTACTAATTATGCCATAATTATGATGATGATTTGTTTTTAAAAATATATAATTTATTAACTAATTTTTTTATGTTTCAGTTTTATTGAATATTACAGATATTTTCAACTATTTTTCATCAGGAAACTGACATATGTTTTGAAGAAAAATCTGAAAGTAAAGAACAACTATCAACAAAAACTTTGTTCCCAAAAGCTATTATTGTTATAAATACATCCAATGAATGGGAAAAAGCATATCAACTTTTTTCCAAGAACTTTACTTTACCACAAGTCAATTATCTATTTATAGTTACTTTTTATTTAAACCAATTCACATAAATAATTAGTAAATTATAAATAAGAACTAAACTTCTTCAATTTATTTATAAATTAATTTTTGGGTAATAAAAAATAAAATTCAAAAAAATTGCTCAAATAATCAGAAAAGACTAGTTTATATTCTATTTTTAATTCTCAGGTTATTGGTTTTGATTGTGAATGGACAAGATACAATGCCATATCACTTGTGCAGCTCACCAACCTGAATAGACTCTGTTTACTTGTTAGGGTTGTTAATGTTGTCGAAGAAAATGGAAAACTGCCAAAGAGCTTCGCTGATTTGTTACAAAATATAAAGTTGTTTTTAAAGATATTTAAAAGTTTATTCAATTTAATGAATTCAAAACTATTTTCAACAAATTTATTCAACCTACATTTAACTATCTATTAATGTATCGCCATTCAAGTGTTATAAAGGCAGGGGTGGCCATAACATGTGATTCAAAAAGATTGCAAGAAGCTCATGGCGTGGTGGTGAGGGGCTGTGTGGATTTGAGGTTGCTGCTGATGAAGGTTGATGTCTCCAACAAAATTAAGTTAGTTATGAAGATACTTTAAAGTAAATTAGTTTAGATTTAATTACTATTTTTTAGCATATCATTTGTTTTACTCAACACTAAAAAAATTTAGTTCATTGAGAGCTCTGCACCCAATCAAAATGCGCTATAATAATATATTTGATTGAATCATAATTAATAAAGAATAAATGAAACCCATTTCATGCATCGTAAATCCTTGCAGACCTCTTGGCTTGAAGCATCTATGTAAAGAGCTCTTGGGCGTTGAGTTGGAGAAGGATACGTGGGTAAGGTGTGGTGACTGGGATGCCGAAGAATTGAATGATAAACAGGTGGTTTCTTTACCATCACAATTTTTATAGATTCTATTTATTAAAATATTTCATTGAATGTTTCATACTTTTAAAAATCAAGTATTTAAAAAAAAAATTTCTTTAGTTTTTATTTAACTATTTCAAATGAGAATAATGGGAAAAATCGTTCTGTCGATTCAGATGCACTATGCGGCCATGGACAGTCTGGTGTCGTTGGAGATCTTCAAAGAATTAATAAGGATTCGTAAACGGGCAAAAGAATCGAACGCGCGTTTTTGCCTGAATAACTTGCGTCTGTTTTTAGGCTTGGGAAGTAGTGTAGATAAGCATGGATGCGATAGCAAAGATGAGCAGTGTGAGGAAGAAAGTAAAGGAGATGATGTTGATGGGGCTCCTATAATGAATATGGTTTCACCGAGCCCTAAACAGAATCTAAGTAAGGGGTTAACCCAAAAAAATGAGGTAGTTTGTGACGATCGTGATGAAGAACCTTATAATGAGAATACTTCTGGCGATGATGCCATTGCATGGAACATCGTGATGCCTTTGTGTCGAGATATCATTGACGTCCAATTCAAACAAAAACTCGCCAACCAAAGGGTTCAGATGAGCAATTATGGTTTTAAATGTTTTAAACTTAACATTGTTAATAAAAAATAGTTCGCATTGTTATATCGACTTTAAACCAATAAATAATTCAAAAAACGCTAAAAGGCCGCTGAAACGATGGAAACATTTGAAGGCATCGCGTCAACGAGCAGCACCAAACAAACGTCCGGTCTTCCTAGCTCAAAAGCATCTTACAATCGGGCTCTACAAGGTCGCAAAACGCCATTGTACGATAATTGCATGCTGCTGGATATAAATGGATCACCTCTTGCTACCTGTGACTCGAGGAAGGCTAAGTGGTACATGCAGAAAGGACTAGCAGGTTAAAATACATTTATTTCGCGAATTTCGATGAATTGAAAAAAAATTATTTTCCGAATATATTTCAATTGATCAGTTTATTATTATTGTTATAATGATTACATAAATCTTGCGAGACTGAAGGACGCCAACAAACAAATGATTACATAACTTGAATTTCTCAACAACAGAGCAGGTAGGCAATGATCCGCTGAGAGTCAGACTGCTCTTCTCGACGGCTGGACGGCCCATGGACGACGACGGTTACTACCTGCAGAAGAAGGACAACGTGTGCGTGGTTTGTGGTGTTCCGGAGAGCTACCTCCGCAAGAATATCATTCCACGAGAGTACAGAAAGTGAGAATTGTAAACTTTAATAACTCTGCCTACAGAGGTTAAATGAATTTTATATTTCAAAGTAATCATATTGAAATTATTCGGATATAACACTTTTTAAGATTAAATTTAATCAAATTAAATTAGTCGGATTTATTTACCAACAGGCATTTTCCAGCGATCTTCAAAGACCACAAGTCGCATGACGTGATCCTCTTATGCACCGCCTGTCACCAATGTAGCAACCACCACGACACTCTCGTCAAACAGTCTCTTGCCCTCACCTACCACGCTCCATTCAGGTCAGACAAGTTTGACCAGTGCCTTCTCTACCCCAGGGCAAAGTCTGCCGCCAAGTAGGAATGATATAAGTGTTTTTGTTATTTTAAGAATATTATTTTTAAGCTTCACTACGGTTTTTTAAGTTTTTAACAATTTAAAATGATTTCGGAGATATTATAGTGAATTGAGCGAAAAAACCTGCACGAAAAATTGACAATCTCTCAAGAGCGCTCAAGGGTGGGCACAAGATACCAGAGGAGCGGAGAAGGGAGTTGTTAGGAGTGTTGAGAGAGTATCACAAAGAAGAGACTGGCGTGGAGGAATTTAATGAAGTCAAACTTATCGACTTCGCTAACAACTATGACCATTGGTGCGAGAAATTTTATATATAAAAACGGATATTTTTTAAGTTTGTTATGTTTAATAATATTCATTCAACTTTTATTGAAAAAATTAATTTTAATATAAATTAAAACAGCAAAAAGTTGAATCCTTCTTATGAAGAACATGGCAGACTTGTAGTTGCAGCCGTGTCTTCCGATAAACAAGGTAGAAATGAGAAATTCATTGAACATTCAATTAAAATAAAAGATTTCTAGTTGTGTCAAATAAGGAGGTAATCTTCTAAAAAATGTAATAATTTAACCAGTTAGTATTTTATAAGCTTAAAAATGAAAATAAGCCCTGTAAGTTATAGTCGATACCTTATATTTTATAACTTATAGACTATAACCAATATAAAGGTCTCATTGAATTTGAGAAGATGTGGAGACAGCACTTTTTAGACACCATGCAGCCACGACATTTACCCAAGTTGTGGTCAGTCGACCACTGCCACGATTAACTCAATAAAATAGCCTAAGTGCGTCGATTTTAAATTATATCTTCAAATAATTTTGATTCACAATTTTAATATTTATTTTCGAAATTCCACGCTGCTATTTTTATTATTTTCTCATTTATTGTGATTGTTAATATTACAAGATAATAAAGTATATTATGTTGGGTCGATACAATTATTTAATATATCCTTATAAAATACCAAATAATACAATATAAAATGTTGAAAAAAAAGTAATAAAAATGATTTTTTAAACGGTTAAGTAGGGTCTATGAGCTCTTCAGAATAAGATACCCCGGAATTTATATTTAAATTTAGTCCAAAATATGGACCTTATTTAGGATTAATGTTAAGGTTAGGGGTTACTTAATATAACTTAACTTATTATTTATCATTTAAATATTTATATAGTACTAAGCATAAATATTGATACTAGGCAATGCCTAGGCATACGTGAGATCATTTGTTGTGTAAACCTTAAGAATCACAGGCTTATTGAAACTCATAGGAGTATCTGTTTATCCTTATACTATGAACCTAATTAACGATGAGGCGATGTTTAACGTTTTTAAGTTAAGGTTATTTAAGAAAAATGTTAATATAAGTGAACTTTGGGTGATATAGTATATTAGATCTTGTGATATATTCAATCCAGAATTGACTTATTAGATGTAATAACATTTATTTTTTAAGATATTAAGCATATGTGAAATATAAATAGGAAATTAAAGGTTTCAAATAATAATGAATTTTGTTCCAATAAAAAAGTTGAATTTATGTTTGAAAATGTATATAAACTAATTTTAAAATTATTTTTCATAAATAAATTATTTTTTAATTAAACTTAAAAAAATGGTTTTAATCTTAATTACTTTTAAAGCATCACATGATGATGATCAGATGGTCAAATGCTCAGATGTTTGAAACGCAATTAATTATACAATTCCTACAACCCTATAAAGTTGTCATATAAAAGAAGGACGGCTATTTTTTAATAAAAGTTTTTGTGTGAAAAATGTCGCTTAAATTGATTATATTTTATTTGTATTTTAATATTATTTGTTCTAAAGCTGTATTAAATCCAGTTATTTTAGGTTTGTTATTTAGAAATTAACTGCGCAAATTATTTCTATTTAATGTTAACTTTTTAATTTATTAATTTCAATGTTCGCAACATTCACTATTAAACCACAGTGCATTAAAAAACAAATAAAGTTATAAATTGTCTAAGTCGTTTTTTCGTTCCCACTCTGTAAAGTGCCAGGCTTAGGAGGCACGCAGATTGAAGCTCGACTAAACAGGGAAACAGTTCCTCACTTCTACTGTTGGAAGACTTCGGACTGGTACACCCTATGGCTTTCCATTGAACAAATTCAAGTGGAAAGTTGCATGATTGACAACCTAAGGTGATAGTTGAAATGTTATTAATAGTAATATTAATTTCATTTTCTCAATTTAAAAAAGTTGAATTATATATTTGACAATAAATAATATCTATCCAAAAATACTTTAAAATTTCTACTCACTATAAAAATATATATTGATAATTATAATAATAATTATTACATCATCAACTTTTCAACAGATTGGTTTACAATGTAAGCACAGGTTTGACGAGCAACCAAGAGGGTGTCGAGACGAGGCAGAGAGGATTCGGTGAGACTGAGACCATTGAGTGGCTGGATCCCTTTCATCGCCTGTGGAGTCAGTGATACAACAAGCTCTTAATAGACATTACATTTTAGTTTTATATAATAAAATAAATAAATATATACATTAGGGTTATGATTTTTTGTGACCTCATATTCCTGGGTCATAACTGAATGACTTTTTTCATCTTTATTGATCAATGATCATGTCTGCATCTTCAACCATTTATAACTTCATATATTTTTTATTACCCCTCTAGCACAGTCGTTCTTTGTGTACTTCTACACCATAACTGAGTACTTAACGACCACCATGGGCTATGAACGAGGCAAGAGCATAAGGGGGGCTCCATTCGACTTCCGCAGAGCGCCTAGTTAGAATTTTCTACTTTTATTCACCAGGTTAAAATTTATCTCTAAAATACAGTCCATTGACTTCATTAAACTTGAAAAAAATTAAATGTTTTTTTTATAAATAAAAATCAAATTTAATTCAGATGAGAATGAAGAGTTTTTTGCAAATTTAACGAAACTAGTCGAAGATACTTACAAGCTAAACGACAATAAAAAGGTTCAAATTGGCACTTAGAAAAAGCTAATACATCCACCACCCATCCACGCATCCTCCTTTATAAGAATAATAATAATAATAATAATAAATAATTGCCGTTTTTTCATAGGTCCGGGCACGTAACTGCAGCACGTTCAGATAAACACAAACCACAACTGCATCCACCACACACAGGTGGTGTTGATAGCGCACAGCATGGGCAACAACTACCTCCTCTACTGGCTCAACCACCTGTCGAAGGCGTGGAAGGACAAACACATTGCCACCTACGTCTCCCTGGCCGCTCCCTGGGCCGGATCCCACAAAACTCTCAAGCTGCTCACCTCGGGTTCGTTTGCGCTCAAAGAATTTTTATCGAGTCTATTTGCAACTTTATATTGATGATTACAAAATATTTTAAAATCTACTGTTCATCATAAAAATCACAATTAATTTATCCATTTATACGATTTATAAAATGTTATTTAAAATTTTGAAATAATAAAAAAAATCGATTTATAGCATTATACTTAAAATGTTAAAATATTCGAAATTCATCTTTATTCGTGATAAAAATCACAATTCAATCCTCCACCAATCTTTGCCCCAACAAGGTGATTCCCTAGGAGTGAACAGTCACATCATAAGTCCCATAGTGGCGAGGCCAGCTCAACGTTCAATGCCCTCGACCGCCTGGCTGATGCCGTACGACACCCTTTGGAGTGGGGAGGAGGTGCTGGTGATGCAGCCAGAGAGGAATTATACTGTCAATGATTACGAACAGCTCTTCAAGGACCTCGACTTTTTGGACGGAATTGGCATGAGGAAGAATACTGAACACCTGATCAAGGTGTGCTTTGTGCCTGCAGGGTGGATTAGGGAAGGTTTTAGAGAAGTCTTGATGCGTTTTAATTCTAAGTGGGATTTACAATCTTTATGATAAATAAGTGTATGATGTGAGTCTTTTGATCCATTTTAAATTTTACGTTAAAATTGTTAATAAATATCAAGTTTTATATTTTTTCTCTCAACCAATTCAAATTTTGCGACATGTAACAATCTCACTACCCCACCTATCAAGGACTTGAAAGACCCTGAAGTGAAGGTGCACTGTCTCTACTCACTTCTCGGACCCGAATCCACTTCGAACGTCCTAGACTTTCGGAGTTTTAAAGCAGCAAACTGGTTCGATAACGAGCCCATCCCCATCAACGGACAGGGCGATGGTACGGTAAACTTACGGAGTCTGGAAGCGTGTAAGAAGTGGAAGAATGTGGAAATGTACGCCATCGAGGGCATCGACCATTTAGCTGTATTGCACGATGAACGCACGCTCAAATACATAAGTGATGTGCTTTCGAAGCTGGATAGTGGTATTGAGGAGGGAGGGGATTGAAAGGGAGTTTGGCAAATGGGATTGTGTGGATTCATAGAATGATTGGATGTAAACTTGGATTGTGCGCAAAACCGGTTTTTGGATGTTTGTAATCTTTTTAAAAACATGTTTCTAAGATTCATGATACATTTACAAAGCTTCTTCACCAGAAGTAAATAATCTTTTTTTTAAAATTTATTTTAAGACTCATAATAATCCTGTATTTTTAAACCCATAATTTAGTTTCAATTCTTTATCAAAAGCAGGATAAATAGGTATTTTTGAACTTTTAAAATTTTTATATTTTAAATTTATTTAAAAACTTTGAAGTATTTACGACATGTCATTAAAAAATCTTCTAGGTCATGTATAAATATTCGTTTTTCCCCATTCACTTTGTATAAATTAACTGAACCATCTTTGAACAATATCTTTGTGTGACAATAATTTTATGCTCTAGAAAAATAATTTAATAAAATCGATTAAATATAAATAATAAAAAACTATTTTTCAAATAATACCTCATTGAAATATAATCCTAAACTATTAATAAAATCTAATAAACCATTTATATTGACTATTTCATCTTTAGGTTACTACGTTGCAATACTATGTACTGTTCTAGTTAATTGATGCCTAATTTAATCACTTATTTCTTTTATATTTCAATAATTTAAAACGATGTAACATTTTGTAAAAATACATATAAAAGAATAATATATTTTAGTTTGAAACATTACAAATTTTTAAACAATATTTTTTTTTAATTTTAAAATTGAGACTTCTCTAAGAAAATATAATTTCAATGTTTGTTTCTTTGTAATTAATTACTAATTAATAGCATTTTTTGAAAGATAATTGGACAGAATTTATTGAATAAATCAACCAACTGAAGGGGTTAAATAAGGGCATTTATGTATTCTCTTGCACCTAGGATAATTTTGAAATACTCTTTCTGTCAAGCACATCAAAAAATTATTTACAGCAACATTGCACTAGAAGCCACTCATGGTGATTTTTCTAATTTTTATATCTATTTTCCATATAACTACGTATTCTGAAGATCATGATAATTTTTACATTTACTAACTACTATACTAAATGATATCGATTCATTCGAATACACCGAGTTTCGGAAAGTTGTCGAAGGAGCTAATTTTTGATAAAATTTTTGCAATAATAAAATTTTTGGCGAACTCAGGTAATCTGTTGAATCATTTAAACTTTAAGGAGATAATGCTTCGAAATTGTAATCGAATTAATCATATTTCAAGCTTAGAACTACTAAACAAACGAATCTGTATTTGTATAAATTCAAATGAAGTTTTGAAATGCTCAAGTCAGTAACAGACGGTTAACGATATGTCGAGGCATGACTTGAGTTTTAGCGTTAAACCTTCGACTAAATTCAAAAATATAAAAGCCAAATTGATACGCCAAGGAAAGTTGTATGAAGACCCAGAATTTCCCGCTGGTCCGGAGGCTCTTGGTCCTCCACCTGATAAAATGCCGAGTAATTATTACTGGAAAAGACCATGGGTTCAAATATATTTTTTATTTAAATACAACATTTGAGTTGCTTTCCTAATTTTTGTTCGATTATAGTTAAAATAAAACTATAGCAGATGTTTGAGCGAATCGAATAATTTCAGGAAATAAAGAATGATCCAAAGTTTGTGATAGATGGAATGAAAATTTCGGATATTTACCAAGGCGAGTTAGGTGAGTTATTTACATGTATATGCACATTTTGTTGTTTTAACCTCCATCGTTAGATTAAATTTTTTTTTTAAAACCCATCATGAAATTTCATAAGAAAACTCACTAAGCAAAATATTGGCCGATGGTTTATGGCCTTAAGTTCGAGTGCAACCGACTACTAAATGTAAATTTGAAAATTCTTGATTTTCACTAAATTGAGTTTCCAATAACCAAGTAATTAAAAATTGTGTTATAGTGTTCTGTAGCTTCTTTGATTCACGATGGCGATCTCACGTTTCGGCGTAAATTTTAAATAAATATAAATGATAATAAAAAAGCATTTTTTTCTTCTCATTCACTTTAATCATTTTACTCATCTTTTTCAAGGCTTGTTCTCTACCTAAACTCTAACAAATCTTCTTGTACCCTTCAATTTACCTGAAACTTCCACAGAGCAGCACACCTTCGTTGACCCATCAACAGCTTCCACTCAATCTTCCTTTTCATCCAGGTACTTGCTGGCTATTAGCTGCAGTGGGTTGTCTGGTCTCAGTGGATAACAATCTAATTAAGAGGTGCATCCCTGAGAACCAGGACTTTGACGAAGATTATGCAGGTGAATCTGGGTGACAAATTTACAGAGTCAATCAAAAAGTTAAGCTTGTAATTCGTTAATCTGCTTACCAGAACGTTAAACTTTAATAGGTAAACTGATAACTTTTTGCCTATTAGTTTGGAAGTAAATATTAAAGTTAAATCGTTAACAAAAATGTTAATTAATAGCCTTTAACGAATTAACGGTTTGGTGCATACATTTTGACTGTGTGTATGTGCATATTTGCGAACGTAAATTTGACTTAATAATTTTCCCTTTTTCGGCCACCCCATTCAACAAGGCGTGTTCTGTTTCAACTTTTGGCAATTTGGAAAATGGGTTGAAGTCATTATAGACGACCGGTTATTCTATCATTTATTTTATAACAATAAAATTAACTAAATTTCATATGTTTAATTAAATCTTTGAACAAATGTTCAATTCACTTTTTAATCTGGTTAAAAGGTATTTAATAAATTATATTTTTCAATTACTTCTAAACGAAGCACTAAAACACCCCAGACTTCCAACCAATAAAGTAGAATTAGTGTTCACATCTAACCAAACTGATCGCAATGAATTCTGGGCGCCTCTTCTTGAAAAAGCTTATGCTAAGTGAGTTGAAGAAAAAATCATTCACTTCATATTCAAAGAAGTTTTTTATGACATTTCTGATATTCTACACTGTAGACACTCTTTATTCTTCTGTAACTTTGGCTAATGTTAATCGATTTTTTTTTCATTGTTTGAACCACAAATAAATGGTAAACAGGTTTTCATAACATTTATTATGATTCTTTCAATATGCAGTATCTTTACCTTGTGAAACTGAAACAAGTTTAAAAATATCGAAATTAAGAATTTAAGTTTTAATTTTTATTCTTATAAACATTCATTTCAAAGTAAGTTAACAATACAATAATACTCGTTATCACTAAAGGCTATACAACGGCTACTACAACATACATGGGGGTTTCCTAACAAACGCTATGGTCGACTTGACTGGAGGTATCTCAGAGACGATACAACTCGAAGAGAAATGGGAACAGAAAGATTCTTTCTACGATGAGCTTTTTGAAATGATTGCTAAATCTTGCATTTTTGGAGCCAGCGTGATTGTGGGTGCCTTTGATGTTTCATAAGATATGGGAAAGAATTATGAGTAAAAGAAAAAGTTTTATTATTTACAAAGTTGCACAGTATTTATAAAATTGTGTGTAACTTTTATATTAACAGTGTTTTAAGCAATAAAAGTATATTTAATAGTTTCAGCTAGTTAATTGTGCTGCTATTACATATTTTCATTCCAGAATAATTTACAACGAGAACAAGAGTTGGAAAACGGTTTGATATCTGGCCACGCCTACAGCATTAAAAACTTTGTCATGGTCTGTAAACCATGAAAAATCAACAAAAGTTCAAATTTTATATTTTAAATACATTTAATGACATTTTTAAAGCAATGCTATTAACGTAGAAATTCATTATAATTTTCCAGCTCAATTGGGGAACTAAAAGGGTGAATCTGCTGCATCTAAAAAATCCTTGGGGTAGACACGAGTGGAACGGAGCATGGTCAGATGGGTAAGTGTAACCATTTGTAGATCTCAGAAATTTAATGTTGAAATTTTTTATATTTATTATGAAGTTTTCACATTTAAAAAAAGATTTTAGTGATTTCTAGAATTTAAATGAGTCTATTAAAAAGAACAAAATATTTCAACTTTCCACCCCATCCTTCCTTCCCCACCTTATGCCAATGTAAAGTTCACCTGAGTGGAATAACGTTCCAGAAAAAGAAAAAAAAATTCTTGCATACGTAATTAAGAATGATGGGGAATTCTGGCAAGATAAAACTTGATTTTTTAAATAAATATTTATTTAAATAAAAATTAATTACTTTTTATTACAAACTTTTGATATATATTTCATACAAATCAATTGTAAGAATTGACATTTGTTTAAAATAAATAAATGTAACAAATTTCATGCAGGATGTCTTTTGATGATTTTATTCGCTCTTTTCATCTTCTGAGCATTTGTCATTTGAACCCAACAGAAGTTGTGGCTACAGAGTCAAAGGTATTTTTTGGAAATAAGATGCACGTAAAAAAATGATTTAATATTAATAAACCCACTAATAGCTGCAGAAATCTTTTCATTTTATTAAATAGGAGAACAAATTATGGAAAAGTGAAACTATTTTTAACCGCTGGACTGAAGGTATCAGCGACGGAGGATTAGGTAATAACATTGCTGATGAAAAAATTATTATTATTTAACTAATATCCAATTATTTACTTTTTTTAGTTTTGCTTTATATTCTAAATGTTGAAAGGATTTATATTTTATTTTAAAAAAAACTTTTTGATACTTCTCTTAAAACTGCACATAACTATATCATTGTACTCAGAAAATTTATGGATAAATCCTCAGTATCTTGTGTCAGTAGATTTAAGCTCTAAAGAGTCTATCATGATAATTACGCTAATGCAAGAGTCTCAAACGAAAGATCATGACGTAGGAATCGATTTCAAAGTCTATAAGGTTGTCTAATGAATGCTCAGTTGTGAGAAATGAATAGTGCTGAAATTGATAAAAATAATCCTCAAGTCCTTATTGAATGAATTTTTGTTCTTATGCAAAATAAATTCAACAATTTAATATTCATTTATAAGTAATATACGTTTTTTCATCCCCTACAGTTGAAAGACAAAAACTTAGCAATAAAATTAAACGCTAGTAATGTGAAGAGGAAAGCAGAAAAAGCCAGGCATAGAAATTCAGAATTTTCAATTCATAGAGAGGTGTCAATTATTTGATAAAAACAAATTATACAAATGAAGATTATTTTTTAAATTAATTGATCAACAATATTACATTTATAAAACTTTTTTTAATAATTTATATTTTTATATTTATAGTTTATATATTTAATTTGTTTAGAATATACAAATTTATATATTAAATTTTTAATAATATATAATATTTTCATATTTTAATCACTCTTAAATAAAATATTTCATTTTCCATCTAATTACTCACGTCTAGGTATCTGATCACATCCGAATCAGTCCAGGAAAATACGTTATCATTCCACATACACTCAATAGAAACATAGACAAAAACTTTCTGCTCAGAATCTTCACTGAGTCAGATATTGAGAGCCAGTCAGTAGATCTTTGACGTTAATATTTGAATTCTTTTTTCACACAACAGTTTTTTTCAAAAGAAATTATTTTGTTTCAGAATTGTTGAGATTCAACCAAATTCTGATGATGTCGATAAAAATCGTTCTTCTTTTCTACCGGTTTATAAAAAGGTAAGCATTTTAGTTTTAAAACTTTTCTTTAAATTATTTTTTTGGTTCATTATGTTTTCATAATTTCGTTTCAATCTCTATTTCGAAAGAACTTTGATAAAAATGTATTTTAAATCATCTTCAGTGCTGCTGCTTTTCTGCTAGTATGGGCGAGGAGATGAATTAGACACTTTTTGAAGATGGGTGGGAAAGGGTTTTGATATAATTCAGAGACTTTTATGGGGGAAAAACTTTATTTTTTTACTCTTATCCTAGCATTGGAAAAAATTGAATACTTTTCTGTTGAGAAATATATTTTTTACAATTTTCAACCCTATTCAAATGTAGTGAATAATTTCCGGGTTTTAGCTGGTTAAAAGAATCAGCAAAGACTGGTTTTAAGTTAATTCGGCATTTCATAAAATGAAGTCTTTATATTCACATTATTATGTTTGTTTAAACAGATAACATATAAATATTAATATAAAACATTTGATTTTTTTACGCTTGAGTTTAATAAAAGGAGTTTTTCATACTAAACGCGTCAAACCCTATAAAAATTTATTTAATGATATTTTTGGACAATAAAAGATAAAAATTTGAAAAAATCTGAGTACCAGACCCCTTATTGAATTAAATTTTGTTGTATTAACTATTATTTGATCATTTAATAAACCTCTCCTGGCTTTCAAAATCTACATGTTCAATGAAAACAAACCTATGCTTTTATACATGTCCTATATTTTCTATTAAAAATAGCAGTAACAACTATAAAAACGTTAAAGTTGTTTTAATTATCAATATAATTAAATTTCTGCACACCCAGCCCTCTTAACAGGTGAAAAGAACAAAGATCACCGAAGAATACCATAGCATTTTAAAACATAAAACATAATTATTTAAAGCAATCAATGAACCACCACTAAAATATCGAAAGATGATGATAGAAAAAAGAAAATTGATTATAAAATTAACATTTTGAAATTATTTTGATATCTTCGCTTTCTTCTTTGATTTAATGGCTTTCAATATATCTATATGCATCTAATAGGCTAGCAAATAGAATCATTTGCATATGTCTTGACTACTATATAAAGTGGCATTGATTTATTTGAAAATGCCGCATACCTGACCATTTGAGAATGAAAAGGTAGTGCATGATTGAAGGTTTGCATTTTATAAACTGAATTTGTCATAGGTTTTTGTATTAACTTTACATTTTGCTATATCTTTTCGAAAAATATAATTGTTTCTATTGAAATAAAACTATGCCAATCGAATTAAAGTCAAATACCTCTATCTTAAAGCTAGCAACAGTTTAGAACCGTTGTGCAAGTCCATCAAGAGTTGCAAAGAAGGAAATAAACATAGTAAATAAATAATAATATTACATAATGTCAGAGAACGACATGAATTTGATCCGGGAACCTTCTGCTCAGTTCAAAAATTTGAAGGCCAGTTTGTTACGGCAAGGAAGGCTGTTCGAAGACCCAGAGTTCCCAGCCGGTCCAGTGGCTCTTGGTAATGGACAGAATCACTTTGATTGGAGAAGACCAATGGTTAGAATATGTCATAAATGTTTCATTAATCTTCTTATTAATTTTTCTTGAATCAATTTTGTTAACTAAATTTGAAATTTAAATACATTCTTTAAATTGTATTTTCTAGGAAATATCTAGAAATCCAGTATTTGTAATAGATGGCATGGACAAGTCGGACCTTTACCAAGGCGCTCTAAGTGAGACATTTAATTCATTAGAATACAATACGTACAATCAATATGAGCCTAAATTTTCATAAAATCTTTTTTCTGTTGGCAAACTTGACCTTTAAAATTTACAAGCCTTTATAAGTTATGTATTAGTTCTTCAAGATTCATCCGCCAATAAAATGAATTCATTGACTATTCTCAAAGATATTTCTAAACATCTAACTTCTTTTTCTTTTAGAAAATTGCTGGGTGATAGCTGGAGCTGCTTGCATGGCTTCTGCGCACACATACCTTCTCGAAAGATGCATTCCTGTGAACCAGAGTTTCCAGAAAGGCTATGCAGGTGGCTTTAAATGTCAATTTAAAAAAAAATGGAGATATGAGCTATCCTAATTGCTGTATAACTTCATTATAATTTTTTAAAACAGGCGTGTTCTGCTTCAACTTTTGGAAATTTGGAAAATGGGTTGAAGTCATAATAGATGACCGGTTTCTTTATTAATTCATTAATTCATTAACTTAAATTTTTCTTATTTTGTTTTTCTACCTATTCATTTAAATTAAATTTTATTTCGTTTCAATCACTTCTAATCGAAATAAAAAACTTTTCTAGACTTCCAACAGAACGCGGAGGATTAGTATTCGCTTGCAATAAAACTCATCCCAATGAATTCTGGGTGCCACTCTTTGAAAAGGCCTACGCTAAGTGAGTTCCAAATTAGTTCAATCAATCAGTCGAATATATTTAAATAGCGTTTTCTCATAAATTCAAGAGCGGTCACATGAGTTGTATCCCATTAAAGTCATACTCACAACTACTTCACTTTAAAATCTGACTCCGTTATCAGATTGGAACATTTACGTTCATTTTTAGAACAGTTCAAATGTTTAAATATCTAACCAGCTATAATTTTTTTTTGAATATATTTTTTATAGAGATTCATAATGATCATTAAACCTTCAAGGCTGTACAAGGGTTACTACAACCTAGAGGGAGGCTTCACAACAAATGCCCTAGTTGACTTCACTGGAGGCATATCAGAGATGATAGAACTTAAGGAGAAAGTTCCACACGAAGACGTGTTCTACCACGAGCTTTACGAAATGATGAAGAAGTCTTCCATGTTTGGAGCTCATATCAGTGTACTTGGGGGTGATTTTGATGGGTTTTTAACGTTTGTAGAAAAGAAGATAAGCTAAAAATAAGTTTTAACAGCAAGCTTTTTGTTGGGAAGTATTTATTAAATTTTAAATTTTTCAAAATGAAATAACAAAATCAAGATAACATGAGCTTAATTAAATATCAAATTAACAAAATGTCTGAATACCTAAGCATTATTTCATACGGTTGCTCTTTCAAGTAATAGAAAAAACTCACGCTGTGAGAGGATCATTATTGTCGTAATAAATATGTGACCTAAATAATGAAATCCTAATCAAGTGTTCCTACTTTATTGCTTAAGAATACAAATAAATTTAGTTACTTTTCATTAAGATTTATTTATCTTTAAAATACTAATTAAAATAATTGTATCATTGTTTTGTGCATTATTTTATAAGAACAGTGTGATTTTAGCTTTTATTTAAGTTTAATATATTTTTATTTCAGGGTAACTCGATATCAGAAAAACCATTGGATAATGGTTTGTACACTGGCCACGCTTACAGTATCATCAACTTTGTAGTGGTCAGTGCACAACCAACAAAAATTCAGAAGCTTTTGAATTATTTAGAAAAACATTATTCTTTTATAATTTCAGAAACTGATTTCATGCTTCTGATTGTGTTTCAAAACTTCTTCATCAAAAATACAGTTCCACTTTCGAGGAAAAGAGGTGAACTTGCTGCAACTGAGAAACCCTTGGGGCAAAAAAGAGTGGAAGGGACCCTGGTCTGATGGGTGAGTGTAACCACTTGTGAAAAAAAAATTAAAGAAACTTTAAAGAAAATTTAAAGTCTTCACAAATTTGATTTTTTGATTTTTTGAACAATTTAGGAATGAACAAGTTTTTGTAAAGGATTCTACTTTCCACTAATTTATTTCATCGTTATAGAGTTTAACAGCACATTATTACTCTTGATATCACATTTTTACTTACCTCGGCACACATCACTTTGCAGTTCTTCAGAGTGGGAGAGCGTTCCAGAAGAATTCAAGGCAAAAATGGCGCTTATCATCAAAGATGATGGAGATTTCTGGTAAGTTCAAATAAATAAATTAATTAATAGTTCTAAAAGAATAACTGAAATCATCAGTTTTCAGTTTTTTAGAAATATGTTTTTTATGCAGGATGGCGTTTGATGATTTCATTAGAAACTTCGAATTTTTGACAATTTGTCATTTGGACCCTGATGGGGCTGAGGCTACAAGATCTAAGGTAGTCGATTCAGAATAAGATAAATAAGAAATTGATGAATAAATATATAAATAAATAAAATTTGATGGATTATTTTTATCTTTTGAAAAAGGAGAAAAAAATATGGAAGACTCAAGCGTTTTCAGACCGCTGGATTAAAGGGTTCAATGCTGGAGGAGTAGGTTGTAACTTTGTGACAAGCTTTTCAAATGAAAATATGTTTCATTTTAGTTTAGCCAAATTTAAAAAGTTTTTTTACAATTTTAATTATTGATTCTATTAAATAAATAAAAAGTAATTCATTTATCTAAAACGTGATTTTCGATATTCTCCCATATAGAACTCTTTTGGAAAAATCCCCAGTTTAGTGTCTCAGTAGATGTCGATTCTAAAGAGTCTACCATGATAATTTCGTTGATGCAAGAGTCTCTAACGCAAGATCAGAATGCTCAAATCAACTTCAAAGTCTATAAGGTTGTCTATTGATCGTTTTGTTGTGAGAATTGCTTTTTTGTCTGTTATTTAAAAACTTATGCACAATTTCGAGAATCGTTTGCTTATTTTATTTCTATTGTGAAACATCGTAGAGATTGTTTTGATTTTTGAATCAGTATTTTTTTTCTCTCTACAGTTGAAAAACCCAAATAGCACAGTTCTATTAAACGCTGATAACGCGAATAGAGAAGCAGAAAGAGTTCCGCACGAAAACGCAACTTTTATGAATATGAGAGAGGTTGACATTAATACAAGATTTTTTGGGGATTTTTTGAGCTAATATATTATTAAATGTAAAAAAATTAAAGATCTCTTAACTAATCTTGTTTTTATACTTTCAGGTAGCTGACCACATCGTAGTTACTCCAGGAAAGTACGTCATAATCCCTTGCACCTACCAGATGAATATCAACAAAAACTTTCTGCTCAGAGTCTACACTGAATCAGACATTAAGAGCAAGTCAGTAGTTTCTTCGTTTTTATCACATTCTACTTCTTGTAAACTGAGTTTTTAATAACAATTATTAATAACTATTTTAAACTTTTTTTTATATAGAACAGTTGATGTTCCAACGAGTTTGTATAAGGTTAGAAAAAAACCTCTATTTTGAAGCTTCAAACACATTTAACTCATTTTTTTAAACTTGTCTTTTCCTTCTTTATTATTTGTATTCATTTTTCTACTTTTCAATCAAACTATAGGTTTTTGATTCTGAAGAAAAAGAGATCGAAAACGCTTTCAGCACGGCTTCGAAGGGAACTGATACTCTGGATTCCAGGGAGATGATGGGCGCATGCAATCTCATTCTCACTAAAGGTGGGTGCGGAAAAAGTGGAGATTTTGTCTTAGTTGAAGAAATTTATTTATGGATGAGTAAACGCAAAGTTGATGCGGTTAACGAAAGTAAAATTTATTTCGCGTAGATGGCTTGTTTTGGACAATCGGATTAGAAACGGCCAGAAATCTAATAGCTTTACTAGATGTTAGTCTTATACTCTATTACCCATAAATGTACTAATTATATTTTTGAAAATATTAAATTTATTTAATTCGTTTTATTTTATTTGTTAAGATTTAAAAATCTTCTATCGTTTTGAATATATAAATTAATTCAAATCAAAGCACGACAAGACGGGAGTTATTTCACTGACTCAATTCATGAAGGTTGTTAAAGAGTTATTGAAATGGAAAGTGAGTACATAATGTTTTATCTTTCAACTTAAACTTTTTTATAATTTTCTCCTCATCTTCTCTTTATTAAATTTTTTGAATGTTGGTTTATGAAAACTTACAGGAGAAATTTAAGTTGTTTGACCGAGATCTGTCAGGAGACATTGACACTTTTGAAATGAGCCAAATTTTTAAGTCTATTGGTGAAAAATACATTCTAAGTTGTAAATATATTTTTATATAACATTTTTAATGTGATTAAAATAATAGAATTTTCATGCCTAATTTCACAAAACTTTTAAAGGTTTCGATATAAGCAGACAGGTCCTTGGAACGATCTTCAGGAGGTATGGAGGTAAGACTTGCAGGTGAATAACAGATTTTATTGTTCTATACTAAAACATCGGATAAAATTCGAACTGCTTATTTAACTTTTCGATAAAAAAAATTTATAAAATTGTCTTCCATCAAATAGACTGTCGTTTGAAGACTTTGTCCATGCTTGTAGCAAGCTGATCAGCCTTTACAGTAAAGCCAAAAATATTTTAAAGAAATTGAAGTGTATTTATAAATAATTAATAAAACAGTTTTAAATATTTTTTAAAACACGTTTTTCAAAATTTTTAACAATTTGAAGATGTCTTTTTGAGCAAGAAAGACAACTCCGATACGCCTAAACTTACCTTGCCACTGGAAGAGGTTCAAATTTAATTTTGAAAATTAAAAGTTTTGATTAATAAATAAATAGTCAATTATTGTTCTATTAATAAATAAATAGTCAATTATTGTTCTATTAACAAATAAATATTATTTTTATTTCAGTGGCTTTCAACAACTATCTACTTATGAGAACCCAGCCATGATTTTATTCATTTAACATTAACTTTTATGTTACCGTTTTTAAATAATTCATTTCTTTTTATTTCGTTATGAAATTTTTTAAATTAATTTCTTTTAATAGATTCCGACCAAATTTAAGCTATTACGTATTTTAAAACCTTCTCAAAGTTCTTACAATTTTATTTTATTTAACAAAAGTTTTACACCTCAAAAACTTTTGGAATGTTTTTTATCAATTGCAATACTTTAACCTATAATTTTTGCTATTAAATTAATTTGATAGTTTTTTCTTGCCATTATACATTTATCATACTATATTACATGTATGTCGCTGGTTGCTATTTCTGTAAAACAAGTTCTATTTTTTATTTGGATTGTAACTACAATTTGTTTTGATAAAACGAATCGCTACTGATGATATTTTAAAATCTTATACGCCTTATTTTAATAATTTTTCTTGATGTTTCAAAAATGTTATGAAAATTATTCAATAAAAAACTTAAATTATTTTTCCATATATCTTTGTCATCATGTACGTCAGATGCTTATAAAAGCTAGACACAGGAAGTCAATCTGGAAAAACCATCTATAATATTAATTTAAACTTATCTTTTTCATTAGAAAAACTTACTCAATTTTCAGTATAATTATATTTATATTTTAAGTGTAGACTAGTTTATAGGGAATATCGTTAGATTTTATAATTTAAAAAGAGCTAAAATATGAACTCGGATAGTTTCAGAAGTACAAGTGCTGTGAGTAATTAACTAATACATTGCACCATTTTTTTCGTTTTCAAACATTCAATTTTGAAAAATAAAAGTTGAGTTTGAATCATTTTTAATATAAAAGATTAACTTTTCAAAACCCTAAGAATTCAAAACTAATAAAAATATATGAAATAAAACTCAAATATAAAATTTTGAAATAACTTTTAATAGCAAATATAAAAAAAAACCTTTTATATTAAATAGTAAAAAAGAAAAGCTTATAAAAACATATTTTTGAGAGCAGTGATGCCAAATGGAATAAGCCTTATTGATTTTTTACAAAACAGCATACGGCTAACCATTGCTAGGTCCAGCGTTATTCGCCATATTAAATTAACATTTTTTATCATAATATATTTTTATATTGCTATTTATTTTAACATAATTTTTTATCTTTATTCAAGGGTTTAGAGTTATTTCGAAAGCATGAACAAAAATATATTCACCAAAATATTTAATTTACATCATTAAATAGTTTTTTTTATTTTTTCAATTCTTTAACAATTTTATATCATTTAAACCTTAAATAAGATAAACCGTATTAGAATAAACCTTAAAACCATCTTTCTCATTTTATTACATTCTAGAGAGAATGCATAAGCATCCACTTGGGTCAAGCAGGAGTGCAGATTGGAAACTCTTGCTGGGAGTTGTACTGTCTCGAGCATGGCATTTCTCCCGATGGCCAAATATGCATGGAGCAACGCAACAACCAGTCTTGCGGAACGTTTTTCAACGAGACAGGAGGGGGTAAACGAGTTCCGAGAGCTGTGTTTGTCGACCTAGAGCCCACTGTCATCGGTTAGCTTCATATAATGAAAAAATGCAACTTTCAAAACGATTTTATTTTTTTAATTTAAAATTTATTAATATTTATTTCAAATCAATTCAGTCTATTTTTATTAAATTTAAAAACTCATTAAACTCACTTACAGACGAAATAAAGACTGGCCCATACAGACAGTTGTTCCACCCAGAGCAGATGATCTGCGGCAAAGAAGACGCAGCCAACAACTACGCCAGGGGTCACTACAGCGTGGGCAAGGAACTGATAGACCTTGTGCTGGAACGCATAAGAAAACTATCCGATATGTGCTCAGGGCTCCAGGGTTTCTTGGTCTTTCACAGTTTCGGAGGAGGCACTGGATCGGGTTTTACTTCCTTGCTGATGGAAAGATTGAGTATGGAGTACGCTAAAAAGTCCAAACTTGAGTTTTCAGTTTATCCGTCTCCGAGAGTTTCTACTGCGGTTGTCGAGCCTTACAACTCCATCCTGACGACCCACACGACACTGGAGCACTCTGACTGTTCATTCATGGTTGACAACGAGGCTATTTTCGAAATCTGCTGTCGAAACCTCAACATTGAACGACCTTCTTACAGCAACCTCAACCGTTTGATTGCTCAGGTGGTTAGTTCCATTACTGCTTCTTTGCGTTTTGACGGAGCCTTGAATGTTGATCTGACGGAATTTCAAACCAATCTTGTTCCCTACCCACGCATTCACTTTCCTCTCACCACTTACTCTCCTGTCATCTCGGCTGACAGAGCCTTCCACGAAAACAACTCGGTACAAGAAATAACAGCAGCCTGCTTCGAACCTCAGAACCAAATGGTTAAATGCGATCCGAGACAAGGCAAATACATGGCTTGCTGTCTTTTATACCGCGGTGACGTGGTTCCGAAAGACGTCAACAACGCCATTGCAAGTATCAAGACGAAAAAGCAAATTCAGTTCGTCGACTGGTGTCCCACTGGTTTCAAGGTTGGCATCAATTACCAAGCCCCCACTGTCATTCCCGGAGGAGACCTAGCAAAAACACCACGAGCTGTCTGCATGCTAAGCAACACGACAGCCGTGGCAGAAGCATGGGCTAGACTAGACCACAAGTTCGATCTTCTTTTTTCAAAAAGAGCTTTCGTTCATTGGTACGTGGGAGAAGGAATGGAGGAAGGAGAGTTTGCAGAGGCGAGAGAAGACTTGGCTGCTCTGGAAAAAGATTATGAAGAGGTTGGAATCAATTCCATCGGGGCTGAAGCTGATTCTGCTGGAAATGCATCAGAAGAGGAGCATTAAAGAGCTGAATCTATTTTTTTCACCAATGGGTTGATGGGTTCGGAAAAGTATTATGTTATATTATTGTATTAAACATGTCTGCTAAGTATTCAAAGCTTATCAAAGCTGGATGATAATCGTGGCCATAACCAATTCGTGTGTTTAATTCGCTTTGGTGTCTTTCTTTTGCGATTGAGAAACTTTATCGCTATATAATTTGCTCTGTGTAATCATATCTATGTCGAGCTTTCATCCACTGTTTTAAATGTTTTCGAAAAACGAAGAAAAAATGACATTTATTTAATTGTTATTAATTGTGAGTTTAAATGGTTTAAAGTGTAAAAAATTGATGAGTGGTGATTAAATAGAACAAAGAAGAAGGCATGAATACTACTAATTGGTAACGGAGTGAACCTATTGCTTCTTGTCACGCCAACCAGTCATTTGTTTTGCTTGCATTTTCTGAAACCCGTTTGGTAGCAATTTATTTGAAGCCTCTCATATTTAAGAAAGTTATATTTATGTAATTATAATGATTCAAAACGAAACTTACTTTAAAACTATTAGATTATTTCATCAATTAATATAATAATATTAATAATCTATATTTATTTTATTTTAATTTTAAAGCTGGTTTTGCCTTTCAATCCGGATTTTCAACCGTTCATTTAGAAGTGTCTTTATGCCTTTGATGAAGGATTTTTATTATTTATCTCAAAGTTATATTTTTTAATGTGAAATAAAGTGGTAAGAATTTAACATTTTTGATTTAAAACAAAATATCATTGATAAGAACGAAGGTTTTATTATTATTGAAAAGGGCAGTTAACGTCAGATTTAGTTTAGTGAGATCCTTATGAGACTACCGAATAGAAAAATAATTCAAACAGTAAAAGCCGAGACCAAGTCAAGAAATAGGACATTTATAATGTATTTATGAAGTGAGCAACATAAGATTTGAATAAACAGGAATTTCAAATATATTTTAAATCAAAAGAATTTCTTATCTGATCACTATCACATATAAACTTTCTTAAGTAAGGCCTGGATTTCTAAGATAAATTATGCTTTCTAAAAAAATATTACTGATTGAATAAAAAAATAATTTTAATTTACGTAAATTAACTGTTATATAAAAACAAAAGATTATTAATCAATAAATAATTACATCAAAAAAAATAGTTCAAAAGTTAAAAAAGTATTCAAATGAACAATTATGTAAAAATTTTGAAATTCAAACTACTAAAAATGATAATAAAACAAACACACATAAGCAACCAAAATGGTTGATGTAATGTGCAAGAGATAGCTTGAGGGCACGATACAAAGCATTAAACACATATGTTTTAGGAGCAAACACCTCACATAATATCGTTTTACGAGCGAATTAGCTGACAAAAACAACGGGAAAAGTTTTAACTCTTGGATTTTTTCGTTATTTAAATATTTTGATTAAAGTTTGTTCTTCAAATTTTTTTATCAACCATTTAATGTAACTTTTATTCATATTAAAATAGCTTTTTTTATACATTTCATGAATATTTCAATTTAATTTTTCTCATGATTTTAATTTTGTTTTTTCATGTCCAATTATTATTTTGTGTATTCAATGGAGGCATGAAACTTAGGCATTCCTTCTCGTGATGTTCCTAACGCGGTAATTTGAAATACGTGTTTGTCTTTGTCCTTAGTTCTTCATCAAATCAAATTTAAAATTTCAATAGAATTAAATTAACTTAATTTACAAGTTTTTATAAATACTTTTTCCCTTAAACTTTAAAAAAAATCTTTTAAAATATTTCAAACCTATATACTACAAACATATTCTGGTCTAAAAACATACATAATTTCTATTTAGCAATACTTTTTTTACTTAAGAAACCAGTTACATCAGGTGTGACAATGTCACAATGTGGCATGTGTCTTGAAGTTAAAGCAGCAGCACTTATTGAGGATAACACAAGGCAGATCCTGATTATTGAGAAGCCTGGCTGAGCAGCAAGGCATTAATTTTTTAGAGAAAATTTGTATTTCAACAATTGTAATAATAGTATTCTTGAAAGTTTAATGAATTTAAAGAAATATTTTTATGCGTTTATGACACCAAAAGTGTTAAAAATCAAATTATTAAAAATATTTTGTGCAACTTTTATTGATTTATTAAATAAAGACAATTATTTATTAAAGGGAAAATCGATAACATATTTTTTTTAGTTTAAAAAAAAGAATTGGAGCAACGAAATGTTCCCAACATCGTAGTTTGAAGTATTGACTAAATGTTAGATTATAAATTATTGTAGACTCTTAAAGTTCATCTTTTTTGTTTTCTTACATTCCAATGAAGTTTCAAATATTAATTTCTTGTTTAGGTTTTTATTATCGTGAAGATACAGATATGAGGTATAGAATCTAAAAAACTTCTCTCCTCTGTCAATTTTTCTTTGACTATGAGTTAATAAGTATTTTATGTATACTAATCCTCCTCTAATGGCTAGTACTTTGGATTTCTTCAACTCTTAATGGTCTAAAAACTCAAATTAATCTTTGCGATAAAAAAATTGTTAGAACTGTTCATGAAGCTTTTTAACTTATAATTTCACGGTTAATAATAATAATAATTACTAATCTTAACAATAATTATTATTAAAATAATAATTCTTGTCATTAGCTTGAAAATTGTCAACTGTTTCAACATTTCATCAATTTCAGAAGATTTAAGCTAATAAAATAAAATAAACATACATCATTTTCATCAGACTTTATACATACAATCCTCGTCAGTAACTAATGCATTGTCTTCGATTGAAAGTCAGTGAGATCATGTTTCCTACGTTGGAGGCATTCTGCTCTTTGATGCTAAGACGTTATTCAGACATGTAGACCCCTTCATCAATTAAAGAAATTTAATCGTTCAGAAATGGCGAGTATCGAATTCCTATTGTAAAATGATGCTAATGGAATTTAAAAGAAATTCATTACAAAATTATATATAGCATTTTTGTTCATAAACAATAAGGATTTTGGATATTGAAAGTTTGGTATATCTATTCTATATATAATGAATAGCTTTTATAGAATGAAGCATAGAAGGTCATGAAACTTCAACTGATAATATTGTCTTCTGTAACCTTCAAGATGCTGCTTTTTTAGATAGACTCCCAAACACAAAAGGCCGTTCAGTGAAAACCACTAAAATAAACTCACACATACACATACACATACACATACACAAACACACACAGAAATAGCTAGAAAAAAATCAAGACACAGACCCAAGGACACACGCATACTAACCGATACTAACACACAGACAGACACCCATACACAAGGGCCCACAAAGGGTCATTAATGCAAACTGACACTCCAAATGGCCTTTAGATCGACTCAATCAGGCCGGGCCTCTACGGTGCATGTGTTCACACTTGAAAGCCAACTTCATCAAAACCGAAGCTAATGAGGCGTGCTTTGGATTTATATAATGTACATTTAACTTTTACTAATTCACATGTTTCAAAGAAATTGAAGTATGACTAAGTAACGTTTGAAAAATTCCTTGGATTTAGATTATGAGTGTATTTGTTTGTTCATTCATGGAATTAAAATAAACTGTATTTTTGTGTTTTTATCAACAGCTTCTAGTTGGCCTTTTCGAATATCTGTCAAATAATTTTGGTCATTGAAGATTTATGTAGCGAACAATGAAGCAACGCCGCGTAAAATCGATGAGTAATATGCATGAATATCTAATATATTTGTAAACTGTATAAATTTTTATTTGTTTATTTATAAAAAATATTTATAGTATTTTGTCGGGTTATGGTAATAGTCGAAAGTATATTGTCAATGAATTGACATTGCAGACAGTTTTATTTAACCTTCGACCTAAGAGCTCTGAAAGACAAACTACACAACTGCCTACGAGCCACATTCGTTTCTGTTTTCTTCAGCTATTAACAATAGTTCCTCATACTTTTATTTAAAAAAATTGTATAGTAGAGATAAGAGTAGACTGATAAAAAGTTTCGAAAAAGTATTTTTGAATATAAATTTAAAAGGCGGAAAAAACTATCGCTAATTTAAACATAAATATCAATTGTACAAAAAATAAAATTTTCGCGAGAAAACACAGCAATGAGAATTATCATAAAGACCCAAAATCATTCCACCCCCAAACACCCATTCCACACAAGCACCCTTTCTCCACAACATCAAGCAGAGCCCCATGCTGCGTCACATGACACCACATTGATTGACGTCACAACATCCTCACTGCTGTAGCATGATTGATTGCCTTCGGATCAGAAGGTTTCGAAGCGACAGCTGGGGGAGGAGCCAACGATACGAGGAGTATATAAAGAACCTGAAATTACCATTCGCTCATGTTCGCTCCTTTCTGCGCTGTTCTTTTGCATTTGGGAAGTTTAAAAGTGTTGAATTTCGTTTGTTAATAAGAAGATTGATAAAAACTTACGATTTACATTCTTTGACCGTTCATTTGAGTGCTAATTGAAGTATTAGATTAGAATAATAAAACTTATATGGTTCAAAAATATTTGCGTGAAACTTTTAATTCTTGAAGTATAGACATAAAAAGCTGTTGGAGTGCATTAGCGAATAAAAATTTAAATATTTTCTTACTGTCTATCCGAAGTGAGCGAGCAAAATGAGCTCTTTAGATCTAAGTTCTGAAGTGAGATTTCTATCTTCAAAATTTAAAATTATATTATCATTTTTATATTAAGAATCTTTTATCTATCTTATAGAATATCTATACGTTTTAATGATTTGAAATGTTTTTAAAAAGATCTATTTATATATTTATTTAACCATTAAAGTAAATATAGAAAAAAACCTTTTAATCTTAATAATTTCTTCTTATATAATCGTGAAAGCTTCTTCAAGTCATAACGTTGTACAGAGAAGCTTGATAATGAACAAAAATTTCAATTATATAAAGCTTTTCAAAAACCATTAGAGCGAAAAACATCGTTTTTAATTTAAGCGAAAAGTTAATATGGCTAACGTATCAGAAGTTGTATCTGAAGAAAACCCGTCACGATAGGCTTGAAAGTTTAACTTCTTTCTATGAAATTCAAAAAAAATTATGTTGCCTTTTTTATTTAGCGTAATTGATACGTTTTTAGGGTGAATAAATAAAAAATTAAAAAAACTTGTAACAAATATTTTAGCTTCATAAAAACTCAAATGTTGTAATTTTTATGACAATTTTTTTAAAATACTTTTTAGTTTGACATTTGAACAAGTTCACCACAGTGCATATTGATCGACTCTTGAAACTTTTGAAGACCACAGTTTAACTTGAGTCATATCGCCTTTTTAACAAATTCACGTGCAGAAGAGTTTTTTAAAGGCTTCTATAGATATTATTGCTAAAATAGAACTAAGTTTTCTTGTAGACATTTTTTAAATGTTTAAATTATTTAAAAAGTGTGTTTATTGAGCGATTAATCCCAAGAATTGATATTAACTAGTATCTTTTTTAACCAATTTTTTCCTAATTTTGTAACTTTATAAAAAAACATCAAGTTATCTCACGTCGATTATTATAAATTTTGTTAATTATAGTTTTTTTTCCCAAAATATGAGTCATTGGTAAATATGCTATCAGAAATTGGGAGTTCAATTCAGCCTAATTCATTCTTTCACATTAATTTCTTTTTATTAATTTTTCTATACGAACAAATATAATTGAAAATTATAAAGATTATGTTATAATGTTTGTCTATAAGGCATGAGTTAGTTGTGTGATAGTTTTCATGAGATAAAATGAACAGAAAAGAGATCAAAAGATGAATTGAGCCACTTGTTAAAAACTTTAATTGCTGCTTGCAAGTTCGTATCAATTAATTCACTAAGTAAAGAACACTATTACTCAGTATTTTTTTCAAATTGATGCCGCCACCTGTATTTCATCATTCGCATCTGACACTTGAACATTTCCGAAACGATCTATCTTCCTCTTCCTTCTTTATCATCTTCGGTATCACCCACATCTTCAACATGCCTCTATCTATCTCTCAGTCATTACTCGTTCAAAATTACTGTCGTCCGCTCATCACCCTAATCATCATTTCACCAGCATTCCTACGGCACTTTTAATTAAGCATTTGTTTCTGAATGCAGTCAGCCAAGTTTTTCTATTGTTCTTGCATAATCAAGCCTTGTCACCTTAATTAATCCAGCGTACTGGCTACGGAAAAGTAACACTCATCGACGGGGTACGCACGCAAACTTCAGAGAATATAGGAGCATACCCACACATACAAAACGCTTTCTTATAAACATACAATTGTATAGAGACATGAAATTATTCATTTACATGACATTTAATCGACTGACATTTTTCAGTTTGTGAGCGGCGATAACAAAGCTGGTGAAAATTGCAGCAAAGTAAGCACTGATGACAACCATACAAACAGCAACCCAACCAACAACATCAACAACGATATAAACAACACTACTAATATATCTCAACCTCTTGCTGAGACAATCTCAACCAAAGACTCATCATCCATCCACAGCAACATAAATACTAGCAATAATGACAACTCAAACCTCAACAACAAGCACCATCTCAACAGTAGCAACAACAAAAATTCAATGTCGTCATCACTGACAACGTCTTCTAATACGCAAGGAGGCACTGTACCCTATCACCCTTTAGACGCCAACCCTTACCACTTTGAGGCGCCACATAACAACAGCAACAACAACCTCCTACAACATCAACAAAATAATAACAGCCTAATGCACCAACACCCTTACAACAACAACAACAGCAGCAACAGCAACATGCACTACCAGCAACAAGCTCAACAACACAGGCCTAGCTACAACAGCATGCCTCACAACATGGACAACGAAATGATGAGTCTGCCGCCTGAACTGCAAATGAAGCAGGACAAAGACTCTATCTATGGGTGTGTAAGGAAAGGTTGAGGGGGAGTGGAGTGGAATATATTGAGTGTTGGGTGGAGTTTGATTTTAGGGTCAAGATTAAAATAGAAGAAAATGAGTTTTTTATTTTAAATATAAGTTTTTTATTCATTAATTTACAACAAATAATAACAATTTAAACCTAAAGTTTAAAATGATTAAAATATGAACCATTGAAAACGATTAACCAAAATCTAAATACTTATTTACAAAAATGAAATGGTTTTGGAGTTAACGACTTTATAACTAAAATTATTATTTATGATTACTGTTATTTTTATTTCTGCTTAATTACTTTAAAAATTTAAATTCGAAGAAATGCGATTCAAAAACCTTTTTAACGAGTAGGCATTGAAGCTAAAAAAAGCGATTTATTTGATTGAAAGAATACAAATCCACGTAAAAAAGAATTCCGAAAAAGAATTCTGAAGCTTACATAAGCATCTGAGTTTAAAGTTACAAGTTCAAGCCATCTGTAAGTGTTCAACAGACAAGGCTTTGGCGCCTGAGGCTGCTGCTTGAAGACTTGAAAGTCTGCATTGTGATTTTTATATCCTTTCTAGCACCCTGAGTTTTTAATGAAAATTTGATACTAATGTCGACTTTTTCATCAACTGTTTGAGCCTAAAAGTTGAAGTTTTATCTAATTAAAGTGTTGGAAAATCTTTGAATGAATTAGTTTTTCCAAAAACAACTGTATTTATTATTTAATGCTATTATTAAATAGGAAAAAAATATTTTTTGAGTTTTTCAAATACCTGAATCAAAGGAAAGTTTTAAATATTTGTGCTAATCATGTTAAAGGTGTTCTAAGATAAGTTCCAAATACATTTCAAAGCCGTCTGCGATGTTTGTCGAAAAATCGTATTGTTTAAAATTTCGCAAAGTGAAAAGCTTTGAAAGCTATTATGCGAAGACGAAATTACTCTAGAACCTGTGTCCCTACTGGCCCCTGTGATTAATGCTGCAACCTGCTGAAACATCCGACCATCTATCTCAAGTTTAGATGGAAACTTAACCCAGATGGATTAGTGATTATGCTTGTAATTGCAATAAGTTTTTAAAATAAAACTATATAAAACGTGGGTATATACTGGCCATATTATAAAATCTGTTTTATGCAGTTGTAATCGTATTTGCTCCTGTTACCAAATAGAAAATGTATCCTTATATGCTCTTATCAGTTGCTAAGAAGATCGCTTACATTCTGAAAATCTAAGGCACTTGAAGCTAAGTGAAGAAAGAAAAGCAATCCATGTAAAGCATCGTCCGATAAACTTATATTATGCCAACTTGAGAAATATGATCAATCGAAAAACTAAAAATCATTAATTTAAAATAATAAACTACGAAAAAAAGATTTTTTTTTTTTTCCAATATTATTTAATTAATACAAAAAAATCCCTTCACCCAAATCCATCCACAGGCACCCTTCGTTTCCTCTGCTGGCTCTAGTTTTTGAAAAGTGTGAATTGGCCACATGCACTCCTCGAGACTTGACCAACAACCACAACGACGTCTGCTCTTCCGAGTCGTTCGCTGAAGACGTTCGAGTGTTTGCCAACCAGGTGAAGCCCGTCTTGGTGTTTTAAGTCTTACTGTGTATTCTGTTGCTAGTGTTTTAGCTTTTTAGTGTTACTTTATTTTTTTCTATCTTCTTGGTATTTAGTGTTACTGTGTATTTTTTGTTATTGTTTCAGTTTATATCGTTTTTTATTACCGTTTGAATAATCATTATCAATTTAATCTAAAGGTCAAAAAATAAACTTTTTTCTATAATTTAAGTATTGAAAATATATTTAACCTGGTATACATTGTAGCTATAAGAAGAATATAACAGAGATAAAAGGACCACCATTACGTGTTTTCATGGAGACCGCATTCTTGAGTGCCTGTAAATTATGCCTAACTGATTGAAATCATTAAAACTTCCTTTTCGATAGCCACTTGTCTGTCTGTTCTTAATTCTCTAGACTCTCATTTTAAAACTTTTATTTAAAATATATTTTTATTGGAATTCATTTTATTTTATTTTCATTGAGTGTTATTGTTAGCAAATGGTGGGAACAATGATTCACAGGTCAAGCTTGAGAAGACGTTCTTTGCCCCAAATGCCGAGTTGGATAGCCTGGTATGCCATTTATAGACTTCATATTTGTACCACTATAATACCTTTAAAAAAATTAATGTATAAAATAATAAAAATATTAATATAAAATAGTTGATAAAGAATATAATTATAAAAATACTAATCGTAATTATTGTATCGAAAGTTTAATTTTTTCCCATTTTTTCATAACAACCAACATAGTCACGTATGTTTATTTTTATAGTCTTTTGAAAGTTTTCAAGACAAATTATAGGATACTTATTATCTCCGAACGTTATCAATAGCCTATGTCTTGAAGATTTATCCAGATATTATTTCGTCTTTTGATACATGATACGATGCGTCTGCAATTTTAACCTATTTATATATTATAAACAAAATAATGAATATTTCATTATTATATCATAATTAAAGTTATTTCTTTTTTTCTGGATAAAACTTGTTTTGTTTTTTATAGAGATTCTCAAAATATCTTTTTAGATTCCCCCGAAACTCTTTAATCTGTTTTTTCCAAAGATTTACGTGAATTACTTAATAATCGTCACTATCATGTATAAGCTCGAAAAATAGTTTTAAAAACTAGCTTTTTATTGAAGTATTTGATAACTTAATGGTTGTTTCGTATGTGTTGATAAGCCGAAAACAAAAGATTTTCTTCTTATAAAATAAGTTTTAAGATAAAAACACAAACGTCGATTTTTATATGATTAAGACAGAAACGTAACTCGAAAGTAAAAAAGAATTAATACAATTTATTGAATTGATATTTTCAACATATCAGAAGAAATCAATTATCTAACTTAATATATTTTTTCTATATTAATTTTACTGACAATTGAAGAACATAAATTTAAAACACGTATTATAGCTTTTATAAGGTTTTATTGGCATGAATGACTAATGAGTGATGACTTCCACACCATCTGCGAAGATGATCCAGGCCATCCAAGTTTTGCGCTTTCACCTGCTAGAGCTGGAAAAGGTTACTTTGAATAAATGTACATTTAGATTTATATTTATAGAAATAATTTTATGTCATTGTTCTTTTCAGATTAACTTTCTTCTATATTGCATTGAATAAATTCACTTTAAAGATACAAATCTTTAAATTCTCGTTAAAAAAATTAAATAGAGTGAAATAATTGTTCAGAATAAAATTAAAATTAAAATTTTTATCAAATATATAAGCGAGAAAAACATTAAAATGCATACAAACAATCAAACACACATTTTATCTTGTATATATTTATACAATAACCTTATTATTTATAGCATGAATTTCATGATTTTAATGCCTTTCTTATGGTGTGCTAATTGTTGTTTTATTGTTTTTTCTATGCTGGTGGGAATCGCTGGCATAAAATCTGCAGTTTAACTCCTTTTCTCGAATCTTTTGACTCTTCATTTGCGGCTGCAAGTAATAGAAAAAAAAATACTTGAAAATAAAATAATAGGAATGCTATAACTGAAACTAATAAGGTTACTATTACAAAATTAAGACTTGACTTAATACCATTACTACCCCCTAAAATAACTAATCCAAAAAACTTTTCTTCAAAACCACCGCTTCAAAATTTGCACCAGAGCTTGTGAGTTCTAGTGGATAAATCATAGGAAGCAACTTGAGCAAGCTTCTGAAATACTAATGCACGCCTGATGCCAGCCTCTTCAGACGCTGTTATTCGAAGACGGAAAATTCCTGACTATAGAAAGATTTTCTTTTTCAGTCTTAGAGGCATTTTGGAATTCTGTAGAAGATCACAACACGATGGATATTTGTAAATCTATAAAAAGACTCTTTGAAAACAACTCAAAGAAAATTTCATAAAAAGTCTTTTACTTTCTAAATGCTGTGAGCTCAAGAAAAGTTTTAAAGAGCAATCGTACCACTGGTAAAACAGCGAAAAATGACGGATGAGAAATATTCGTTTAAAATACTGAAAACATATGCCTTTGATTTGTATGGTTTGTATTAAGGAACTTTACAGATTGGGTTTCAGTAGCTCGGTGCAAGAAATGGTTTGATTATGAGCCGAAACATTTCATTAGATATTTCAATATGACAAAAGTATTCCATATTCCATACTACTCAATTTATGAAAATAATAGTTGAATTGAACACAGTTTTGATTAAAATCCAGTTTATTAAAAATTATGGTCTCATGTACGGTCGTTTTTTATCAATAAATTAGGATTTTAAAATCATTCATATACTTTGTTAAGTCACCATTTTAATTCTGGTAATATTTCAAGATTAACTTCTTAAACCACTCATAAACAGCTTTTTAAACTAATCCATGAATTCCAATGTCTCTCAAACTTCGCATTAAGGCGAAATTCTCCAATCACTCCAGGTACATGAGCTGTGCAATAACTTCTGCCACCGCTACATAGCGTGTTTGAAGGGCAAGATGCCACTAGACTTTGTGATCGACGAGAGTGAAAGTGTCAACGGCGGCAGTCTCACGCCGAACAACCTCTCGAGCAGCGTCAAGCCATACAACTCGTCAGAATCGCCCAAGGACCTCTATTCTCTAGGACCTTCCAGCTCGGCTGCGTGTGATGAGGTACGTCAGTTTGTTTTGTTTTTAGCTTTTGTTGCCTTTTGTTGAAATTGAGTTTTCAAAATGATGGAGTTTATGACATAATGTAGTTGTATTGATTTCAGATGTCGTGCATATATTAATGATATAAACTCGGTGCATTAGGATTTAATGGTTTTAAAGTTTGAGTTTTGTAGATGAAATGCTTGTGTCTTTATTAGCAATGATACAAACGACCTCCGCTTTGTGATTTATACAATTAAGTATTATCTTCACATTCATGTTGATTTATTAATACCCTTGTTAAATTTGGTATATATAAAGCATGTCTTGAAATAAATCATCTTCTGATTTTTTCTTCTTCTCACAATAACCTCTAAGATAAGAAATAACTTCTTGATTTGACTGTTGATAAGCAATGATGATGACGTTTTGCTACATCACATTTTTATCTCCCATTCTATTTCCTCAAGAGTTTTTTTGTGCCAAATAAAAAGCGTGAGAGGTCCAGTGATTTAGCGTTTTAAAAATTGTTCAATTTTTACAAAAATATTAATTTGTTAACATATTTTTCTAATTATTTCACTATATATAGCTGAACAATATAGCTCAAACATCCATGAAAACAATAAAATGATGAAAGTGAAAATAATTATTGTAATTATATTATATTTTAGTTGACATAAATGATATATAATATATCAACTTGTTTATATAATATTTCCACGTAATAAACACTGCAAAAGTTACAAATTTTCGAGCTAACGAAGCGGCTTTTAGCTGATAAGAAGCGATGGGTGAGCGAAACGTTTAGAAATACTTGGAATTTTGAAGCCTAAAACTCTAAACAATATATATATAAAGTTTTATTAAACTTTACTTATAAACATATAGTTTCCATTTAAATAGGAATGTAAATTAAAACGAATTTAAATTACTAATCCGGAGTATATTCAAAACTTTGATGCTTATCATGAGTTTTGCAGTTATTATTGATTCACCAGTATACATAGATACTTCAAATCGGCACAAAACAAAGCAGGTGGTGGTGGTTATAGAATATTGATGGTCCGGGAGTAGGAATATGGTATCGATAAGATAGTTGAAAGAAGGTTAAGAGGAAAACATGGTGTTGAAGCATTGCCAGCGATGATGGAAACGTCTGTTTCTTAATAGTGACAGATTATACATAAGATAGTATAAATATTTGAGATAATTATATTTAAGGATACAGGCGCTCGGAAATTGTAAGCCACGTATGAATGTATAAACTGAGATAGTATGTTGGAGGTGTGGTGTATAAACGAAAAAAAAGTTGAAGGTGGAATGAAGTTGAAAGAAAATGTAGATGTAAAGATTGGAAAAATCGAAAAAATTATTTGGAGATGGACTATAAATAGTGATGAGATGAATATAGAAAAAAAGAAAAAAGAGGAAGAGTGTAAAAAACGTTTCAAAGCTTGTTAGTGAAATATAAAGACATAAATAATCGAAAGCAAACAAAAGCGAATATGCATGGAGGTTATTTATGAGCTGGCACATAGAAACTGGAAATATATAGAAGAGGGGGAATATGAAGGAATTAAAACAGACTTCTTTATGAAAGTTTTGTTATTAATGGCTGAAAATAACAAATATCGCAAAGTAAAATGGGTATACCGAAAATATGTGATTAGGATATAAAAAGGTTTTGCACTCAGTATAAATACAAATAAAAGGTATAAAGTAGAATATGAGGCTGTTTCCAGAACGTATAATCGCCTTCAGTTGAATAAATAAGGATCAATAACAAAGAAATCTCTAAATCAGATGGCCAAATTGCTAGCCGTCATCCCCCATCATTCAGATTCTGCTCCACTCATTATTCTGTTTTTTTGTTTTACACGCTCATATTTGTCTTGACATTCTTTTAGCCTCATGTTTCTTTGACAAATATTTTATTTAAGTAAAACTACTAAACAGCCTCGTAAATTGGGATTCACGTCAAACATTAGGCAGACTCACACCAGCTATAATACAAATGAATGAGGCAAGCAGCCATGCGGACCGCGTCACCCTTTCGCTGCAATATCCATGTATTTCCATATAACTATCACTATGACAGCTTCTAAAACAAAGCCCATATTAAGTTCCAGGCATCCAGTTCTCACGAGCACTACACTGTCAGCCACTATCAACTCCCCAACGCATCAAACCATCCAACCGAGCTACCGATACAATCATTCAAAGCTTTAGATTATAATATTTTTCTTTGTGTGTTTTGGATATTGTAGAACTGTTTTACCTTATAGTTGAAAATTTTTATTTATGTGAATATTATGTGGTCTGAAAGTATAAGTAAATTACCCCAAAGATTTTAGAATTTTATAGTTTAATAATTTTATTCATTCATTTTCTTTTTATTCTGGTATAATTATAAATATTCTTGTTCATCCGGGCTATTTATTTCTTTGTTAAGAAATACATCTTATCTATTTTTGTGAATCACACTGTTTCGCCATTCTGTTATAGTTATGTCAAGTAAATCTCCTAAGAGGTCCATAACTCAAGCATTAAGTCTGCTGCATCTAGTCAGTCACTTTCAGACACGATGCTCTTTGGAATCTCATATATAACCATCTTCCTTCTCAGCAGCATTTTTCTTAGAAAATTATTAACACCCGTATAAACAGAATTAGCCTTAACACGAACGTCATCATCTCCATCATCCTTAATACTACTTATAATCATAACTATCATCATCACTTCTTTCTTCTTCACTATCATCATTACTATCGCTACACCATCCTCATCCTACCGTACAATACTTGTATACTGATCTACGTCTTAATTTAATTAAGACCCATCTGATCCAGCTTTCTTTGTATTCCTTTCAGACTCCTTCGTGTCTATCGCACTATAAATATGTATGTAAGCTTATATACATAATTTTGTCACTTTTTCTTTATAATATTTATTTGTTTTTAATGTTTAATGTTCAATGTTTGTATTAATAGAAATTTTCAAACTTATTTAATATTTCTGATTATTTTCCCGTAAATTTATTGTCTTTCAAAACTACTATTCTAAAGCAATTCAAGAAGATAGGCGGCAAACTTGGGAAGATTTGTGGGTGTGGTTGCTCTTTTTTTATGTTATTTTACATCATTTGTTGCATTGTTGTTGTTTTTTTATTTCGAACTTCAAGATATTTGAAGCAGTAAAAAATCTTATAATTAAAGGAAGAGGATAGAAGTCCAAAAATCCAAAAATCGGAGAAAAATATTAATGATTGAGCAAGTATGAGTTATAAGTAGTATCGGTGCATACCTAATTGACAGTTAATGTACCATGATGTGGGTACCTAAAAAGCCAGATTGTACATCAGTAATAGCGGAAGACTTTCACACTTTGTCGGTCAATTGTGACTTATGTCGGTCAAATATTTTTTTAAAATAAATTTTTGTTAACAAACGAGATTAACAAAAATTCCAGAAACAAAGAAACCGGTAACAGCGAAGGTATTTTTAACAACTTCAATGAAATTTTAAAATGTAAGGGAAGTTTTTTTTAAGGAAAACTTACTGTCAGTTTTCAAACCAACTAAGTGGATTCTTTTTCAGTCTTTCTGACTTGTCGGTATAGACCGACGTGCTTCCACTTAGACTGGTGTATTCATAGATGCTGATTGGAGCTTTTCAATATCTTCAAATTGTTTCAAAGGCTTGACTGAATGTTTGGTTGATGGACCGATTGCTGGAAGGCGGCTTGAGTTGATAAAGCGCTTAAAAACTTCTTCAAAGAGAATGCCTTTGATTTTATAAAGTGATATGGCGTGCAGCAAGATTGTCTGTTTCTTATGTACCTTCATAAAAGATCCTTTTATTTATGCATTTATTTTCAACAACATTTTTTCAACAGCATACCTTTTATTAATATTTTTATATAATTCCATCTTTTCAAACCAGAATGATTAATGAACGAGATCTGTCATAGAGGCATCACGCCGACTAACGGCTTGTTGCATGGCAGGAAGATTAAGGGGGATTAAGTGGTTGAGGGCATTTTTCTTCTGAATCTGAAATTTTTTTCCGTAAAAAATGCATTTTTTTAAATGAAGTAATGAATAGTGTTTTTTTGATGAGAAAGCTTTTTAGGTAACAATTAATGTATTATTTTATATTTATTGAAGTCATATGTAATACACATTAAGTATCACGTTTGAGATACTTAATTAAAGATATTCAATAGTTAACAAAAACTAGTAGATTGATTGAATTGTGTCTTTTTCGGTTAAACAGTAGTAGAACTCTGTTCTTACTCTTATTCTATTGTATGGCGTAGAAAAACTAGCTCTGTAAAGTTGATTAATTTAATGAAATTGTATACCAACGAAGTTCAGAATCAAATGCTCAGTCAGGTCAGTAAAATCATTGAATTGCCTGGAGCAATGCACCACAGTACAGTCTAGACAAGTTGGTCTGTTTGACTAGGCAGGTCTCCATAAGGACACAAAATTCGGATTTATTAATAAAATTTAATTTTAATTTTATTTTACCGTGAAAATTGTTATTAGGTTTATTTGCTTATATATTTTCTCAATAAAATGTTTAATTATACATTGTAAAAGAACATTTATAAAGAATGAAATATACTTTAAGGTGTCCTTTGTCTTTAAAAAACAAACTGTTACTTTTAAAGTTTTTTAGAGGGTTAACATCATATATTTTATTTAGAATCAATTTCAATACAACATTATTTATATTAAGTCTTTTCATAGCTTTGAAATATATTATTTTGGAGATTTACAATTGAAAAACGTTTTCAAAAGATATCGCATTTTTAGAAATCTATCGACTTGTCATAAGTAAAAGTTTATTGTCCCATCAATTTTCTAGAGTTTAAATTAATTTTTATTTATATATTTTATTATCCTATTTTATCTTTCAAATAACCAATGTTCAAAAATATTTTTATAAAAAAAGAGTTACAAATAATAAATGGTAAAATATTAAATGAATGAAATAGCATCCGAATATATTTCATAAACAACTGTTGTTTATACTGGATCAGATTTCAATCTTCTCAATATTTATGAAATTAAGATGTATAACCTATCAAAGATTTCTTTTAAATAATTTAATATAAAAAGCTATAATTATGCAACTTAAATTTACAAATGCTCTAAAAATAAATCAGCATTCACAATAACCATTTCAAGTGAAGATATAATATTTAAAAACATTAATCCGTTATCACTAATATTCTGTAAAAGTACAAGTAACCATGGAAACTGTATTTGTCTTCAATGAAGAGGATCGAAGTCCGTGTTTTATTTGTGTTGTGCCAGAAGGCTTCCATTGTTTCTTTGTCATTAATGCAAATATTGTATATTATTAAAAAAAGTTGTAGTTATTAACTATTTTTAGGCTATTTGAGTTTTAAATTTTTGAAAACGATTTTTGTGGCTAGCTGCAATTTTATTATTATGTTTTTATGGCATTTCCAATCAAAAGCCTTATCTTTGAGACGTGCTGCCGCTGGTTTGCTCTTCAATTCGAAAGGGCTGGAGAAGCGAAATCATTTGAAAAGATAAAAAGTAACAATGTAATTGAATATTAAAACATTTACATTTTAAATAAAACAATGTTTTTAAAAATTATTATTAACAATATTTGGATTTTTGACATTGTTAAGCTCGACAAAATATAAAAAACACGTGTATGAAGAAAACAATCTCTTGAAAATAATCCTATAAAAAGAGAAATTTGCGCGCGGGACAAATTACCGAATAAGATTAATGAAGAATCAGTGATGTGAAAGAGCGTTTGGCTGTGAAGTGTCAGTGAAAGGAATGAATTGCTTTGTAATTGCTTGTAGACGGACGCTTAGTGAGGCATTTGTGATTAATAATGAGGAGTAAAGCATTGAAATTGAAGTCTTATAATATTTCGTTTCGCAAATAAGATGAGTGGCGAAGGATAGCAAAATCGTAAATACAAATACATTAGGCTATTGTGAAATTATGAGGATAACGTAATGAACGCCAAAGCTAGGATACGTTCAGAAAACAGCACTTTTAAGGTGCTTTTGTCAAATGTTATTATGTTAAAAATAGACTTTGAAACAGTGCAAGACTGGTACTTCTAACGAGCCGAAGGTTTGAAATAATCAAAGTTGTGTTGATGGAATGCTTCAGGTGTGAAACAGACGCTTTTTATTTTTAACATTATACTTATTCTTTTTAAAATTTGATCATTTGTTGTTGTATCTTTATTTTTTTTACGTAAGTTAATAAACAACAGATTCAGTTAAAATATTCTAATTTTTATGTTAATTATCTTGAAAGTAAAAATCGTTGATTATTATTTGGAAAGAACTGAAATAACTGTAATGTGATTTTGAATGATTAAATGATTGTTTGTTATCGGTTGAATCGCGATAAGAAGGTAAGACATTCAAGGGATGGTATGAAAAAACAATTTCAGATATTTATTTTAGAGATGAAAAGTTTTATTTATTAAATAAAATAATGTTAAAAAACAGTTTTTTCATTGTCTATTTATCGAGTTTATAAATCACCAGGGTTAACTTTGATCTTGTGAATTCTTTTTTCTACTAACGATTTTTAAAAGAAGATTGGAGAAAAACAGTCAAGATGAAAAATCAAGTTGAAAATACAGATAGATGCTCTCATTCTACGGGGTCAGAAAAGCGACTCTAAATTTTCATTACAGGAACAGTGATGACTAGAGATGTTTTGTAAAATTGTTGGTATTTTAGACTATTTGGAGAAATCTAGAAGATAAAGTATAAATACATTTTGGAAAAATTTATGAATTTCTTATTTCTTTTGGAGTTTTTGCTGTTATAAGGTATTGCTTTTACTTTTACCTTGGTTATCGGAACCACATAAATAACTCTAGACTTACTCAAATGAAATTGAACATTCCTTGATAGACACAAAAACTATCATCCAAAACAGCGAAAAGCATTCGAAAAGAACAGAGAGAACAACTGTTTATAAAACCCTCTCATGGGAAGCCCATCAAACGAATCGTTAGAAATGTAAAGAGATGAATTCCCATTACCGCCCTTTTTTTAAAGTTTTCATTGTGTATTGCAAATATCAGCGTATCTGATTTTTTGCTTGCCTAAAGTCAAATATTTTTATTCAGTTTTTGCTATTAAATGGGATTTAAAGAACATTATAACGCGATTCTAAGTTTTTCAGCTCAAAATGTTGCTATCACGCAATCATTCCATCTAAGAAATTCGTTGCAGAAGCTATTATCTTCGGTAAAAGCCCAAAGTCAGTTTTGAAAAATGAACTTTAGACACTCATGTCTCAGCAGACAAGCGCTGAGATCTGCTTTATGCGATTTATACCCATCAGGAAAGTCTGTATTCTGAAGATTTAATTCATTAGGCCCTTGTTCGCCAATTTTGAACTAAAAATATCTCGTTTTTCATGCTGGTTAGGGCAATTTTCACATTCTTAAGTGGCTTCGTAATTTATATTTTCTATTTCAACTCGACTTACCTTCATACAGAAATTTAGATAAGTTTGAAAAGTTTATTTTATCAAAGTGTACCCAAAGCTGTTTATTATATATTCGTGATAGCCATGCTTTCCCCAAACGCGTTTGCAGCTTCACTGAGCAGATTGTTAATATCTAAACTCAATTCCTACCATTTACCTGTGAAAAAAACTATATTTGTAAAATATAAGCTATTCCTATGAGTTTTAAAGTTCTGAATAAATTTGATTAAAACAATAATTTTAGTCAATTTCAGATTTATCTATAAGAAATACGTCCACGCGACGTTCTGCTGATTCATAATCAAAACCATCATCGGCCCATACCGCTTGAACACTTGCCGAATCAATTACCCCAGTTTGGCCGCAGAAATTTGGTCCAAATTTAATTATAAACAAATCTCACAGCCCTTTGTCTTCGTATCAAGTTTTTCTGTCTTCTTTCATAGTGTTATTTTTTCGAGAAGTAAATTATTTTTGGAATTAAAAAAATCTTGCAGTCTTAAAAGTTTCAGTTTCGTGACTTTAACAAATATTTCTGAACGCTTACTATATTTTATAGATTTTAATACATTATCGAATTTTGCTCCATTTTCTGTCTTCGGCACATAGATTATAATCCGCTCCCATTTATTAACTGCTGTTTTCTCGCTTAGTATTCACTCCGCGCTGTAAACTTGAATCCTTCAAGCTGGAATAATCACAGCCAAATTTGAAAAAAGAAATTCGATTTTAAAAACAAAATTGACTATATTTTTCTTTCGTTCTAACATTATAATTTAAAAAGAATCATACATAATCTTAATATGCGATATTGAAAGTATTTTTCTTTTTAAATGTTACACTTCGTTATTTAATATTCAATATTTATTTGTAAATTCTCGCAATTTTCTCTCTTTCGATGAGTTATGCACTTCCCCACTGTCATTGCGTTCGCTGTGTCCCATTTCAATCAGAAACCGGGGCAATCTACCTAGTCACCTGCTCAAATCCATTTATCCCAGTACATTGTATCGTTGCACGGCCTACCACTTACCCTTGTCACTCTCGCATACTATGAATACCTTTGAGGCGCATTTTGTTATTTTCATCAACCTTTTCCAGTATTTTTCTGAAAAATTTCATTTTCTCAAAGTGCTAGTTATTGTTGATATTGAAGTGTTTTTTTCAAGGTTATCTTCAGAATGAATTTATTGAAATGACAGTAGCGCTTGCATCGTTCATTAATCACGCTAAGAAATTTAAACACACTTCGAAACAAATAATTCTAGCGAATATGAGTTCACAAGATGCAAAACTTTAAATATTTATAAAAGTTACACTAATAACTAGGTTACAATTCGACAGCCTAAACAAAAAGGTACATTCCTTTACTCACAGGTAAACACCCACAAACACGGAATGCATGTCTGTTTATGTGTGCATATCTGGACATTTATTATGGACGTGTATGTTTGTGTGTAGGGTTGTGTGTATGGTTTTATATGTGTTTATGTTGGTCAATGTCAATTCTTGGTATGTCTGCATGGGCGCTTGGAGTAATTTGAAAATTATCTAACTCAACACAGCATGTCATACGTGACTCCAAATGACTAGATTTTCCATTTCATTTTCCGTTGTTCTTATTTTGATACTTATTAGTTAAGTTACAATATTTAAATTTTTTATTTATATTTAATATGTTTTATATATTTAATTTTAATTAAATGTAATTCATTTTATTATTGTTTCTGTTTTATATATATATATATATATAAATAAAAATAAATAAATATAAAAAATGTTAGGTTATATTTCTGGACTACACCTCCGCTTATCAGCCACTTAGCTTTCTCTTCCTAGAATTTATCTTATCATCGTATGCGGCGTTAGGCTAAGTAATTTTTGTTGTTCAGTATATTACTTTAATCTTGACTTGTCACTGACACCCACCTAATACATACTCTAACCCGCCCAATCAACTCAACTCCAGGCCTTAATGCCCAAACCCACCTAGAAATACTAGTAGGCTCATTTATGAAGAGACGAAAGTACTATAGATCTTGAACACACTCAAGATTAAGCGATGTAAGCAAGGATACAAGTCCAAACACATATACAAACACACAAACATGTCCACACATGCACACAAGACAACTGATATAACCCACACATTCCCGCATCACGTGCACATTGTAACTGATACTCGTACACAAGTGCACAAACACAAATATCAAAATATACACAATTCCATCCATCCATACATACATACATACATATACATACATACATACATACATACATACATACATACATACATACATACATACATACATACATACATACATACATACATACATACATACATACATACATACATACATACATACATACATACATACATACATACATACATACATACATACATACATACATACATACATACATACATACATACATACATACATACATACATACATACATACATACATACATACATACATACATACATACATACATACATACATACATACATACATACATACATACATACATACCAGAAAAGATTTAATTAGAGAGGCGTCAACTCAAATGTCTTGACAGTCAAAACACATAAACAAAAACATACACTAACATATACAAAGCACGTTTAACTAAAAATACACATACAAACTAAAATAATAAAATAAAAAAACTTTAAAATTCATCTTTATATAACAATACACTTTAGTTGAACAGATATGCCTACAAGACACAATGTCTTAAACACGTCAGTTCCTTCATCGACACATGTCTCCACACAAACACGCCGTCTGGCATTCTTCAAGACACTGCTTACCGCCCATTCAATTACCATCGTGTGTCGCAAACTACATGAGCACCACTCTCACTTCTTACCATCCCATCCAGTAAATTGTATACATACATTATAAAATACAAAGCAAGTAGATAATCTCACAAGGCCACACACAAAAAAGCAGTAGCGCGCGCACGGGGAAGCATTTTTATGATTCGAGCAAGCAAAGAGGTGGCAGGAATTATAAATGGGCCTATGCTAATGCCCACAGACAAACGACCGCCGTCTAAAATCCCTCGCCCATCGCCATCGCAACCTTCCTTGTAATTATATTTACATCCGAGATTCCTTTTAGCCAAAAAGACAGAATATCGCTAAAGTAAAGAGCTTGAGTTGATTTTATCCATGCCATTAAACACTGGATGGTTTTTTTAATACTAAAGAATAATTATGAAATATCTCTTCATATTGCTATTAAAATCTGGAAATAATTTTTAATTTTAATAAATCCTTAACTTTAAAAATTATTGAAACCTATTTATAAAAAAAAGAAACGCGTTTACTAATGCAAAAACATGTACCTAAAAACCTTTTTCCAATCGGTTGATTCTTTAATTACAAAGGTGCTAAGAGAGAAAGAGACCAAAATGATCACTCACACAATGTCTTGAAAGTGCAAGTTCACTGTGCAGAGAAGAGAATAAATCGATGCATCTAGTGTAAAGCCATAAAACCCAGAAATCTTTTTCTGAATATACCGTTTTAGGGTATTATAATAACATTGAATCCATAAAGGGAATAGAGGCTTATAAAAATAAATACATAAAAAAACCTATGAAAAAATGCATCTCAGCATCACGATTCCTTGAAATATGCACGCAAAAAAAAATATGGGGGAAAACATTTTGCACAAAAATATATAACTATATTCATTCGCTTTCTAGTGGATACAAATAAGAATACACCAACCTACACACACAAACACACACACACACACACACACACACACACACACACACACACACACACACACACACACACACACACACACACACACACGCGCACACACACACACACACACACACACACACACAAACACACACACACACACAAACACACACACACACACGCGCGTGTGTGCGCATATTCAAAGAGTGTCACACGGAGCAAGGTTCAAGACGACAGCCTCCTCTTCTACACTCTTCTTGTACTCTGTATAAACGCTCAACCAAAACTGCGCTTTTTATTAATATAAGAATATTATCAAGAAACTGGTATTAATGTATTTTCAATAATCATGAAAAAGTTGACAAATGTTTTGATTTTCCATATCTGTACTATTTTAATATAAACTTAAGTTTAGATTGGGCTTTAATTCTTTCTTAATTTTGGGATTAAAAAGTTTTATTTATTTGAAAAGTTTTTATTTTTATAATTATTAAATTACTTTGAAAATAAAGTGTTTATTGTTCAATTCAAAAGCCCTTCATAATTGAACAAAAGAGACTAAGAAATGACAATTGAAGAGTTTGCAGAGCAAGTTCTTGATCCTTTTTGCAAATAAAAGTTCTTATACACCACAACGAAAAAATAGAGACCTGAATAGAATGCAAAAATGTCTTTCTTCAGCATGACCAAGTCACTCTCTTGTGATCGGGGTTCACACCCCTAATAACTTATGTGCCTTGTAAGCAGGTGATGTATGGACGCGGCCTAAAAGAAACGCGCGTTGGGTTATTGCTCTTTTGAGTAATGTTGCCGAGGTATTTAATAAAACTACCGCCCATTCCAACTTCACTTTTATCAATTTATTTTTGTATAGTCAAATAGTTTTATTATACAAATACTGTAGGGACATCTTTCTATTATTCGTTTAAAAGAAGTAACATTTAGAAAATAGCTTAAATTATAGAATAGTAAAGGGCAGTATAATATGAAATGAAATACTATTTTATAAAGATGTTTTGTGGATTTGTACTCGATAGAAAGTCAATCATTATGTGGAAGACATGATATAACTTATCGTAAAAACGCTCTCAAAAATATGTAAATATCACCTTGAACGGCATTGTGGATAAAAAAATACTTTTCAGAAGAAAGAGTTTATCCGCAAGCCAGGCAGTCTGCAAATCTTTAACGAATTAATTAACCAACCAATTATCTAATCAGCCTATCGATCAATTAGTAAGATATTTAAAATATTCAATGAAGTAAATTGCTGAAAAATATATGCCTGCATCTAAGACATTCTAAAACTTTATTCTTCTTGAGGTTCCTTAAAACGTAATAGATATAACGTTAAATAAGTAATGTTGTTTTGAATTACTTATTCTAGAAACAAGAGATTAAGTGATTATTTGATGAAAAATTTGAGATGGATCGATTGATTGGTGCAATGGCGAGAAAAGGGATGGAGTGTTCAGGGATGGGTAGACTGATGGATGCATGATTGAATGGATTGTCAGATTTGAGTGGAATGAAAAAGATGAGAAGATGGATGAAAGGGATGGATGAGAGTTTATCGCGAGTGGTTGATAAGCGTGCAGTGCTCCTTGAATTTCTTCAATTGTTGCATACTAGTGTAAACTAACTCATCTTTGCTACATATACAATGCCTAGCATCTGGTTTAGAGTTTCTGTACCAAAGTGCCTGTTCTTTTAACTCAGCCTTCTAATGTAAATACTCGAGCTTAATGCCATTTTAATTGCACGCCATGATGCTTGAAGTTAAGTTAATGGTAAGACGTTTTTAAACTAGGTATTTTTCTCGTTTTTCTTAGAATAATTTAGTTTAAATTCAATGTATCATAGTGCAAAAATTTCTTAATTTATAAAATGACCCTGTGATAGGGAGAATTCTCAACTTTTAGCTCATTAGCATATTGCCTAGCATATTTTTAAAAGTACAGTCAACTTTTTATGAATTCCCTGTCATAGTTCTTGGTTGGCCTAAAACCCAGATGAATTTCAAATGTAATTCAAACGTTTTCCTTAAGTTTGAACCATCACAATATATTGAAAATACTCAACATTTTAGAAGCCTACGAAATTCTTTATCAAGCGCTTCGTTCACAAGCTAAACTATTGACGGCAGCCTAAACTATTGACGGCAGCCTAAACTCTTGACGGAAAAATAAACCTTGACATATCCTTTTTCCCAATCACTCGAACCCTCAAGTCACAAACCAACCAGCCATTAGTCAACGCCGTCAAATTGAAATTAATTACTCAAGGCACGATTGTGTGCTTCGGTTGGAGCACATAAATCTCTTCTCCTTTCAAATGCCTCCTTCGTCGTTCACCATTAGCGGCTGATCAGCCCATTGTTGTCATGGCCGTCTCTAATGAATTACATGCCAAAATTATTAATGGTCGGTGCACCAATCACGATATTGTATTATATACCAGCGTATGAGTATGCCTATGTCGTGGGCATGATGTATGAGTGCTGTTTCTAGCGAATCAGTGTTACTCCTATGTTCTATTCCTAATAGAGGTTAGAAAAGTTTGTTAAAGTTGATATGCTTTTGAAAAGCCTAATATATTTCAGTTTTATTATCATATTTAACTAGATGTTGATTTTATAAAGTTTAAATCGAAAATATAATATTACAAAATTATATGCTGTAGAAAACTTATACCATCATAAGATAATTTTTTCTTCAAAACTACTCAAATTCGTGGAATATTTTCTAAACTACTTTTTTCTTTTTAGACCTTTAATCTCTGCTTCACTTCAATGTTTGTTTTGCTTTCTTCTTTCTCGCAATGATTAACGGTGTTTTGAAGGCGAGTAAAAAAGAAGAAATTCAGTCAGGAATTGGTTCGCGTAATCGTGTTGTTTATACTTTCGAGCCCTTGCCATTTATCAGCCACCTCCTTTTTCGTTTCTTTCTTCTTTTCTTTTAACGTCCTTTCTATCCATCCTTCACGCCAATGCTATTTCAAAAGTTTCTGTATGCATAATAGTGCAGTTTCTTTTTTATTGTTACGTTTTTTTGGTATTTTTAATGAAAAATGTGAAAATATAAAAGATTTACCGATTTTGCATTGATAATAAAAAGAAATCGTTTGATTCGATGAACAATCATCGGCTCTTTGAATTTTAGTTAACAAATACATTTTTTAATGTTTAAAGATCTTTTGGAAAAAATAAATAATTAATTATCTTTAATTTTGTGAATTTTCGATTTTAAAACGAATTATTCATCTAGTTTTACAATTTTATTTAATACTCAGAGTTTTTCTGTCAAATTGTTAACCATTACAATACTCGAAAATGAGTACCTGACAACTAGAAACAAAATGGCTATAATTGCTACCTACATGTGTTTGAAGTCTGCAATTATGATTTAGATGCTTCAAATGTAACTATCGTCTTTTATCGTTTTAATAAATAAAAAAAAGGTTTTCAGTTGAGTTTTTTAAAATAAAAATGTAACATTTAAAAGTAATAAATATATGCTTTTTAACCGATAATGTATAAAATATTTAAATTTGGTTTTAAAGTATTATTCTTCTTAGAATCAAATAAAAGAACGCTGTTTTCCTTCGTTTTCAATACAATACAAGCAAAATGCTCATCGTATCGGTGTCTCGCCACAGTGCGCAACCGGTGCTTGTCGCTTGAGCATTCAAAACTTCATCCGTTTTTCTGTTGCACCTTGAAACAGGTTTATGAAAAAGTCTTTTTTTTTTACATTTAAGGTTTTTGTCATAATGCTCTTTCTCCAGATTGCTTATCGACTATAAAATATCATTTATATAAACTTGAAAAGAATTTTTTTTTGATCACTGGTCTTAATTTTTGAAGTTTTTAACGTGTGTGTCAGTCTCAGTGTGCGTTGGAATTTGTATGCATAGACGTGTGCATATGCCTGAATGCATGTGTGGTGCATTACTGAGCTTAATGCGTTGATGTGGGCTTATCACGTGTTTGCACGCCTCTATATCATTTGCTATGTGGGAGGCAGGCTGTTTGCGCCTGTATGTATGTATGTGGGAGGGTTGTTTGTCGAGGATGCTGGCGTCTGTGTATATGTGTGTATGGGTTTGTGTGTGTGTGTTTGTGTTTGTGTGTGTGTGTGTGTGTTTGTGTGTGTGTTTGTGTGTGTGTGTGTGGGTGGGTGGGTTTGTATTCATGTTAATGTATGTGTTTTCCTATTTTTCTAGTAAAAGGTTTTAAGGTTTATGTAAAAACAAAAGATAGGTAAAACAACTCATTTAATTAAAAAGACTTTCTTTTCGACTTACACCCATATCCGCTTCTGTGCTTCTCGAGCAGACTTCTAACAGATTAGCGAGCCTTTTCTTTTTCTTCAAACATAAATAAATCTAAATGGATTAGTTTCGATTGTTACACACAAAAGGCAGACTCAAATTACAACAGATATCCGCGTACAGCGCGTACTTATTTACAAGGGCACTGTGTTTGGCTTGGCAGTTTGATGAGGCAATACTTACGGAAAGACAACGAGTCATTAGATTGTTCCTGTGTGTCTGCGCGATAAATCAATCCTCTTCAGAGACATTCCAGCCTCCCATGTGACCCTCATACATACAAATACCCTTGCATGTACATGAAAAACGTTTTTTTGGGTATAAAAATCTCGAGAGATTTATTCTCCATAAAGTACGCACAACTCATGCGTCGATCTTTCCATTTATGCTAGGTATTCTCTAAAAATTTTGATAATTCAAGAAATATTGTTTAGAAAGGACATGGGTTTTTCACTAAGAAGTCTCGACCACTCGTAACCTCTCGAATATCCCCGAGCTTGTTTATCCCACAGCTTTCGATGTTTTCAAAACCAAATCTTATGTAGTTTTGTAAAAATAATTGTATAATATATTTTATATTTTGTAAAAATAATTGTATAATATATTTTATATTATTTAATAAGTTAAAATTTATTTTAAATTCAAATCTTAATTCATTTTTTAATTTGAAAGAGAAAAAATGGCGTCGAATCTAGTATCGTTTTTAAAAAAGTGTTTATTGTAAAAAAAATCAAGAAACAATTTTATTTTAAATTGTTTAACTATTATTTATTATTTGAAGAAGAAATGATTTATGATTTTTCGGTCAAATGAACTTTCGGAGTTTTGTGAAGGATTTCCGAGCTCGGGGATATACGAGTTTCAGTCGAAACATATAAAAACCAGACATATTGACACACACACACACACACACACACACACACACACACACACACACACACACACACACACACACACACACACACACACACACACACACACACACACACACACACATACACACACACAAACACACACACACACGAACACACACACACACACACGCACATACACACACACACACACACACACACAAACCAACACACACACACTTCAAATCGAGTGGACGCTCATTTGTCTTGTGTGTTTGTGCAGAATTTTGTGTTGTTCCTTACTCCTGTTTGATTTATACTTGTATTATTTCTATTTTTAATCTTATGTTACCAAGACAATTATTGTCTATAAAGATATTTATATTTAACAAATACCTCAAATCCTAAATTAAAATCATTTGTCTTACAAACTTTGTAATTTTTTTTATGCCCCTGTCTTGAAGCACCTGCCAATCCACTTGGAAGGAACCCACTCAAATAAACTTTCGGCTCCATAAAAAAATAACCAAAGTAGCTTACTCAAGTAGGAAGAATACCTTTCATGCGAAGAAGCCCTCCATAAATCTAGGCAAATACACAAACGTCAGAAACCAAAGGGCCCGTTGAAGGCTTTACAACAATTAAAGACAATATTCTACTTGTTTGTATTGACCTTCTCCTTGAAACTACTTTGAAGATAAACTTTGTTTTGAAAGGCTTTTAAATAAATGAAAGTCGAATTTGGAAGACTATGTGCTTAAAACTTTTTGGAATTGTTTCTGAAGACAAATACGCATTATACAAATGATAAATTTATTTTTCACAAATTTAAGTATCTATTTTTAAAAAATTAAAAAATATTTATTTATAATTAAGAAATTAAATTGTCAAATATATTTTCAGTAATTTTAAACTTTCATCACCACCACCTTTGCAGCGCCTGCACCCAGAAGGTAACGACTCAGGCTCCATACAGTCAGACGACCTCTCAAGGAACTACAGCAACAACAACAACAACAACTCATACAACAGCCTCAACAACAACATCAACAACAATCTCAACAATCTCAGCAACAGCTACAACGACAATGACAGTGATACTGGTGAGGATTTGAATTGAGTTGAAATTTAAATACCATTTAACACTTAATTTTTTAAAATATACAAATTCAAGGCAGTTGACTAGATATTTCAAAAGCAGTTAAACTTTCTACACTAAATCGTCAAATTTAAAAAAAGGGCAAACGAAATAGCACGATACTGCAGAGGGTAGTTGAGGTCAAGCGATGGATTGTCTTGTTTTATGGCCTGTCATGCTTGCCAATACTTCCAATCTCACGTTCCACCCCCAACTCCCACCTTAAGTCTCAACGGAAAAGTTTCTAGTTTGAAATTGCAAACAAGTAATGAGATGAGAAAAATACGATATTTTAGTATTTTTTAATATTTAATGGCATTAATTTCTTCTGAATTGGATTTTATCTTGATTTCATTACTAAATAGGTTTAAATGTAGTTAACAAAATGGAAAACTACGATATAAAATACAAACAAAAAGTAAGTATAAAAAACTTGAAAAGGCAGTTCACAAAAAGCAACAAAAAGCATGAAGTGATATAACAAATGGAACAATGCTGTTACGTCAATAGGCCACTGAATTACGACCTTCAGCTAGCCAAAACCACCTCCCTTTGCTACTATTGACTCACAACGTTATTCCTGCTCTTTTTTGGTCTTTTCTTTCTTCACGTTTTTGAGACCTTTTTGTATCTTTCTTTCCTTTTCTTAATAAAAATATTTCAGAACTATTTAAATAACTAAAATAAAATACGAAATTCCGTAGTTCCTTCGAACATACTTTATATTTTTCTAATAAGAATAACATATACAAAGTTTTTAAAGACGAAAAGAATTGAGAGTCGGACGTTAGATCAATGGAGGTGGTAATTAAAGTGAAGGGCACATTTGTTTCTTCAAAAGTCCCTCGATAATTAAACCACATTTCAAAAATTCACTTTTTTTAAAGCTTAGTTGCATTTATTTATTGGACAAGGATCTATTAAAATTTAAAAAGTGTTTAAAAAAAGATTTTACACGTTTAGGTGAGTAAATGTAAGAACGAAGAAAATAGATTTAATATAAAATAAAAATAAAAACATGATATAAATAAATTCTAACAATTTTAATTTTCATATATTTTTTCTTTCCAATTAGCCATTTTATTTAAGTTTTTATCAAAAAATAATTTATCTTCTAGATATCTTTTAGACAAATGAATCTTGATAAAACTATTTCAAGCAACCAGTTTGATATGTATTTATTTCAATTCCTTTTCACTCAAACATCCCTCCCACAACCAGCCAACAATCGCATTTCCAACAAGAATTCTCAAAAAAAGGTACAAAAAAACGCTTAGTAGCCATAATTTATTGATGCCATTGTCGCCAATTCATACTTTAGTCACGGAATTGTATGACTGCGATAGTTTCACCAGCCAGCCAATGGCTACATAAATCCTCTTGGTCATTTGAGCAAATATTCGATCAATATTTTTCGGCCTTTCTGACATTTTTTTTAGATTAAAGATATTTTTCATGATTTCCAATAAGTTATATTTTCTTATAAAGATGTATCTTTTGTAATTTGAAGTTTTCTCGTAGAACATCTCATTTGATTGTGACAATTTATCACAAGCAACTAAGTTTTTTTAATATTCATGAAAGTTGTTTGTTATAAAAATCTCAAATCTTTTCCTAAAGTAACACATTGTTTATTTTTTTATTGATTTATAGATAATATAATAAATAAATAAAATTTTTGTTTTTATCCAATATATATAGATTGTTTGATTAATTTTCTATCTTATTCAAAATAATTATCTTTATTTTTATTGCAAATTTACGAAATAAAAATATTATGATCGCTAAATAATGATTATTGCCTATAATAAATTACGATGCACTCCTAAAGTATACATTATTTTCTTTTTCAGAGTATATGCAATGTATCTATAAATTGTATCTTATTCTCCCGAATACTTCTAATTAAAAGTTTAACCACAAAACCAGCTTCTTCTTGCACCTATTTCACATAAATAACGCATATCAATCAATCTATACCGCAAAAGCAAACCAACATAAAAAATGAACCAATTTAAAGACTTCTCACCAAGCTTCTTACAACATTCCGACAGACTGCGTGGGTAGTGTGGGCTCAGGAGATGGCATGGATGACATGGACAGTACTGGAGGTTTTTCTAAGAATCAAAAGAAGAGAGGCATCTTCCCAAAGTTGGCCACAAACGTCATGCGTTCTTGGCTCTTCCAGCATCTCACCGTGAGATAAACTTTCTTGAATTAATTTTATTTTCTTTTAAATCTCTGTCTTTTTAACATTTCTAGTTTTTAAAAATGGTTTGTTTGAGCTTTTGAATCACTTTAAAAACTGAAAATTTGAAATTGACTGAAATTCAAATTCGATTTTGGTTTTGGCGCCAAAACTCCATATTTTTAGTTTCTGCCATGTTTTGGCTTTCACCGAATCTAATTTAACAGTTTTGGGTAGGTTTTGGTTTTAGCCGAAACTAAAATTTTATGTTTTGGTCCAATTTTTAGTTTGGACAAAATTTATATAATATTTTCCGTAAAGCCAAAATTTGTTAAATCTATACATAATTTAACATTTTAAACTACCAATGAAAAATAAAAATAATTTAATTAAGATGTTTAAATGATATTTCGGTTTTTAATAAAAATTCGAAAAATTGACTGTTCGGTTTTGGTCAAAACGAAAAATCAATTTTAGTCGCTCTCTGCTGAAAATAGTTAAAGCAGTTCCGTAACTCAAAAGCGTAAATATAATTAGAGTATTTGGAGTGTTTACATTGCCAAACTCACACATCCTTACTACACCACACGAATTATGGACATTAAACACAAAACAATGCAATTTCCCATGTATTGACTTTGTGTGTTACATTAAACTTAGAAACTACGGTGAATGCTACCAATCTAAGCTTTTCATATAGAAAAATTCAAGAATATTAAAGAAATAAATTCGATGGCATGAAAGCTTGAATCAAACTTCGTTCTAAATTCTATCGAAAATAATTTAATCTCGTACGTTTTAATTAGAGGAGTTTATAAGAAGACATAAAACAACGTCATACAATATTAAAGGGTGTCCCACTAAGAATTCTTTTTACTAAACCTTGGCAACACTTTATTTCCCACATCTCTCCGCCTTCCTATACATCCTCATACACTTCAGCAGTATTGAAGATGTATACTTCATTCATGCCTTTTTGATTACTTTTATAAATTTGGGAAACGTGAATGTTTTTTAGAAGTTGTTTTCAGCCTTCTTTATTTCTGTACTATTCTTCTCTTTCTAAAATAAAAACACTTCACACGGCACATTGCCGAACGAAGGATTAAATGATTGAACAAAATGTATCGTAACAAGCCTGATTACTCTTTCGAAAAAGCTGAACGCTTAAGCGCTTCATAAATCAAGAAATTACGCAGGAAACAAGCGTAAATGACACGACAATCATGCCTTTATCACCGGATTAATTTACCGTCCTGCTGGCATGTCACACATTTTCTAGTGCCATTTGTCGCGCTGATTTGTTGCCATACTCTGAAATTACCAGTGAGGTTTATGTGTCGTTCACACTCCCCGGGCCACCTGACGGCCGTTTCAGCATCATATTTCATGCGATCGGCCCAGTATCCAACCAGCCATTTATCCATGCTCCCTTCATAGCAATTGCTTCGAGGTACTCATTAATGTGTAGACAGCATGAATAAATTTGAAACGCCGAAAGTTTGAATGGCATTAGGTGTGGGTTTGTAAAAGATTATATTCATATATTTAGTTGAAACATTTTCTGCTTTAAGTGTTTCAAAAAAATTCATTTCATTTTATAAACTCAGAATTTGTTACTTATAATTTTAAGGTATTTAGGATCATTATGAGCCTAAATTTTCATTAAGTGAAAGAACTCATAAGCAAAGTCATCAACCTATTCTTCAATTTAAATATTTTGGAATATATAATTTCACAATTTTATGTTTTTCTTTAAAGTTACCTCACGAATTTTATATTTTGAATGTTTTTTGAGCTATATAAACATCCACCGACAAGCCTATCTTCTTTCATTTTCTTTTTCCTTGATAGTTTTTTCTCAAACCGCCCATTTTTACTATTCATTCGTTCGTATTTATACTTTTCTTATCTTAAACATCAATTTTTATCTCTTCACGCACAATTTTTCCATTTTTCATTTTTTTTCTTCTAGACGTTCACTCATTCATTCATCCTTCATTCACCCATCTGTCAGTTCTATCTATTCCTTCATCCATCTACACATACATCCATTCCTAGGCTGCATATCTTACACCAAAGAAATACACGCCAATTATCTTGGCTGTTTGATTTATTTGCCTGTCAAATACTTCTATTATTTATCGCCTGGCTTCTCTCCCTTGCGAGATGCAACAATATTTTACGCTAGATATAACTTTATCTTAGTCAAAAATACACGCAGATGCGTTGCTTTCAATTTCTCGCAAATATCAATTAAATTGATGTTTTTAACGTGTTTTTGTTTATGAATTTTTTTAACGATGTTCGAAATAAAACCTCATATTATATTTTTGTCATTTATTTATTTGGCTTATCTGATGGAAAAATTGTGATAGAGATAATAACTTTGCAAATCCACTAAAATAGTTAAATTACTAAAATTGATTTTAAGATTCATCTATTTGTAAGCCGACCGTACACTAAAAATAATTTAATGAAAAACCAATCATCCTGGCAACATAATAAAACTCAAAAACTGTCTGTCTGTCTGACTATCTGTCTGTCTGCTTATTTCTCTGTCTGTATGAGTCTGTCTCCAATTAACCACTAGATTGAACTACCAACCTTCAGTTTTTACAAAGCAACTATCCAGCCATCAAACTTCACAATGAAGCAATTAAGCAGCAGCATTAAGACGCGAGCGGTCAGATTGATATTGATATTCTTGCTATAATTGCATTAATGCCGAGGCACTCTGTCACAAATGCGTCATTTATGAAAAATTATGCCTCTATCTGATGTATAACATCACATACACTTATATATGTTTTTTTATTGTTTTTTTCTTTTTATATTTGTTCATATGATTTAATTGAATTTTATTTTTGCAGCACCCTTACCCGTCTGAAGAACAGAAAAAAGAACTGGCTGATCAAACCGGCCTGACCATGTCTCAAGTCAACAATTGGTATGTGCCAACATGGATTTTCAGTGACTTTAAGATATTGAGTTTTTTCTTTTCATAGGCTTTTTACTGAAAATATTACTTTCAATATGCTATTTTATAATTATTTCAAGTATTAAAAAAAATACGAAAAATTAAATAATTAAAAAAAAATATTTTAATTTATTTTAAATTTTAAAATTATTTTTTAATATAATCTTTTGTTTTTGTTTTCTGTAATGCTTTAGCAGAACGGTCGTTTTTCTTTTGACAAGTTCGAAATGAGAAAACCGTCTGTGAAATATAGTAAGCCTTCTAACTCGCACCATATATATTGCTTAAATTAAAAAATATATCCACTCAGCCGTCACTACGTGTTTAAGTTGCGAATATTATTTTATGTATCAATATTATTTTGTATATAAATATTGGTTTAAAGTAATAATCTTTTTCTGTGAAGGTGTATTTTGTTTTAAAAAAAGGTTTTGCATACATTTTTAGTTTAGAGAATACATAAATTAGTTTTTTCCATGTACTATGTTTAAAACTCTTTAATTTAAATTTATCTAAAAAAATGAACATCATTCAAAAAGAACACGATCTTAAAATTGAAAAAATATATAATTTAAGTATAACATATATATTTTTTTTTTATGAAATAAACTTAATGTATTTTAGATTTAAGATTTTTTAAACGTGTTTAGGTATGCCGCAAACTTTCAAATGAGTTTTTACATACTTCTTTGACATAAAAAGTTATAAAGATTTTTTTATATAAAAACTAAAAAGTAATGATAAAAGATTGAATTGCAATGAAAAACATTGAAATTAAATTAAATATTATTAATGTTTTGCTTCGATTAACGAAGGGATATTTTTCGGAAAATATCGAGATTAATTTGAACCCTGCCCCTCCCATTATTAATACACTTTTGACCCGTCTATGAAATTATTATTTATATTTTGATATTTTTCATGAAAATACTTTTCATTTCTTTATTCCTGATATAATATTTTTATTATCTTTAGTTTAATCTTTCTATTTTTCAAGTTATATGGTACAAACTTAAAATTCCTGTTTCTCTTATATCACGAACTTTTAATATTTGTAAGTTTTTTAAGATATTTGAAACTCGCATTACAAAAGCCTACTTCTGCCATCATCAACTTTGGCAATCAACAATCTAAAGTTCTATTAAAAGTTTTCAAACACCCTAAAAAATAGAAGAAACAAAGTTTTCAACTTGACATTTTAAAAGCATTTTTCCACATTAAAATGTCGTAAATTGAGCAAAAGTTTAATTATGTTTTGAATTTATAAGTGTCACAAAAGAAGATTAACTGAGATTTTTTGATGGGTCGGTGGGAATTCAAAGTGTGATTGATTGCTTGATTCCTTGACGTATTAGCAAATAAATTACTTATTGAAAGGCGAAATGAGTGATTTAGTTGTTTGCCAAATGATTTAGGTATCTGAGACGTTACTGGTGTATTAGATGTACTCCTAGATACGTTTTTTATTAAGCATGAATCTATATTTAAAAAATCTACCAAAGGTTTTTTTTACAAAATTTATATGGAATCTTCCTATTAATAATAATTTAATTTATCAGTTAAAGTTGACATTTGGTAAACACAATAGCGATACAAATTATACCATCAACTCAGAATAACTATTGATTATTCCAACTTGAAGGTTCATCAACGCCAGACGTCGAATTGTGCAGCCGATGATTGACCAAACGAACCGAACAGGTGCTTCATGTTGTACTTGTTGCTGCTGCTGCTGCCGCTTTATTTATGTCTATTACATGCTTCCGTTCGTGTGATCTTTCGAATTGGCACTCCATCATTGCAATATCGGTTCAAAATACCCAATGAGCTTTTCAAAAATATGAATCGCTAAATCAGGACATGTGATTCAATTAGGGGAAATTTAAAAGAGCATAAATTATTTAAAGCAAAAAAGTTATTAGAAAAAAGCTGGAAACTTAAGGAATAATTATGAAAAAAAAAATAAAAGTTAAAACTTTGAAAAATTAAACGAAAGAAAAAAAAGTTTTAAAAAAAGTAAAATTTATTTTTGGAAAAACATTTTAGAAAAAGAAAGATGGAAAAGGGGTGGTTGAGCAGTGGTGGAGGTCATTTAATAAATAGCCTTGTCATGGTGTAAAGCCAATTACAGCCTGTCACCCAGGCCTGATCTACTGCACCCGACTGCTGCCTCTTTAAGCTTTTTGACTTTTAGATTTTTTAGGAATTTTCTTTTTTAGTTTTACATTATTTTTTTTACCAAAGTCTTTGTTTTACATTGTATTTTCCTAGTTTTCGTTTTCCAACAGTTTTAGTTATTCAGCAGTTGTTTTCCTTTTCATTTTCAGTTACATAATCATTTTCTCATATACTCTTCTTTTTTAAAAACACCTTTTTAAATACTAAAATTCACATTCAAACATACAAAAAGAAGCATAAAAACAACAAAAAACACGGTCGTTACTGCCTGAATCAAGGCGTCATTAATCAGACGAAGCAGCGTCATAATTATTGTGCAACTTCCGGGCGATGATCCGTCACAGGCCTTCCGACCAGCATTTAAGAGTTTAACCGACGCGCTTAACTTTTGAACATTATGTATCTTTTATGTCTTGGGTTTTTCTTTTTTGGTGAGCCTTACTAGATTAAAAAAATTCAAGTCATTGCTATTGTTTTAGTTTGTTTTGTTGAATGTTAATTTGAAAGTTTTTATATTATTATGTGCTGATGAAACTTTAAAAACTACCTTTAAATGGGGTTTTAAAAAGTAAAATTAGAAATTTTAATATGGAATATCTTATTAATTTGAAATAAATATAAATTTTTTCTAGTCATAAAACAAAAGCATTAAACATTTTATAAATCTTACAAAGCATCCTGCATTTGTAGCCGCCATATGTTTTATTCAAAAGATTTATTACAGGCAGTTTTATGCGGCAATTTCTGCATTTTGAAACTTTCTGTCATCTTGCTTTTGACAAACTAATTCCGTGAACAATATTTTTTAAAGTTTTTGAGAAAATATAATCATAAAATATTTTGTTTAAATGTATTTTATAATGTTTTTATTTACAAAAGACTGAGAATTTTTTTATCATTTTTAAATGGTTACCCAGGGTCACAGTTTTTTTAAGGTTTCTTTAAAAGCAAACAAAAACTTCTGCTTAAACAGTCTTGCTGATTTTTTTGCGAGCTGTTGCTGATTAACAAGCGCGATTTTTACCCAGCAAGGCCTCAAATAAAGTAGCAGTGCTTGGTTGTTACGTGTGTTTTATTTGCGGCAGCGATAAACATTCCAAGCGGAATGTCGTTCCTCTTGCTTCGTTAGTGCTTCGTCGCTGAAGAGTTATGACTGCCCGTCAGAAGGATGTGTTTTGTACGCACCACCCGCCTTTCTTTTCCCTTCAATTCTTTCAGTCACCCGTTTTTTTCCTCATTCATCAATTCATCAACGTCCATCTTGACTTAATTTTTTTTTGGAAATATTTTCACCTACCCTACATCTTTTCAAGCTTTGATTTTCATATCTTACTTGCAACCATTATTTCATAAGTTATTTTTTAAAATTAATAATTTAAAATATAATCCAAATATTATTTTTTAATTTACATTTATTTAAAATTTTTCACTTCAATTTTTTGATTTTCAGCTCATTTTTCGTTTCCACTTATTTCAGCGCATACATAATTGAACACTCGTTTTTACACACATCCTCACCACCCGCTTTGCTATCAATCAAAAAACTCGATAAACAAATGAATTAAAACTGTATAATTTAAAACTTGTATTAAATAAATTTAATAGATTTTACCAAGTATTTCAAAAAATTTAATTTATGAAATATACAAAATTCAAACAAAAAGTAAGTGAGCTAACTAAAACTAAAAACGAAAAATATCATAGGAAAAAAAGTTACATTAGCATAGAACAAAAACTCCACTCTAGCTTTTCAACATGGCTCACATGTATTGACATTTAACCTTTGAAAGACTAATGGTCCTTCGAAACTTTTTCACTTCCTTGCTTCCATCTTTTGTTCAATTTTCTTTTCAGTTTTTTTCTTGTCATTTGTCTGTTTTCCAACATTCAGCTTCTCATACCAAATACTTTTTTTATTTTTTAGTTTACCAATGCGAATGGTTTTCGCAAAGACACACTACAAAATACCTTATAAAATACAGTCTCTAACAATCCATTCATGTTCACTTCATTATACATTATTTCCACTATTTTCACGAATGGATTATATTTATCGTCCACTACGTTCGACTGCCTTCGATAAAGATTCCTAAGTGGACTTTAATATTTAATTCAACATTATTTTCTGTCTTTTTTATTCAGCTTTTACGTTTTTCTCAAAGTATGTATTGGTTTTACTTAATCAAGATGAATTATAGTACTTGGATATTAATAATATTTTTATTATTATATTTATTTAATAAATAGAAAGTTTTAGTAATGTTTTGTTCAAATTCAAAAGTAAAAATATAAAGTCATTTCCAACTTTACCAGGAAAAACTTTCTGCCCACATATAAATGAAGCCATAATTATCATCATAATTATTCCAACCAAATTTGCCCATTACCATAAATTATCGCTGTCATAGGCATTACTAAGGACGTGTGTATGTATGCATGTGTGTGTGTTAAACACTGTGAGTTTTGGTATGTGTGTATGTGTGTTTATGTATTCGTGTGTATGTGTTTGTATGTGTAAATAGACACGATTAATTTGTCAAGCGTGGTTTGGCTTCAAAGTGCTGATCTCAGAAAAGAATTTCTTTTTGGAAAATTTGAGAAAAATGATAAAAAAGAAAAAACCAAAGAATGAAAAAAAAAATTGGGCTAAAAAATATTAATGACGTGACAAATAAACGAACGAAAAACAAGGAATGGCTGAAGGATGAATATATAGGAAAAATGTAGAAAATACAGAAAACTAATGGGTGACAGATGAACGGAAAGATATACGAATGCAAGGAGGAATAAAAAATGAAAAGCCGTGTGGGTGGCCGGGTGAATTATAAATGAGTATGAATCCGGAAGATTCAACGACTGATCAAACAGAAACTTACAGTGCAAGGAAGAGATTTAGAGTATGCAGCTTAGGAGAGCCTGAGACGAATAGAAGAGAGTGAAAAACTATCACTCATACAACTAAAACTTCTATATAGATATATTTTAAAACAGGACCATTAAGAAGAAAGAGACTGAAACAAACTGACTGATGATGACTTCAATAGTGAAGCAAACTCATCATTGCCTACTCTGCATATAAAACTTGATCTTAAAAAACGTTAAGAAACTATAAAAAGACAAAGCTCCATTTAGTATTCTAATTCATGAAACTTTCAATAGAGAAGTTAAGACGGTGTCCGAGAAACAAATAAATAAATTCAGCGAAGCAAACGAAGGGCTGAATGGAATGACTATAAAACATTCATAAGGTTCTAAGCAGAGATGATCCAGGCCTTCGGAAGCCTTTGATATGTATCCACTCATACATTCTCGCGGTCGTTCAAGCGTATACTTGAATATTCAAACAGAGGCGTTCGAATTTTTCCACAATATACTTCGTCTTTTTTAAACTATATGAATAGTAAAATGTTATTTCATTCGAAGTTAATAACGTTGAGAAAAGTATACTCAAATGAGCACAGTAGTTTACAAAAGCTATTTAGGATTAACAGAAAAATAAGTTATTTATGTTTTGTAGACCTTCAAGTTGTTCTTATATGGAACCACAAAAAATTTTAATCAAAAATCTATCTAAACATTTACAAACTAACAAAAATAAAATTAAAACAAACACAAGAAAACATTAAAAACATTAAAAAACAGAAAAACATAAATCGGACTGATGCTCATCTTTATATAGGGAATTTCAAAAACGACAGTTTTAATCTCAGCTCGTTTACTGCTCCAAAGCATTGCATGGCTTCATAGTGTCCCATATTTCAAAGATACTACATCCTAGATTTTTGTAAGAATTTTTCCATTTTTAATTATTTTAATCATCTATATATATTCTTAAATAATACTTTTTTTTTAATTTTTGGCATATTTTTTGTGTATTTTAAATACTCGTTCCGAAGAAGCTCAATCATCAAACTGCCGTAAAGCTGTATGAAAGTCAAGCGGGGGAAGATCTGAACAACCATCAAACGCATCCGCTACCGAAAACACACACGATTTAACAAAAACAATGCATAGCACACATATATCACACAAACGCACAACTCGCATCAAAGGAAGCGACAAACTCTGCAATGGAATGCCTCTAAAAGCTCCACCCTTATGCGGGGTGCACGCCTCACTGACCCGAGGCTCTTTCTTTCTCTTTCGAATGACTTATCTTCAATAGACATCGATACTTTTATCTGTGATTAAGTATGTACAAAGTTGATGTTAGTTGCGGTGTGTCTGTCTTTGTTCGCGTGTGTGTGACTTTATGTGTGTGTGTGAGTTGGAATGCGTTGATGAGAAAAAAAAGTAGTAAAAATATAAGCAAAAATTATGTGAATATTTATGAAAAATGAGCTCCTATTTTATCTTCATTTTCTATTTCATAAAATTAAAATTTATTTCAATAAAACATTCATTTACGTATCAAAAATGAACATATTTCCAGGAGGCCCTGGAGAGTTTGGTCCTGAAGCCTTTATGGAAGGAATGCCACGACCTATTCCTGGTGTGTTCATTTGAAGCATTGTTGCATAATTTTACATGGAAATAATGTATTTGACTTTGAAAAAGAATCTAGATTTTTTTTTTAATTTTGAAGGAAACTATTAAACTAACCATAACTCACATAAAATGTTTGATTTTCAAACGATTTTACAATCCTTGAAAGGAATGCCTGGCATGGGCGCTCCGAGCAGTGCAGCCTCGAACGAGATGTTTCCATCGGGCTCGCCCTACTACCCTGCCATGTCCCTCAGACCAGGTCTCTTCTTCCCGCCCCACTCCTACCACCCCTCTATGCTCATGGGCAGTATGGGTCCATCCTCCATTTCTCCCTTCTAAACGGAAAGTTTGCGTGGTTGAAGCTACGATGGCGTTTTGAAGTAATATTAATATGAAATATAAATGTGGGTTTGTGTAAATAAAATGACGTTTAAGGGCGTATTAACGAGTTGTGGTTAGAAACCTCGCTAATCAGAGGTTCATTTTTGAAGCGTGTTTTATTTCGGCTTGTGTAAAACAATTCCATTTGAATTTTTTTTACAATTTAGTTATTCGATTTTGCCATTGTGTTTTCAGATGAAAAGCTTTGTTAGTTTCACATTGGTTTAAAAAATCATTTGGTTATTTTACTCGAATATCGTTTGAACATTTGTTTTTAACGTATATAAAATCAACATTAAAGATTTTATTACATAATAACGGATATTAATTGTTGTGTGGAAATCGATTTTAAATCGGTACAAATCACTAGTATGTTACTTAATTGTTCATCGATTGCTCTGACAGCTATTGATCGTTTTGATTGCTTGAGGGGTTTGCCAGCAGCGAAATTTAAATGAAAGTATTGGTCTTTATTTTTGTTACTAGCCAACAACAAACTTTAAAATTGTTAAACAATTCAAGAAAAATGAGCATTAAATTATTTATAATTAATTCAACCAATAAGATTAAAAACGTTAGCAGAAACACTAATAAGTGGGAAGCGAGGCTTGTGTGCAAGCGATAATTCTTGTCTCAAGAATTAACGCTTCAATTCATCTTACTCTCCTTTCCATCTTAGCCGTCTATCAAAATGCACCTTCATGATTAAACAATCTAAATTATTGAGCTATAAACGCCAAATTAAACCATTCTTATCGTCGTCATTTTATTATTTTTCATGATCAACATTGCTGGTAAGATCATAACTCACTCATATTCTTTGTATCGTGTCCTCATCGATCATCCATTCATTTCATTAATGTGTCGTAAAATTATTTTAAAATTCTGCTTTTTTTATCAACTATTTTTAATTTTTCCCAGCTACATCGCCAGCTTCTAAACCGCCATCTTCATGCCCTTCATCATCCAGATTGTTATTTTTTTCATTCATCTTGAATATATCCTCAAAAGCTCAAATAGTTAATTCATTTTTAATTAGAAATAACGCTAAACCACCATTTTAAAACCAACTTTTTAAATTACATGTATTTGATTATATTTAATTAAATGCTAGTCTAAATGGCTATTCCTTCAAACTGTTTTTTGTACCATAGGCCTCAAAAGGCAAGCATGACTCTTCTTATTGTATAGTGTTGCCGTGCTTTTATCATTGGTCTCCCACCCACTACCTTAACGCAAACAGTTCAAGTGTCATGTTATATTATTACTGGTATTTAACGGTTTTCTTATTACAAATTTAATAGTTATTTCATTGTATTTTAGTTATATTTTTTCCGATATTTTATTAATGAAATTTATTACATGTTTTTCAAAAAATAATTTCAATAAACTTTCAAGTGATTTTTTCCCCGACTCAAAATATTGTGGATATTTTTGTTGTTTTTTCAAGAAAAACTATGGTAAATAAGGGCAAAACTTTGTGTACTGGTCGCTTTTTCAGTGAAGATAAAACTTTGTTAGAGTTTTATTCTCACATCTTTGCAAATAAAATATTGAACAAATATATTTAAAAAATAATAATTTTTCTAATTCAAATTTTTAAAACAAACTTAGAAATCTAATTAAAGCTACAAAAGTATATAAGTTGTGAACTCTCACTGCATTGCAGACGTACCTCGTCTAACCAGCTTAACCATTGTACTAGATATGCTTTTTCAATGGTAAATCTACCCGAAGACTTGTGAAGCTATTGTGAAAAAGTTTTTTTGTAACACACCTTCTCTACGCAATTCATCGACATTTGTTCATTTAATTTCCGTGCCTGTTTCAGCGACTGTTTTCCCATTGCGCCATTGACACTAACCCGCGTGTGAACTCATTTCAAGTCACTCGCTTCCAACTAGGAGTCATATAGCACCCGAAAGTTCACAATAGATATGCCCGGATTTTTTTTATCTAGGCATAGTACACTAATATATTTTTTATATGAATACATTTTAAATTACAATTTTTAAATCATTCAAGTTATATTATTTAGCTTTAACCATTACACATAATCTAAAACTAACCCTTAAGCTAAACGTTAACCTGTCCATATTTCAAACTATATTAAAAGGCGTTAATATCTGATAATATATCCACATACGGGCATATCTATTGTATCCCGCAAGTCTCCTTGCTTCCTCATGACTTTGATACAATGACTTATATTTCTGTATATTCAACTTTCGCAGAATTATTGATTGACTTACCATCGTCATTTACTCTTGCGCAATTATTGTGGTTGTAATATCATTATCATCATCGCCATCAACCTCAACATCATCATCATCACCCTCACTTCATCATGAGTACCTCGACAGTTCGTTTTTACTGCATAATAATAAACATTAATCGGAGTCTTGTTGAAACTTCATTGTCTTTTTAGCTGTCAGTCTGTCAAGAAGAGAATCTATTATTTGGGAGCATTCTGATTTATGTTTGAGTGAGTTAAGTCGTTCAAATTACTGCCTTTAACTAAAAGTTATACGATTTGTTGTTATTATTCAAGTGACAAATAGTAAAATGGAGTTTACGCTTGAATTGGTTAAGTCGATAAAATAAAGATTAGTCTTGAAGTGTGGTTTAGCACCCAAAATGAACACTCGGCACTTCTAATAATAAGTTATATCAAATTTCCCGTTTAAGTGACGTGGAACGTAAACTTTGAAGAAGATAAATGCCATCGAACACGCCTTGAAAATCAATCTTAAAAGAACCTTCCTTAAAATAACTCTGAAAATTGTTCGCTAGAATTTTTTGAAAACATAAAAAATATTAATTGGGTTTTAAAGCAGATTAATATTTCAAGAGGTGACTGGAGTTAGAGCCCTGAGCAGGAGTCATAAATAATCATTACTTGCTTAATGAAGTTCTTCGCTGTTTTAGTCTTCGCCTAAGTCATCCTTCATGCTAACTAAATAGAAACAATTTATTTGAAATATTTATCGAAAAAAAATTTCTTTCACTTTTTGAAATGTTTTTTGGTGTTGCATTTTTGTGAGTTTTTTTAAAGAGCTACTTTTTGTTTATCAAATTGGTAAATATTTTTACAAGTGTTTTTTACTATAACCAAATAATGAAAATTATTGAAAAAAGTTATTTAACTTGTCTTATTAAGGCTCAAAATATGTTGAAACTTGGCGAACATTTAAATTTACATTTGAAAATTTTATGACAAAAGATAAATGACAAGTAGGAAGCATCTCGTCAAGAGTAGTTATGAAATATGGACTATTTTTTGGCGGACACTTGAAATAATTTGATTTCATGTTGGCGTGCTCACGTACGTTAGAAAATGTCATTGTCTGACAGTCTTCAATCTTTCAATTTTCAAAAAGCAAGTTTTTAAATTATGATTATACTGTTCAAGAGACCATTTTTATAAGATGATATTTAAAAAAATACATTTTTTTGATTTTATATTATTTTGATAAACAAATCCATTTCGAAACAACGGTGTTTGAATATTCTTTGGATTCAAAAACTCAAAGTTCTATTTATTTATTGAAATTTAAAGTACATTCAACAAAAATAAGAAATAAATAGTTTTAACAAAAGTCAAATACGAATTATTGTACAAAATAAAATTAATATATGTCAACTAATAAAATATATTTTCAAATCCAATTATAAATTAAATGATTACAAAGTTTAAAAAATGTGTAACAATTTTTACCGATTTTTTTTATTGAATAGTTATAGTTTTCACATGTAAAATTATCAAGATAAACGGGAGAAAGGATAGAGGCTGAGAGAGATACAAAGAGTCAGACAACTTTTATACAAATATTTGATAGAAACTAATGACATAATGAACTAGAATTTGTTTTGAATATATATATTTTTCAAGTTTTAACTTTTTCTTAATTATTTTCAAAAGCTCAAGATTCTACTCTGATAAGTAGTATTTAAATAAAAAGACCAATATGTAAAAAATGACAGTTTTAAAAATAAAACAAGCTCAAAATTTCATGAAACTGTATAGCTGCTCAGTACACCACAAGAATCTGAATTTGCCAATTTATGAATGAAACGCGGAAAGTTGTATTGACAGAAAAATGAGAAATAATTAATTAAAAATTAATTTATTATTAATGAAGAAAAGGTATCAGCATCAAAAAAAAAATTATACATTGGATTTACATTCAAAATCATACATCTTTTGAAAATATTTTTTTAGAATGCTCTAATGACAAAAATATTTAAAACTTCTTCGTTTCTTAATCGTATTTTCAGATCACTATAGTGACAATCTAGAATGTTTATAACGATAGAAAGTTTATGAAAGTAACGATGACAAAGATGCTGAGCTGGTAGTAGAAACCTGAAAATGAAAAATGTATTGATTAAATTGCCACATATTAATTAAAGATGGGGTAATAAACGATAAAATGGTGTATTAAATTTTGAAAGTTGGCCACAATCAAGCTTCGTGATAAAACCTATATAATAAACCTTCCTCCCAGCTCACCCAGAGCACTCGACCGATATTGGAAATCTGTCTTGGAAGCTACAAGATTTTTAGTTCCGTGTCTTGAGCTTCGCAGTGTATTTCTTCCACTGTAACTTTCGTCCGCTTGCAAGGGCGTGTCTGTAGAAACGGAATTTTTGTATTGGTAATGATAGTGATGCAGTGGGGGTGATGATGCTTGTAATGTGGGTGAGGTTGGATGTGAAGGGCTGCTTAAATGAATTGTTAAAGTTATTTGTTCTTTGTTTAAATTTATATAAAAGATTTAAAAACTTTTTTATTTAACAAATGTAGAGTGCTCTTGAATTGGAAAAAAGCGCTACATAAACACATTTAATTGATAAATTTAGTTACTTATTGATTTGATTATGCGGACAATTTGCTGATAGATGCTGAAAAAAACATATTTTTTTTTTCAACATTTAAAATATATAAAAAAGTTATTCCTTAAAAATTCATTTTCCAACATTGAAGGCCAAACCTAAAGAGGTTTTAAATTTGAAGTAGTCGGTCCAGTAGCTGTATCCAAAGATATTACCGACTCTTATGATGATGCGGTACTCTGTGTCTGCCTCTAGGTCCCTCACCTTGTATGCGTTGGTCCTGCCCAGTGCCACTGTGATTGTTCTGTTGTTTCTGGGTTTATCTGCGTGAATGCTGTTCAAGTCTCTTCTTCTGTGCTTGAGGTGGTTTGAGGAGTACTTATGAATATTTATGTCGTTTTTATCGTAGTTGTTTCCGTCCTTGTAGTTGTCTTTGACATAGGGTGTTTCGAATGGTTCTTTTAAATGTTGGTTTTCTGTGTAGTCAAAACCAGAGTATGTTCGTGAAATGTCGCTGTTTTGGTTATAGTTGAAATTGTGATTTTGAAGCGCACTAGATTCCTTGTTATAGACGTCTTCGTAATTTTTGTCGAAGCTGTCAAAGCTCTTGTCAAGTTGCTTGTGGAGATCAGTGTGATATTGATTTTCGTAAGATTCAAAGTGTGTTTCGGAACTTTTTTCTGGTCTATGCTGTTTAATTTTTGTGAAATGCTCACTGTAACTTTCCAACGGCTTAAACACATCGGTGTGGTAGTAAGGATTTTGTATTGGATGCTTATCATTATTGTAGGTGAGAACATCGTTGTATTTATGAGCTTCATTCGTTTCTTGTGGCGAGTCTGCAGACAAATCAGGTATGTGCAAGACTTTGTAGCTGTCGACGGAGTATTCGATCGTAACCGCTGACATCTAGCGAGAAAAATAAAACAAATTTGAATACAAAATTATTTAAACCAACACACATGATAATTTGAATCTCAAAAACACCAACCTCAACACCCTCATAAACCAACTTCAAAACAATTTAAAGGCACAATAAATCTGGATAAATCACGATTATAATTATTTTTCCAACCTTTTCGAGCACAATCTGCAAGTGCAGCAGAGGTGCTGCAGAGAGGACTGACCAAGTGAGTAGGTACGTGCAACAACTCTCTGTCTCGTAGTCACTCGTTATTGTCAGCTCTGTTGGCTTGCCTGTCGCGGTTGGGTAATGGTGGAGAGGATGTGATTGGCACACAAACACACACACACACACACACACACACACACACACACACACACACACACACACACACACACACACACACACACACACACACACACACACACACACACACACACACACACACACACACACACACACACACACACACACACACACACACACACACACACACACACACACACACACACACACATACACACACACACACACACATCCATACATACATACATACATACATACATACATACATACATACATACATACATACATACATACATACATACATACATACATACATACATACATACATACATACATACATACATACATACATACATACACACAAACACACACAAACAAACAAAATAGCAAACGCAAATGTACAATTCTAAAACTTCAGCAATCAATTTGGCAATTAAGTCATTCTACTCGGGCATCAATCTTGCAGGCTCCCCTTGATACCCCCACTTCCAATTCAAAGATTTCAAACTTTATTCCAGACTCAATTTCTTTCTCTAAACTTGTAGGATCAAATTTAATCTCCATATTTAAAAGCTTGCATTATCTAAATTCGAATCTAGTTCCATACTTACAAAAACACTTTTAATTAGTTTTATGTTGTTTTGCGTCGAACTTAAGTGCGAATTGTATGCCTCGAAAATGAAACAATTAAAATTTTAACAATTTATAAAAATTTATGGGTTTAAAGATTCCAATAAAAATAAACTTACCACCTACTTTCAAAACCAATTTTATTCGTAATACATTCTAATTTATTCTTAACAGAATTTTTCCCTGGACGCAACTTTTTTAAATACTCTAAAAACTAAATTTTTATCAAACATGCTAAAACGACTCAAACATTTTAACAACTTCACAACTATTTTTAAAGTGCTAAAACATCACAAAAAAGCACCAGCGTCCTCCATTACCCCGAACATTGACTCCTTGAACGGTAAAGCTTTGAGAGTTGGAGGCTTTGCACACATATCTGCCCACGCTAGCGGTGGTGGTGTTGATGATTGGCAAATGCGAAGTTGCGGTGTGACCGTTCAAAAGAACGTGGTGATCTGGTGGATTGAGTGGAAGGCAAGTGAGAAGAATAAAAATTGAAGTCAATTGCAAAAGGTGTGTGAGGTTTATTGAGTGTGTAAGATGTACTGAAGTCGAAGAAACAGAGCTGGACGGATGAGATATAGGCTCAACAAACTGAAGAAAAATAAATATTTAGATACATGCTTATAAGAAATTAACTCTAATAAAGCTCAATTAAGAGACATGCGATAACAGAAGTTAAATAATTTTTCGAGAAAAAAAAACATTCATACCTAAATAAAAGTCTTTATGTTCAAACATGTAATCATCATCAGCACCAAATTCATCTTCGTCTTCTTCTTCATTCTTCTCCTTGAACCATCTGATTATGGGACTGGGGTTCGACTTGGCCATGCAGGTTAGACTAACGTTTTCTCCGGTGTTGATCAAGAAGTCGCCGCTAATTTGAATGATCTCTGGCGGGTCTTTGTGGACAAGTGGTTGAAGTGGGAAAAAGATAAATACTTTTAGTATAAAAAAGCGGTTTACACGCTATATGACACCGTGGAAAAAGTAATATATGCATAGAACAATAATTTATTTTAATGGTATATACATTTTTGCTAATTACAATAAGTGTTATTTTATTTAAAATACGTAACCCAACCTTAAAAAGTGTTGAAATAAATTTAAAAAAGATAACATCGAATATAGTCTAAAGATTGTTCCACAAAAAAATGATTAACATTGGGTAAACACAATTTTATATGATTTTTGTGTTTCAAAATAACCTCTATATATTTTGAAGTAATGTAGAATGAGTAAGATTTGAAATCCATTGTAAGAAAGAAGAAAATATGAATGTAGAAAATGGATCATACTTCAAATTATTACGGATTAATTTTCATGATTAAAATTAAATTTCATAACTTTTTTTTACATTTTATGAGATCATTTACTTTATTTGCCTATTTAATGAAGTTTTTCTTTCATAGATTATGAAAATAACAATTTTTGTAAGGGCCTATTTTATAACTTTTTTCTTCAGGTTTTATGCAGTATAAAACAAAGAAAATTTTCTTTAAAAACCCATTTTCGAAAATGGTTTAGTATTCATCTTCTAAATTTGAAATAAAAATTAATTTTCCATTTTTCTAATTTGAAGATCTTTATTACCCTCATTTTTCCTTTTAAGATTACCTTTTAAATGCAGCTGTGACAAATTACTCCTTTTCGAAAAAAATAACAATATAAGAGCCCAGAATTTTAAAATTAGTGTTATCCTTTAAACTATTTTTTTTTCTAAATTTATTGTAAATATATTAGTTTTACTTTACAAAAACCCTTTTCTAAGAAACATATTTCGTGATATTTTGAATTTTTCTACAACCATAATTACTTCTTTCATAACAAAAAATTTAAAGGTAAAAATTATGCTTTTAAAATAATTTTAGCAATTTATCATCAAACAAGATATTTTAAAAATAGGGTTTGACATAAAAATTCCATTTGCTACTATTGTAATTTAATTAGATGATATATTGAAATTGCTTTTATTTAATTGAAAATTCTTCCTGTACTGATGAAAGTCTATTATTCTCTAAATAATAACTTTATCCAGTATATATCAAAGTTTGTTATATTATAAAAAACTTTAAAAGCCACATTATTTTCTTTTGTACAGTTTTTTCAATGACATTTGTGTTATCTTAATTTTTATAATCACAAATCTGATTAAAATTGCTATTATTTCCACTGTCATCACCTTCACCACTCACATGCAACTGATACGTTAAAGTGGTGGAGGGCAGCTTCGCCATAGCCATTGTCCGCTTGGCATGAATATCTACCTAATGGAAAAAAAGATAAGAATGATGAAGATGAAAAGGGTGTTAATGACGCTGATTAAAAAAAAATTATGTCGAAAAAAAGATGGCTGGTAAAGAAAATGCTGAAGATTTGTGATTCAATGCCCATAGGTTTTTAAAGATTTTTAAAAATGACCTTTATTTTATTGTGTTTAAAGCAATCGAGATGCAACAATAATGAGATGTGGACAATTTAGTTCTAAGGGAAATAATAGAAATATATTAAATCATCATAATCGTAATCATCATCACCCTTCCAAACCTTCGGTCTCTTTAGTAACATTTTTGAGGATGTATGAAGAAGAGTTTCCAGCTACTTTTTCACCTGCCTGCAATTCCACATCCTGTTCCCGCCATAAATACTTTTCAATTTTTTATGTAGCACTATACGCTCGAAACATTTAGATGAGTTATAATACACTAAATATAACAAGAGGCATTTCAAAATGACAATAGAACTGAATACACAGTAGTTTTTTATGTGATAAATATTGCTATTCAATTCTTTTAAGCCTTTAAACCCTAATTCGATTTGTTCGTGTAAAAGCCTGAAACTAAAAATAATTTTTGAAATCTATCAGTTGAGCAGATAATTTCAAAGTTATTTTTACCTAAAATAAAAGCTCATTTTTTCCAATTTAAAAGTTTGCACATTTCTTTGAAAAGTGTCATTGGAGCACTAGCATGAATTGCATAACACCTCGCTTCGAAAAACGCCAAGAGAGTTGAGCACAATTTCAGTGGCAATTTAATTTGTATTATTGATAGGCTAGTCGACTCTACATATTTATTATTTTATAACACTCGAGTGTCATTGCCATCATCAAAAAACTTACAACTTTCATCTTATGTACAACTAATGGCGAACGGGTAGCTGAGTGGTTAACGACTCGCTGTTAGCGACTCGTGGCTTATAGTCATAGATCGTGGGTTTGATTCCCACCAGGGGCGGCAATTTGCTGCAAATCTTGGGGGGGGGTCTTACTCAGCAATGCTGAGTCTCAGCATAGACGGTGATCTTGGGGGGGGGGGGGGTTCTGATGTCTAAACCATTGAAGTGGATCTTTTCATTACCAAAAAGTGGGAGGGTCTGGACTCCAGGACCCTCCCAGGATCGCTGCCCATGATTCTCACACCCCCTAAGAGCAAGAAATTCTAGAAGAAAAAACTATTGTTAAAGTTCCGTGAAAGAAATTTCGGAATTAAAACCATAATTCCTCCCCTACGACGCGGCGGTTATGAGAAAAATTTACGTTTTTACACCTAATATACAAACTTACTTTAAACCTTTTTCATATTCCTTTTCAAAAAGATAAAAGACAATTTGTATAACTATTATGCGGTTACTATAATAATAAGCATACTCTTAATCCTAACTTATTCGAATTATGGAATTAACATTATTGAGCGCACCTCTTTGTACCATGTGACCAATGCTGGAGGCTTGGAGTGGAAGGAACAATTAAGAGCAAAATTTTCCGTTCCAAGATTTAAAAGGATGTATGTAGAAGCTGGAGAAAAGGAGACAAGGGCTGGAGGCACTGTTTGAAAGGGTTCAACAAATGACTTGAAAGCTTTTTCACGATTTTATTTTAATTTATTAAAACTTATATAATAATTTTTAAAGTGAGTTTTTATAGAATTACTATCAGCACTCAATGAACTTTTTATAAACATTATACTTTATGTATTATAAATAAAGTCAGAAATGATTATTGGTATTATAATGACGGTGACATTAAAATTACCTTGGACCACTAGCTTGTAGAGCTGTTGGTACTTGCTGAGAACTTGGCATCTGTACTGCCCCTCGTCTTCAATCTTTGTCTGTGTGTATGTGTATGTGTTATTCGACTAGGTTGCAGGTGTATCAATTTTGTAAACTCGTTATATTAGAGCCTTTGTTTTTTAAGCTTTTTAGCCGTAATTTGATCAAAAGTTAACTCTTTTTGCATCACGTTTTTATGTTTTGAATATAATTTTAGTTTCTTTGCCCACGTTGCATTATTGATAACATTTTAATGTCATCACCTCTCTTTTTTAGAGCCCTTACGAGAGTTTTGTATTAAATTGATAGCAGTAATAAAACAAGTCTGAAAACTTTCAATATTTTCGTGGAAAAAAAACTAGTTTCAAAAATAAAGTTTTATTCGTCTGAAAGTTACAGCTATAGAATAATTATTTGTTTAGATTAATTTTAATTTAAAATATAGCTAATGACGCAAATAAAAATAAGCTTATCAAAAGTCCACTGAAAAACACATTTTTAATGGACATTTAAAATTAATTTAACACAGAAAAATTAAATTTATATTTTGAAAAACTTGAAAACAATAATAATAATTAATGTAAAATGAACAAATTAAGATACTTTTAAACGCTACAGAGTTATAAAGATTATTCGATAATATTATATTTATAGTCGCATCACTTTAATGGCCAGCGTTTGAGTGGCGGATAAGCCTGCAGCTTGCATATGGATGGTCTATTGAATAGCCGTTTTTCACACCCCATAAAAATTCCTAAATGGACGGCAATGGTCATTACTATAGTTTTTTCTTAAAAGAATTTTAATTCATCTCGACCACCTAAAACACACCACAATAAATAAATAAAAATTTTGCGCAAAAAAATTTAGTTTTTATTTGGAATAACGTTCGTAGGCTAGTGATGGTTAGACTTTCAGAAAAACCTTTAAACCAGATATGTTCTTAAAAAAAGCAAAAACTGTAAATCCATAAAATGCACTAAGACTACAAAGTTATGTAGCAAACAAAAGGCGAACAAGCGGCACGCATGAACATTGCGTAAAGAACACACACATAAATTTGAAAAAAGATTTCAGCCGGAACAAAGCTCACTTCGAAGAGTGTGAGATCAAAGCATCTTTCTCCACAGCCCATGCCTCCTTCTCCTCCACCGATACTCCTCCTATTCCACTCTTCTCCCACAGCCTTCTTGTTGGTGGCTATGACATCAGTGTTCTTATCCCATATTATCTGCGAAGAGCTGTCTGCAAGAGAGGTGCATTAGTGAAGATTGATTAGGTTGAGGTCATGCAGTAATGGAGTAGTATATAATGCTGCATGGTAAAACTTTGTATGGTAATAAGCTGTATCTTATACTTCAAATGTAACGTAGATTTAATAATGAAGCTTGGTCGAAAAAAAAATTTATAATTTAAAGAATGGGGTGATGTTTGTGGTCAATTAATCATACGTAGTAGGAAAAAGATTAAGATGGCGGTTTGATGGAGCGTGAAACTACCGTGGAGGTGGAATAATACGGCCATGTGATGGATAAACAGACGCAAGGATGGATTATGATGTCATTAATTTAATGCAAGTGGTGGGTGGGTAGTCTAATGCCTTGGAGTAATGCTGGGCCGTGCGTATGAATTATGCGAAATTTGGTGATTAATGAGATTGAAAGATTAGGTCCTTAATGATGAAAATGAGAGTAAAGATGAAGAATTGAGATTTTGATTATGATAGGTAGGATAATTATCCCGGTCATAACTCTTTGGGATGATATCAATAAAGTATTTTCCTACGACTACACTAAAGATCTTCTGATTGGGCTGATAATAAATTTGCCGATAAGTATTACTATTGCACTGAAAAAAGAAGAAAATATTGTTAACTTTATAAATAAATAAATAAATAAATCTGTGAATTAAATTAAAAGTTGGAACGTGCAGATTTTATTTAAAATAATTAAGTAAAAGTGATTAAATAAATATGAGGATCGATTTACAACCACAGCAACAAAACAAATGGTATAATTAACAACTGATGTTATTCTGACATTTACTATTCCTACTTTTACTGTAAGTCTTTCTTGAATAGAAAAACATCAATTGAATACAAATAATAACAAGTACGATTGACAACAACAATTACAAATCACACAAAAAGAGCAATTACCGTAACAATATTCATAATAGAAATTTGATAATATCTACACGACGCCATTAAAGTTTATTGGTGGTTCTGCAAGGTATGTCGGTGCTTTTATGCTTCTTGCTTCGGCCACACATCGGACGCTGTAGTGCAAAGTACGGTCTAAAGCATTGTTTCAAAGGCTATGACAAGAGAGTAATTTCACGGAGAGCCATGTGCTTAATGGTCAATTTTTTTTCTTCTCTTTTTAAATCTTTTTCAAAAACTATTTTTGTGGCTTTTAAAGCATTCAAAAACCAATAACAGACAACAGGTAGAAGTCTTAAAGTCGGCCAAATGTTAATCTTAGAGCCAGCTGAAGCTTAGTTTTGATCTTTAAAACATTTTTTACTCTTAAATTGATTATATTCAATTTTTGACATAAACTAATAGATTTTAATGTTATAAAATAAAATATAAAAATTAGATAATAAATTAGTTTCAAAAGTGTTATTTTTGTTTCAACATATCATCATTCAAGAGGTTCTAGAAAAAAAGTGAAATTTTTGGCAAAAACATGTTCTATTTCATTTTAAATTGCAGAGAAACATTAAAAAGAGCTATTAGAAAAGGATTAATCAAAATGAGAGGATAAAAACTAAAACAAAGTTGAAAATTTATTTTTTCCAATTAAAACTAATTTAAATATTATAATAATTTTTAAAAAACTTCTAGATCACATTTTTTCAAAGTAATGCTAAAAAGCATAGAAAAAATTTATTAAAGAAAAACATTTTCTAACTGCATGAGCGGTTCATTCATAAATATGAAAATGAGCTGTATTCGTTGAAACAATTAAAAATGTATTTAAAACTTTTTTGGTATTCTACTTTTTCATTGTTTTTCAATAATTTCCTCAATTTAAAAGTAAAATTATTTTTTAAAGATTGAAAAATACTACCCAGAAAGTCGACTCGGCAAGGAAGGGTTACAGGTCTTCCCAGCACCGCAGAAACCACTTGAGCATCGGCACTGAAAGTTTCTGACTTTTGTGAATAGTAACCTGTGAAAGAGAAACTAAATAGTTTTTAAAGTTATACATCAACACATTTAAAAATAAATTATTTTTTAAATATATTTTGTTTTCGTCTAATTTGTCTGATTCCAACTGGAAAAAGTTCAAACTTGTGTTGAAATCCCTAACGCATCTGTCATCGACTCATTTGCTTTTAACAAAAACATCGCATGAAAGCGCCTCTCGTCCATTGAAGAAGGCGTGGCAGACCTACTTTGAAATGAATGGCAATGTAAAATTTCATAAGCTCCCGTGGGATATTAACAGGACCACTCTGGCACGTGAGCGGAAAGAAATAATAAAGGTTTGTTTTTGCATGCAGAGAGAAGATAAATGCAGGTTAATGATGTGTAATTTTATTTTTTGAAATTGGAATTAGACAGGTCTTTGAAGTTTGATGGGAGTCTAGATGTGAGGTGCTTTCAAAATGTAGAGTCGTTTGAGAAGTGTTTGTTGGTTGGAAAGTTATTGAGAGAACAATAAAGATGGAATAATCGTGGAAATTATTTTTTTTCAACGTTTGAGAACTTCTTTCACAGCGATAAAAATAAAATAAATAAAATATGGCAGTTATTTGGAAGCAATAATGCATACGACACAAAGCGATGTTTATCAAAAAGACATCGAGAATAAAAATCATCGAAAATGAAAAGTATCGAGATGAGAGGACAGGGCAACGATGCAATTTCTGGGCCCACTAAGTGCGATTCATGCTAGAGCATTCTTGTGATTGTTGCATGATCGCATGGAAGTCACGGGGGAAACATAATGTTTGATTTGTATTGTTTTATCTCGCTATTAAACGATTATCGTTTGGGCTAATGCACACCTCCAGTCGAAGTGTATCATCGTTAAGTAGATATACATAATCTCTAAGGCTATCTCTTCTACCTATTCTAAATAAACGTCATCTAAAGCTTTTAGTATCTAATCAGCCACCACCAAATGCGTTTCTGTAATAGCAATTTTCAAAAAAAAAATTTTTACAATTGTTTTATTTATTTATTTATAATGCATAGATTTTACACAAAAACTTGTAATTTTTGCTTAGAAATCAAAATTAAAGGTTTACCATTTATTGTAAAAAAAGTTTATTTTTTGAAAATGCACAATTTTCCCAACAAAAGAACGACATATGCATGGTAAGTGCTGCATGGTAACCCTGAGGAAGTCTGAATAATTCACGCATTCTGATGCATCGTCTAATAAACAAATCTGTGTGACAGAAATCGTGAAATGTTATAGACATGCTGTGAATTAATTACGAAAGTTACTTACAGTTTGATTTTGTTTGTTTTTTTCGATATCGATACTTTGTATGAAGAGGTTGGTATTAAAGACTGAAGTGACTGCTTTCAGAAAGCAATCTTGTTAAGAATGGAAAAAAGACTTGTGTGGAAGATTCATGGCAAAAATGCCAGAATTGATTAATGAATATCACACAAAGCTCTGTTTCTGCCATTGATTTTCATATTTATGTGTGCGCATTTGCAAGCACCACACAAAAAATTATTTTCAAAGAGATTTATTGCGATTCCGTTTTTTATCATTTTTGGCCTTTTAACTATTTTTTTCTACCTCAATTTCCCACATGTTCTGGTGTTTTAATAACTTCATTTGTCTTCCACCTTTTCTGGTCTTCGGATTCTTTAGAGTTGCTGCATTCTCAAATGGAAGTCTCTTCGATTATAAATTCACTTTCGCATTCGATGCCGATAGATTTCTTTGTTCTCGATACAAAAAATTCGATTTATTATGGTGCTCTGGCATTTTGCAATTGTGCGTTGAATTTAAACACTAATTGAATAAAAATATCGAGGTAAAATAGTTTTATCGTTAACCTATTTTAAATCTCATTCCTATTTAAATATTATACAAGTTTTCATCCACTAGATTTGTTTTAATACCTTTTGGTTGCATGCTTTTGAGAATGTATCATTTTCTTTTTTCAGTGAAGTGTTTCTGTTTCCTTCCGTGTGAATTGTATGCGTTCTTTAGTGCTTATAGATTGTGCGTATTTATGTGTGTATTTGTGCACGTGTGCATGGGTTAAGTGCATTCGCTAATGCAGGAACGTATGCATGTTTTTTTAATGTATTAATGTCAATGCGAGCGAGTAATAGATATATTTCATCCCTCTTCCATGACACGCATTCAGTTTCGTCCATTTGCTAGTGCAATACGTTAATGTCTCCCAAGTCGTATACCGGCGTAGTGGTAGTAAATTTCTGTTATAGCGGGAAAAAAAGTAGGCTTGCAGAATTTACTGATGAAAAAGTTTAAAAAAAGCCGGCGACAGAATTCTCTACGTTGGCCAGTGTAAGACCGACATTTAATTTTCTGAATTTTTTCTTATAATTGGAAATCTTTAAAATTTTTGTATTTTAACAAATAAATTATTTTCAAGTTACTGATCTCTGTCTTTTCAAAATAATTTTTTAGTTCTTTTACGTTAACAAACGGCAAGAGACAGCTGGCACTTCAGTCATGGACTTGACTGAAATGGGGATCTGGGCAGTGATGAACTTAAAAATGCAGACTGCTAGTGTTAGTTTTGTAAAATGCCAATCTGGATTTTGGTGATGATGAAAGTGTGCTGGAATACTTTCAAAGCAAAAAATAGGAGTTTGTGTTACATTGCTACGGCCATCGATAAATAGATTTGACAATAATATTTCATTCCTCATTTATAATAAGAAGGTGTTTTTAAAATATAAAATAAAGATTTTTGATTTTTTTTCTTTAAATTTGAAAAATAATATTAAAATTAACTATTTGCAAATGAAAACTAAAAAATAAAAAAAGTGAAATTATGAATTAAAAAACCAAAAGTTGAGATCGAGCCATGTCAAAATTGACCGGTAAATTTTTCCTATCCATCGCAACATAGCTGGCAAATAGTTCTTCATCACAACGGCATTTCAATTGTGGTACAATTATTCCGCGTATACAATGTCCTACGACTTGAGAAAAATTTAAAAGTGTGAAAAAAATTGATTTAAAAAATCACATTAAAATTAGAGCTGTTAAAGGATTAAAAATTTTAATCAAAAATATTTTATTTTAATCGCAAAGGGCATCAGCTAATTATACATAAATATTAAATAGTATTTTTTCACAAATTCAATAAAAAATACGGAATTTTTTTCAAAGTTGAGAAAAAAAATCCACATTTTAAATATATGAAATGAATGTATCAATGATCTAAAACGAAAATGTCAAACATCTAACTTGAGCCAGTTACTCAAACAAAAAAGGCTTTCCACATTGGTGGGATCTAAAGAGGTTCTTTTCTTGCTAACAAGCTAAAAAGACGTTCACATGGAACTGCACTTGCAGGAAATGACGAGTACTTATTTGCCAGTTACGCTTCTTCGTGTTGATGCCACTAAATAAGCGGACAGTTCTCTAAGCCTTCCTCTGGTTCTGTTCGGTATAATTGAATGATTGATTTAGTAATCATAATTGTAGCTTCATCTTGAGAATCATGTTTTGCAGTCGCTTGTTTTGAGAAAATTGCACAGTTTAAGAGATTTTTTATCTTCTAGTTTTCCAAACTTTTTCCAAGTAAATTCTTTTTCAATTTTAAAAATAAATGTTAAAATTGAGATTTAATGATGTGGCAATTTTTAACAATGTTATATTTTCATCCATCTTTCGAGTATGATTATTTAAAACGAATTAGATATGCTGGATTCTGATGTGTATACAAAGAATATAAAAAACATTAAAACATTAAAAAAATATAATGAAACAAAGGATGTTTGAGTTAGTCAAAAAAATAATTTTTGCAGCGCAAAACATTAAAAATAGGTCATAAAAATTGTAAATTAAATAAATTTGGTTAACTCCGTTGATATTTCAAATTGCGTTAATTTATTAACAGGTTAACGTAGATTAAAGCACATCTTTAATAGAAATATTTTTTAATTAAAAGCTCTTAAAATAAAGTTTTTAAAAAATAGTTTTTTATACTTTTACCCTTTTTTAAGATGCATATTTAAAAAATTTTAACACTATGGAATTTGTAGTATGACAACGATATTATTTTTTATTGGCATAAGTTTGAAACAAATCTTTAAATTAGTCAAGACTTCCAAATGATCCTGCTTACTTTCGATTCGAGCTGCACATGTTTTTATGGATTGCTTGTGGTTTAGCGGCAAAGTGTGAAATATGGTTTTTAAATGTTTTACATCCATATAACCGTAGTTGTAGCAAATTTAATAGTTGAATTAATAAGATGTATTCATTAGATTTTATTTTTGAGAAAAATGTTTTGAGTATTATAAAGAAATAAAAACTGATTAATAAAACTATAATTAAAATGGTAAATTTATTGAATTATAATTAAACTGATGAAGCGCAAAAGAAGTTTTGTGAGTTGCGTCACTTCAACTGTCTCATGCACAAATGAAATTTACTTTTTATAATTAAGTTCTTGAAACTTTCAGAAAAAAAATAGAAAACAAAATTTAAAAATTGTTATTTTCATCTTTGGTCTTTTTTCCATATTCTAGAAGATCTTTGAACACTTTCTCATATTTTCTTACATTCAACCGTTTTATACTCCATTTTCGTTTGATCATTCCATAAATCGATTTTTTTTCACCTGACCAAAAACACTCTAGATTTGAGATTTCTCACAATGTTGACAATATGCACTCAAGTCAACCAACACTTCCTTCCTTTTCTCTTCGTTCTTTTTTGCTGTATATAATTTTTCATATTTTAAAATTATTTTAATACGATTTTAACAGTGAGTGAATAATAAATTTAGAACGTTCTTGGTCTAAAAGGCTTGTTAGTGAACACCCAAAATGGGAATAAAATGGCAGTTAAAGCGAGAAGAATGTTTTTCGCGTGTATCCATCTAATTATTTGATTTCCTTAAGTCTGTTTGATAATAGTAAGAGAAAAAAATCTTTTGTTTTTATGCATAGATACTCTTTAAAATGTAAAAAAAATTTCAATGTTTTTAGCTACTTGATTCTTTAATGAAAATTTATTTTTATTTTTGAAACAAAACTTATTAAGTACATAAAAATTATTGAAAAAAAGTTATTACAATATATATTTTCAAAATAAATAAAAAATATTCATAATCTTTTTTAAATCTCAGTAAAAAAAGAATAAGTATCAACTAGGTTCCGAGAAAAAAACGTGAAAAGAAAAATTCAATATCACTCAATAAATCCAAAAGACACGGTAATTTACAATCTAATGCAGAAAGTCTGTTTACATTGCATTATTATAAAATATTATAATATTAAAGCAAAATTATCATAATATTTATTGGTATATTATTATATTAAGATTTTGATTATGTTTTACTATTTGTTATTTTTCTCAAGTATGCCATTGTTTTTAGCATTTAGAAATGATTGCCAAGTTAAAACCCGATATATAGCAGAGAATTAAAATGTTGATTGGATCTTGAATTTTATTTTGAATTCCTAGATATTGATATAATCTTCCCGGTCTATCAAGTTACATAATAGGTTCATTATTATCGTTTATTAAACCATATACCATGTATCGTATGATTATCTCCAGGGTGTCATGCTGTTTTTATGTGTGTGTCTTCTACTATTGAATATTACTTTTTATTTGATAAAATATATTTATATAGTGAATTTAAACCATGTTTTAAAAGTTAAGGTCTCAGCAGCCGGTACAAGTCATTTGAAAATTGCTTTCAAAAATATGTTAACAAAATTATTTTGCAGATTCGATGAATAAAATAAATAAATTGAAATCTGTCAAAGTTGTTAGATATTAACTTATTATTTTTTTATTATTTACTAATTTAATTTATCAATAGTTTTTTTATGACAAATGTCAATTTTTGTTTTATGAAATATTCATGAAATATTTGTAAGATTCTTCTATGGACCAAAAATCCAACGATAGTGAGTTTTCACGAATAACTCTTTTCCATGAAACCCAACAGCACCCGTTTTAAATCATCTTCCACACTTCACACTCCATTTATTTTCCAATTACTAATATCCTTGTGGTGCGTAGATGATGTAGTGGTTAAAAATTAGAAATTTTTTACATTTTTATTGTTTTAAAGCCTTGATATTGCTAATAGTACATGTCTTAAAAACACCAACAAGAGAAAGTAAAATCAGTTTTTTTTAAAATATGCATTTATGTTAATAACTTTTTTGTCGTAAGAGCATCTTTGATAAGTATGTAAAAATTTTACATTGAACAAACATGATTTTTTTTTCTATTAATACCATTCAAAAAATACTATTTTATTTTTTATAACAAAACTGTTTATTCCATACGCTCCACCCCACACAGTCGCATCAAAACTTCATTCTTATCAAGACGAAGAACTTTCGTGCTGATAAGATGAGGCTTGTTCGCATGGTGTATCATCCGCCTAAAGCTCTCTTTTATATTTTGTACTTTGATACACAGTGTCAAATATAAAAACACTGCTTATTTTTAAAGAAAAAACTTATAGCTCATGTCACATGTCATTGCTATCATAATCTTTGACCTTTTTTTTCAATGTCACGACGAACATTATTAGTGTGGCGTAAACCCGAACGAGCTTGAAGGCCGTATGAAGAACGTATCTTTTAAGTGTTATCATTTTACTACAAACACGCCACCTTCTATGATTCATATTATCGAAACTATATTTTAATCATCATGCTTTCCACAAAATTCTCGGAAATTAGCGAGCAGTTTGAGATTTTCTTGAGAAAAAGAAAAAAATCACATTTGAAAAATTAATAAAAAATATCGTGAATGATTTTAAAATTTTTACATTCATGTTCAGTTTTTACACGAAATTAATTTTTAAAATCTTAAAAACCTCTATTGTTTCAAAAACACGATTTTTCATTTTATTTTGAACATAATTTCATCTTCGATCAGATTAAAAAAACTTAAATAGGTTATTAAAAATTAAAAATATTCAATATAGGATTTTTAATAAACTTTTTAAAAGTAGTTTTTCAAGTTTTTTAGGTTTGTAGATTTTTTCAAATTTCTAACTTTCAACTTTTTTCACTTTGATGATTAAAAAAATTAATAAAAAGTAACTTTTTAATATTTTTTTATAAAATTCTAAAATTTAAAATGTTCATTTTTCTTGTTACTAATGTAATTGTGATTACAGCAAATTCTTGTTCTGATTATAGATAAAAACTAATCAACGTATCGTAGAGTTATACTAGAGTGATTTGTGGACCGTGAGGTCAGGTTTGTTTATTCAGCTCGGAATTGGACCCTTGTGCTAGTGACAAGCTAATGACTTACAGGACTTCGAATACCATGAAAAACGAAAATTTTATCATTTTGAGAATTTAATTGAAAACCATCTCATTGATTTCACGTTGCAACAATTTTTGGTTTGTAGATCATAGGAGTTTTTATGTTTTTTTATAAATATAATTAATGCTACGTTTATTGCATTTTTCATATTTGGTCAGTTTTAGAATAGTACGTGTTTAAGTTGGCTTATCTGTGAGTTGCCAATTTTTATTTAACAAAATTTACTTCAATTTTTTTGAATATATAGCTTCAAACCAAGCTAATTAGAGTAAGCCAAAGAAGCAAAGTGCCAGATTCAACAAGCATTTATTACAACTTCGTCTTTGTGGACACCAAATCTAAAATTTCAAAAGCACTCAAATGCACCAAAAACCTTCCAATACAAACATTATTAAGAGTTAATATTTTAAGGCTTAGCGGCGAAAGCTTCGACTCGCAACTTGTTCACTTAACACTAACTCCCTTATCTAATGCCCTAATTAAACAGTGGACGAGCTAGATTTAAGGGATTACAAGCCTGGACCTTGTCAAGTTTAATCTCCATCACTCTCGTGTCAAAGGCTGTCTAAACAAAAGTCTGTTGAAGATTAAAAAAAAATTATTTAGTTGATGTTAATTAGATTCTCTATTCCTTGTATTTGCGTTTTCAAAGCTTTCAGCATTCAGAGACACCTGGAAGCTCCTATCATTTTGTTAAAAGCAAAACGTTTTGAGCTTAACAGACGTGTAAATATAGGAAAAAGAAAAGATAATTGCAGCATCGAAAACTCTCCCAATCCAGGTGTACATTTGTCCATTTTGCATAGTAATTTTTGTTAAAAATTAACCGAGTACAGTCATCCAAGAGCTATCCCCTATCCTTAAATGTATTTTTATTTCGAAAGTGATAAATCTGCCATCTTAATCATCATATTTATTTATTTGTGCTGTTATTTTTGCTAAAAACGATGGCATGTGCCAGCTATGAAGCGACAATTTCTTAAAAAACATTATAAAAACTATTTCTAGGAATTAATAAACTATTTCGCGTTTAGTAACAGGCTGCTTTGATGTGTCTTGAAGTATTGGCAACCAAAAGCCATAAGCAAGTTTTAAAACGCTGAATCACCCATAATGCCTGGAGGCATTCCGACTTCCATTTCAATCACAATGCAAACAACAACTTCCAGCCTAAACTTCGCAGTATCATCAGATATTTGAACGCAATAAAATGAAGTTTTCTTGCCTTCTTCAACGATATAGTTTCAGTTTTAACTCTGTAGAACGTCCCAAAAGATGATGTTCGTTGAACGTACCATTACATACAAAAAATGTTTTTCTATGTGCTCCTCGACACATGCGATAGTCACTACGTCAAATAAGAAATGCTGTTCCTTTATGCATTGATTAAAAACTGAGTTCTAAGAGTACAAAAACGGCGAAGATAGCGAACTATGTCTTTTAAAAGAAAGAATGGAAGCAGTAAAGAAATGGAAACTGCGGGAAGAGCCATGATTGTGGTTTCATATGCAGACAGCTTGATAATGCGAAGGTTCGATTACGGTGGCTTATTGTTTGTTTTATTTATAAAGGGGTATTGTTGCTAAGCAGAGGAAATGGGACAGTGATAGAATATAGAGCATTGTCTTGTTGAATGCATGTATGAGGTTTTTGTTGAACGGCTTCCCACGATATTGCTGGTCTATGCAAATTTACTGTCTTAGATGATAAAAACAATGCTTTTGAAAAATCCCGCAACATTTAAATATTATTTCCATAAATTACAGAAAATGTAATCAAATGGAAAGTTCGATAGAAAGTATTTCTATAGAAGCAAACATTTTCACGAGAAAAAATTATTAATTTTTTTCATTAGATATTGTTTTTCAAACTAATGGTTTAAAAAAAGTAAAATAAAAAAAATTTAAAGTTACTAAAACAATAATTAACCTTTCAAAACTAGAAAACTATATTATTAAAGTTTCAAAGTTTTAAAATATTATATTTTATTTATGAACTTGTAAAAAAAAGGCCAGAGTTTTAAAATGTTATATTTTATTTCAGAGTTTTAAAATATTATAATTAATGTGACACGAAATGTTTTTAAAAGATCACATAAATTGTTTTTGGAATAAAACCCACAATTTTCACGCTATACTTCAGAGTGGTGCATTTCTAGGTAGTTAAAAAAATTAACATAATTGCTACACAAGAGCATTTTATGATGCCGTAAAAGATTCATTTTTTCACTCATTTAGCTTATCTTAATCTTTTTGTAAAACCTTCATTTTAGACATTGAAAATGAAAAACAAGACGTGAAAATCCCTTCTAATCAGTATGTCATGACAATAAAAACAGCCTGTTTTTTGCTTCAGAACTCAAATATATTCTTTTCCTCTGGGACGTTTTTTTTACTTATTTTAAACATTTATTTAATTATTCTATTTACAGTGGAAGATTAATACATTTTCGGGTTCTTCATTAATTTATTTAGAAGAAAAGATTTATTTCACCATTCACTCACCAACTTTTTGAAAGAATATGATATATATTTAAATGCTTTGAAAAATATTAAAGTGTGATGGATTTAAATGTCTTAAAAGATATTAAATTGTAATAGATTTTAAGAAATATATAAATAATTGTATGCCATAAACACATTTTAAATTTAAATCTTTATATATTTGAAATAATTTTTCTTTAAAAATTAAACATTCTTAAAATTGCTTTGACAAAACTCGCAAAGTGTTTTATGAACGGAAGTGTAATTTACTTTAATTTTAAGTCACAGAGGAAGCACATTTGGATTTATTCCCGTTTATTTTCTTCTGTTACACATCAAAATAGGTTTTTAAATTTGAAGATTTTTTTATCAAACGTTTATTTACCCAATTTCTTTCTTTTTTTCTCGAAAACTAGTATCTTATAAGGGTCGGCTTTTGTTTGTTGAGCAATGATTGAAAGTAGAGTGCAGATCAGGTAACCATTTGCCTGCGCCTCATTTATTTGTTCTATCTCATTCACTCCTTAAATTATCAATCAATTCCCAAACTCAACGATTTTGTTTATTATTCTTGAGTCTTTCTTCTCAAACCTTTTAAAATTCTGTTTACTCATTAAATATTTATTCGTTTAAAAATGTAATAGGGTTAACCTAAAATTTATTTTATGGAAATGTATTCAACATTTTCTAATTATAAAAATTTAAAAATTTTCAAAACCTAATTGGAAATTGAGTTAGGAAAAACGTGATGTACATTCTCAATTTGTATAGCGCGAAGTGGCATAAAAAGAACATTACTTGATTTATATTCGTCTTGAAGGAATTCGGGTTTAATATATTTAAGCCATGTAATTTGACAAAAAGCGATAATTAATGGAAACAGCATCTATAGTACGGCTTAATTAATTTAAGATTTCGCTACAAGCATTATTTTGATTAAAGTCTTTTATCTAATTCTGCAGGCAGATTTAATCTGAACATGAATGTGTTTCATCAATGTCTGGACGCGTTGAACGCAGGGTCCAAAAGCTTGAAACAAACAATAATCGAAAAGTATTGTTTAACTGTATATTTTCTGTTGAAGAAAGAATGCTAAACTTTAATTTGAAGTTATTTTATTTAATTGTTTTCACTTAGAAACAATTTTGGGAAATAAAAACTGGGATAGTTTTTCGAGTAACATGTGTTGTGGCTTTTAAGTTCTAATTTTTCTTTTTTAATACAATAAAACTTATTTTTATGGACACAACTTGTTTTTTGAATAACCATAATAGAGTGATTAAAAACTTTAGATTATTTTAATTATTTTATTAGAAACCAAAATGTAATAATAGCATAAATTGTATTTTTTAACTGTTTAAAAACTGTTAAAATATTTTTTTCGATTATAATCCTAATTGCCGACGAAATTGTTAACACTTATTGAAGAATTTTTCGATGATAAAAATCTTTTACACTTTTTAAAACCAAATATTGAATTGAAGGAGCTAGTTAGATGAGCTAATGAAGAACAAAGTTAGTGGAAGATTGAAATATTTAATATTGAAATAAAACATAAAAATACATATTTGAAAACTTTTAACTAACAAATAACACTTATTTTTCGCAGTTTCATTATTTAAAACCATAAACTAAAATTCTTTATTTTCAGTAGGTAAATCTAAATTCAAGTATATAGATCGAAAACCAGTGGGTGTTAAACTTCATTTAGACGGTCAACCCTTGATTATAAAAGCAAACATTTGACGGCTTTATTGAATTCTCCAAATAATGAGACTTTCTAAGATTTTATTATTTTAAATATTAACGAGTCTATACTCAAACTAGTTTCAACGAATGTCAAATTCATGAGCAAATGTGGCAGTATGGTCAACCAAAATGTTGTGCTAATGGCCGTAAATACCTTTTCCAAAAGCCATCCAGAAAGAAAGTGAAATATTTATTTAGAATAAAGGTACGCTGCTCTTCTCTTTTTAATATCGCGAATGACACTGACAGCACTAAAGAATTAAACTAAAACTTTTACTGGCATTTTGTCACTTTTAGTAAAAGAGACAAAATGGCATTTTCAAATGACTTTAGGCATGGAACATTTACAACCAAAGGTTCCTCATGGAAGGGTGCATAAATATTTACATAAATCTGCGGTTTATTTTGAAACTTTAATGCAGCCCTGTTTGGGATTTGATACCCGAGAGAAGGATAAATTTGCAAAAGACTCTTATTGTGGCATTGTAAACAGTCCTACTATGCCTCTAAGTGTTGCTATGAATTGTGTTCATTGAGTCTACGTATTGTAACGTGTTGGTTTCGTAACTAGACGTGTTTTAGGCGATTTTGTATCTTTTTATTTTTGGAGAACAAATTTCCATAAAAATGGAATAGTTTTTTGTGTGTTGAAATTGACGATTGGCCTTAAAAGAATATTTAGGTATAAGCCGAAATAAGTTTTTAAAATGTAATTTGTAGAGAATTAAAAAAAAATTTTTTTGGAAACAGTCTAATTTATCATTTTAAAGTTATTTTTCAAACCAAATTATATCTCATGGATTTTAAGATTCATCGGTACATTCTACTTCATCACGAAAGCTCATGCGAAGCTTTTGCTAATTGTGCCTTGCATACTGTTTGTAGCAAAAATCACTTTAGAAAAATACTTTCCATATTTTCTTTACATTTTTTGCATCTGTACTTATTAAATCACTTAAAGTTTATTTATGTCTGTACTTCGGTGTACTGAAGTGTGAGAACTGAAACGCAAGTGTACTTCTGTGCGTGTGCTTTGGGTCGCTAGAAAGGTCAAGCTTTTCTGAAGCGAAAATTATAAAAGTTTTTTGTCTTTATTAATCTATTCATTTTTTTCTCGCTTACGCATATCCAAACTTTGTAAAAAAATTAATGTTTTTTTTACAGTGCAGACTTGAAATTTATATGGCCTGAAAGATTTTTACACTGCTAACAGTGTCACAAGTATAGTTTTATGAATGCAAAAAACAAATTTTTAAACATGATAGATATTCTAAAGTATAATTAAAAATATTAACTAGATAATGCGACGAGTCACTGCTATAATTTCAGCGACACCCTCCAAAAAATATAATTCAAAATAAGTGGTAGATTATAAAGAGACGGCAAGACAACACCTAAATCAAACCTTTGGTGGGAACGTAGAGAACACTCAACAGGAGGAGGATAGTCGATGTCATGCTCTGCAAGGGAATAATAGTAATAGTACGATGCTTTGATTAATAGAGAAACTTCGATGTGACTGGATTTTTAATGAATAACTAAATGGGCTTCAGGTGATATTTAGTTTATAACGGAATTTATATATTCTAAAAGTTAACTAAGTAAAAGCTTTTAGACATAAAATGTCGAGTGCTTTTATGGTATCACAGTGCACCTAAATATAATCTATATCGAAGCAGACACATAGAAAGCTTTTAATGACTTTGATCACTGATAATTTAATTTACCTTAAAAGTCAGAACACGTAAAACAAACAGTTTTTTGATAATCTCTAAAAACGCAACTATTTCTTAAAAAGATATTACTCTTAGCAACTTAAATGTTTTTGAAGTCTTTCGCTCAAGCATGCAATTAAGGAACGTAGAGCTTTAGGAAGGATTACGAAATAATATCCTCAATGGAATTAAAAGCAACGTTTCGTTTAGGATTTTCATCCCTTTAAGAACCTGCAGTATATGTATTTATTTATATACGCGTGTGTATGCCGAACGAGCCTTCAACGCACAAAGCGAACTCGCTGTTCGATGTTGCATGAATAGGAAGTTTTTGAATTTTGGCATTTTGTGATTTTAATCTTTACGATATTTTTTTTCATATTTGTTAAAATATTAGTAAAAACTTATGAATTTTTCTTTTAATAATTTTATTCAATAATTTTGTGCCATAGTTATTAATTTAAAATTCTTACATTTGAATAATGTACTCACAAAACCCATTTCAATACCTCGAAAAACAAATTCACTTTCCAAAGAGGTTTAGAACCCAATAGACGCCTGGTTTATTAGACGTGGACTTTTAAAATATATATTAGCCACCACTCTTCACACTTCAACGCTCATACACACATCAACTATAATCTTCTTTTACGGGACGGTTAAGAAAATTTGCTAAATGAACCTTTAATGAAATTTAAACAAACTTTGAAAGTCTTAAAAGATCAAGATTTAAAAAATTTAAAAGATTAAAAAAAGATCCATGAAAAAATTAATGAAAAAATAATATTAAAAACAGTAAAAAAAAGGGTCGTTTCTCGGATATCCCGATGTTAATATTTGGAAGAATTTTTTGGTTAATAAAAAAGTGTTAAAAAAATAATTGATCTTTTTTCTTTCAATAAAAATTACTTTTCAAATTTTTTTTTATAAATTCATTAAATAACTTATTATATATGAAAAAATTATTTAATACATTTTTAGTTTCAAAAAAATTAAATATACTTAAAGGATTTTGTATTATCAGTATTGGTATTTTGCTTTAATAATTTGATTTGATTTTTTAAAAAGATATTTTCAAATGTCGATCCCGGAAAGAATTTCGGAAAAATTGTAGGAGCTTGGGAAAAAAACTAAAATTCTTTTTTTTATAGATATTTTTTTTAAAATTAATAATTTATAATATAAAATAAATAAGTAAAAATCATTTAAAGTTAAAAAAATTAAATAGATTACTTATTCAATTCAAGAATTTTTTATTTTTACTTTGGTGATCGCTTGCTACGATAAGTTTTTATAAATGTTTCCAGTACGTTCATTAGAGAGAAATAAAAAAATAATTTCCCATTCATTATAATTCGTCTTAATTTAGTCTAGAAAACACGTGTCTATGAGGAAAAAAACATGCATCTTAATGACAGTCAGCGTTTCCAATTAAACTTGAACATCATTTTTTTTAAACTTTCTTCCAGATTTTCAAAATAATGTAAGTTTTTAATAAAGTTAAATTTTGTCGTATCCGAAAAAAACGACCTCGGGGATATTCGAGATGTGACTGTAGGTAGAAAGAAGGATACAAATAATGAATGAAAGGATTAGAAATACCTTGGGTCGATCAATGATTTTTGTCGTTCAATTGCTTGTTATTTACTGCCTAATGATCAAGATCTGCCATGAAAAGGTAATCAATGAAACAGTAATAGAGATTCAGACAAATCTCGCTGCCTATTCACGAAAAAACTGGTCAATATTAATATTTTTAACAAGTTTGTATTTTTTTCTAATTAGTCGATTTGATATAATAAGTGTCTATAAAGGCATGAAACGAAGAGGATTCATTCATGGATCGAAAGTAGCTTTTTTTTTATTGCTATGTCGTTGCTTTTATTACGATTCTCCGTTGCGTGTGTGGCTTGGCATAATTGTACCAAACAGATTCCCAAGAGCTTTTTTGCAAATTAAATGCAAATAGCAGACGTAATAAATAGACAAAATGATTAAAAAGTATATTAGTTTTTTTTTTACTTTTCCATGTTGTACAGAGGGAAAGAAACGTCTAAAAGAAAGTATAATGTGAAACCGGGAAAAGTAATGCTACGGATGATGCTGAACCAACTTTAAAATGTGACTTAGTTTGGCCACATCATCAGACACGATTCACTGTCCAAGAAGGTGCTACAGGGCACGCTACAAGAAAGTCGTCGTCGTGGTCGTCAGAAAAATAGCTGGATGGACAATGTGAAAGAGTGGACGTCCCTTGAAAATTATTTTCAACTTTGTTAACAACAGGTCTGATGTCGAATGATAACTGTGTCGGCTACTTTAATTTTCCCCCAACGACCTATTCGGTCACGGACATGTAGATGGTGGTGGTTATGATGATGATTATGAAAAGTTTAAAGGATAATTTTGGTTTTTTCGAAAGATTTGACCAAACAAATATATTTGTAATAATAGATTGGATTTTAAATTAGAAGTGGCAGCCCATTAGTAGTATTTTAGAAATGTATTTTTAGAAATAGATTCCAAATGACCTCTCCATCAATATAAAGAATGAGTTTCTGTCGTAAAAATTATTTTATTTGAAAAAATGTTCTATTCTACAAATATATTTATTTAAAAAAATTTAATTATTTATTTTTAAATTAATTTAGAAGTCACACTCCTAATTCGAAGCATGCAAGCATTTTAAATATTCGGTTAAAAGTGAATCTAAAAGAACACTAAAAGAGTTGTTCAAATAAAAGTTTAATGTCTTTTCATAATCTTTTGAAATGGCAGAAGTGGACAATCAAGTTCAAAATAATGACCATCTTGCTGAAAGAGTCAGTAGAACCAAAATGACTTTAGAAAATTATTACAATAATCTGATGAATAACCATGAAGAACGAGAAACAAGGTTCCACTCTTTAATGCTTTTATGAGCTTTCCTTCATTTATATTTAAATAATTACTTTTTTGAAATGTGCTTATATTTTAATATTGAAAGGCAAAGGCATCTAGAAAGAACTATGGAGAATGAAGGCTTGACAGATGAACAAGTATATGATAGTTAATAATTATAAATATTTAATAAAATGGTAAAGTAAAATAATATAAAGCTAAATAAATCTATTTTAATTTTTTAGAAAGAAGAGAAACGCCAAATGCATGCAATAAAAGAGACAGAGTTTCTGCGCCTGAAGAGGGCCAAGCTGGGAGTGCATGACTTTGAACCTCTCAAGGTCATCGGTAGAGGAGCCTTTGGAGAGGTTGAGTCGTATTTAAGCTTTAAAATATTTTTAGAGTTAAACTAGACTTATTATTTATGTATTATCTATTAAAATGTAGAATTTTAATTTATACTAATTCTTTTTGGACAGGTTCCTAGGTGGCCTTGATTACTATTGCATGTGGTTTTTTCTAAAATATTTCAAAAAAAAATTAATATTAAAGATTTTAGGATCTAAATCTATTGCTGTCAAAGGAGAATCTTTATTTGTTGTCTCTGTTCTCCATTCTGCTGCTGGTGTTAGTCAACAACTTCCTTCATTTGACGGTAAACACAGAAAAAAGTCATACTTCATGGAAGTAGTGGCTCATTTTCAACATTACATTTTTGTTGCAAACTTTACGGTCTTTGGAACTCACTTTTACTGATCATCTGAAGACACGGTTTCATGGCCATAAGGTTAATTGATGGTAAAGTTGTGTGCCGGCTTGCTCGAGTATGGTAAGATTCTCATTTTTGGCTTTGTTTTTCTCCGACCATTCTAGCTTTTCTTTTCTCAAAGCTATTGAAAACTTCAGGAAGATAATTTTTTGAAATCACAGAAGTCAAAATAAGATTAGAAGTACTTTCATGTGAGGCAGTATTGGAACTACCGGGTAACCTGAAAAAAGTCTTCAAGATAAAAATTATTTTGAAAAAAAATCTTCAAAAATAATTATTAAAGAATACATTTTTTAATATTATTTTCTTAATTTTCGTGAATTTAAAATATGTAAAATGATAGCTTCATGGTTTAAGACTAAAACGTGGCTGAGTGACGCTTTCTGTCTGCAATTCGAATTTTGTTCCTTTTTTCTTGAAGACATTTTTTTGAAAGAATTTTTTTCGAAGACTTTCTGTCAATTTTTCAGACTTTTTAATCGAGCTTGAACTACCATAGGGGCTATGGCTTCTAGTGTGCAGTTAAGTGTATGTAAAAATACGAAGTAAAAATAGTTTTCTTCTCATAAGTTACTGTCATTTATCTTTATAAAAATAGTATTAGTAGTTTCACCTCACCAGGACTTTCATTCTCCCTTCTCGATTCTGTGTTTTTCTTTTCAGGTTCTTCACACAAAAAATAGCATCGTTTTGTTGAACTGTTTTATATCAAAAATTACACGCACGCAAAAAAAGTAAAAAAGCACAAAACCAAACTAAATCATTTTACTTTAAAATTAAGTACCTTATGTCTTCTCTGCTACCTAAGGAACCATGTATTTCAGAGAAATGTTAAGCGATGCAATTTCAAAACAATGCTTAATGCAGAGATAAATATTTCTCTTAGCTATACACTTCCTATGGTTTATAACCATCTAAGTTCTCAGCTATCATCATCAGACAGCACCATCCAGGCTGTCAATAGGCTCAATATAGGGGTCACTGCACACAGCTAGGCTTAATTTGCTACATTATGTTTTTCTTTTCATCTTTGAGTTGTCTCATATAAAGTATAAATGAAATAGAAAAGTTATATGATGCAATTTCCAAACAATTTCGCTTTTCGTTATTTTCATTTAAATTTCACGACAAACTGAACAATTTTGGGTGTATTTTTTGGAAAATAACAACAACAAATATATTCAAAGAATAGTTTTTCACAGAAAACAAACAAGTAGGTATTTTCAAAAAAAATTAGCTACTTAACTATCTCTATAAGAAGCAATGTCATTTTATAAAATATATTTTTCAGACTAAAAACCTCTCCAAACACCCCACCCCCTCCCTCCAAAGGTCCGACTGGTGCAGAAGAGAGACACTGGTCATGTGTTTGCCATGAAGATTCTCAGGAAGGCGGACATGTTGGAAAAGGACCAGGTTTAAAATAAATAAATTAATTATTTTTACATTGTTTTTTTTATTTTATATATGTATAACGATTTATTCATAATTTATCAACTTATGCATACTTCACATCATTTTGCCAGTTTTTTTATTCTCAATTAAGCTAATCTTTTCCCTGACTGACTCAATTCCAAAATGCAAAAATAATAATATTTATTATTATTACCATTGTTATTATCATTATTATTATCATTATTATCACCATTATTATTATCATTATTATTATCATCATTTAATCTTTATTGTCATTATTATTATTATTATTTTCATCTTTTTTTTATATTATTATTTTTATATTAATTAATAATATTATCATCATCAATTTTATAATTAATATTTTTATTTTCACTATTTCCACTATTACTATTATTTTTATTTTCACTATTTCCATTATTACTATTCTTTTCATCATCATCATATCCCTCAAACACACTCCCTCTCTCCCTCCCTTTCTCTACCCCTCCCTCCCTCACTCTCCCTTTCTCTCTCCCACCCTTTTTCCCCACCCATCCATCCCCATCTCCCTCCCTCCCTCCCTCCTTTATCTCTCCATTCATGCCTCCTCCACCTCCACCTCCTCCACCCTCCCCCCTCCAGGTGGCACATGTGAGGGCCGAGAGGGACGTGCTGGTGGAGGCGAGTCATGAGTGGGTCGTCAAGATGTTCTACTCCTTCCAAGACAACTCCAACCTCTACCTCATCATGGAATTCCTGCCTGGAGGTCGATCATTGATGGAAGGAGGAGGGTGGGGGGAGGGGGGTGATGATGATAATAATAATAATAATGTTTATTCATGATCATGTGGTTAACCTCGGGTGATATTTTTTAATCGTACAAGTGTTGAAGAGCACATATTTGTCGAGGGCTTCTACCCAATCTGGTGATTTCGCTTCCGCGATTTTTATGTATCTCTTATCACCTTCATTACAATCACAAAACCACTTCAAGTACTGTTATCACTATTGGTGTTATTCCTATTCTTTTGCTTGGTTATAATCATCGTCATCATCACCACCATCACAACCATCATTACCACAACCACTATCACAACCATCATCATTACTACCACTATAACCATCACAACCATAACCATTACTTTCACCATCACCACAACCACCACAACCATCACCATCACAACCACCACCACAACCATCATCATCACAACAACCATCATCATCACAACAACCACAACCATCATCATCACAACAACAACCACCACCACCACAACCATCATCATCACAACAACAACCACCACAACCATCATCATCACCATCCCAACCACAAAGGCGACATGATGACGATGCTGATGAAGAAGGACACGATGAGTGAGGAGCAGGCGCAGTTCTACATTGCGGAGACCGTGATCGCCATCTCGTCGATCCACGCCCTGGGATTCATCCACCGAGACATCAAACCCGACAACCTCTTGCTGGACGCCAAGGTTGCTGCCATCATGGCGATGGTTGTGAGGTTTTTGTTGTGTGTGTGGTGTGGTGTGGTGTGGTGTGGTGTGAAACTCGATTTGATTGTTGGACTTGTGGTAATTTTTTCGTTTTTTCTAAACATTAGCCTTTAACTACCCACACAACCATCGTATCACCAAACCACCATCTCTCTTCACCACCATCTCATCACCACTATCTCTTCCAGCAACCACCATCTCATCACCATCTCTCCCATCTCTTCATCAAAACATCACCTCATCACAAAACCACTCTCTCTCAAACCACCATCTCATCAACAAACAACAATTTTTCCACCACCATCTCATCATCAAACCAAACCACCATCTCATCATCAAACCAAACCACCATCTCATCATCAAACCAAACCACCATCTCATCATCAAACCAAACCATCATCTCCTCTTCTGGATCGACATGCCAACACTAGAATTTCAACTACCCACACAACCATCTCATCACAAAATAGCACCCTCTTCCAAACCACCATCACTAAACCATCATCACCAAACCACCATCATCACCACCAACCACAATCCTTCCCAAAAACAATCATTTCTTAACCTCACCAAACCACCTTCTCCCAAACCGCCTTTCCCTAACCCTAACCCTAAATTTATCCCAAACCACCATCTCTACCAAACCACCATCTCTACCAAACCACCATCTTCTCCTCACCACCAGGGCCACATCAAGCTTTCAGACTTCGGCTTGTGCACAGGCCTCAAGAAGTCGCACAGAACAGAATTCTACAAGGGCCTCAACCAGGCCAAGCCATGCGACTTCGGTCTCAATTTATACTTAGCAAATTTCTTTTTTTTATTCTATACTATTTCTTTTTTCAATCTTTTATTTATTTAATTTCTTTATCAACTATTTTGTTATCTATTATTTGCTCATCCACTATTTTTTTTAAATAAATTATTTTTTGTTTTATAAATTATTTTTTTATATAAATTATTCATTTCTTTCTCTTTTTTAAACAATTTTATCCTTTTTATCCATTATTTCTTTTAATTTCCTAGTTTAATTGACGTTTTCTCGCCTATTCAAACAATTCTTCTGATCGTTCCTCAAAGTGTCCAGTCCCATGGATTCGAAGAAGCAGTCGTGGAGGAGTAAGAGGAGGGCCTTGGTGAGTGGTGGAGGTTCACAACTGTTTCACTTTTATCATATTATTTATTAAATTCATCAAATCATATGAAATTCATCAAATTGATACTCGTGAAACTTTTTAACTTAATCTTTTAGCTTAACTTTTTCATTAATAGCTTTATTTGTACTACCATTTTTAAGTTTTTTTATATTAATTTATTATTAAAATAATGTGTATACTAATTACTACTCTTATTGCGTCTTTTTAGATAAATTAATAAATTATAAAAATAGACATAATAATTACTACTTTTTTTGTATATTTTTCATCTTAATTTATAGTTATTTATCAATTTAATAGGTATATTAATTTAACAATTAAACATTTAATTACACAACCAACCACCATTTCAGCACACACACACACACACACCGACACACACACACACCGACACATACACACACACACACCGACACACACACACACACCGACACACACACCGACACACACACACCGACACACACACCCCGACACACACACCGACACATACACACACACACCGACACACACACACACCGACACACACACTGACACACAAACACACACCAACACACACACCGACACACACACCGACACACACAGGCCTATTCGACAGTCGGCACTCCAGACTACATAGCGCCTGAGGTCTTCCTGCAGACTGGCTACTGCAACTCCTGTGACTGGTGGAGTCTTGGAGTCATCATGTTTGAGATGCTGATAGGTGGGTTGATTAGTGGTGGTGGTGGCCTTCTCTTTATTCTTTTCCTTTTCTTCTTTTTTATTTTCATCTTTTTTTCTTCCTCCTTTTCTTCCTCTTCCTCCTTCTCCTCTTCCACAGGCTACCCTCCCTTCTGCAGCGAGAGTCCACAAGAGACGTACCGTAAGGTGATGAATTGGAAAAAAACACTCGTCTTCCCAGCCGAGGTCCCCATCTCGAACCACGCCAAGAACCTCATCCAGAGGTGCCTTGGTCTTTTGGTGTGGAGTTGTGTGAAGTTGTTGTTGGGGTGGTTTTGTTGTCATTTGTGTTGTGCTGTTGTGTGTGTTGTGTTGTCGTGCGTGTTGTGTTGTTGTGTGTGTTGTGTTGTTGTGCGTGTGGTGTTGTTGTGCGTGTGGTGTTGTTGTGGCGACTTGTGGGTCGCCTTCATCCTTGCATAATCCATAAATCATACAAGTTAATAATATTATCAATTGTCAGAAAATTTACTTTTATAAATATCTTTTGCAAGAGCATCTTCTATATAACATTTATTTACTTCCTCATAGAATATTTTGTCACTATCAAACCGTTTATTTCCACATCATTTAATCCTCTTCTGTGGTCCCTCTTTTATCCATCCTCATTCCTTTCTTCACTCCACAATCTCTCCCTCTTTTTTACACCACTATCTCACCTCACCTCATCAATCATCCTTCCCCTCCATGCCGTCTGCATCTTCGCAGCTTCTGTTGCGAGCCCGAAAGGAGGATCGGCAAGAACAGCAACAGCCAGGAGATAAAGGAGCATGCCTTCTTCCACGGTGTCGATTGGCAGCACATCAGGTTTGGTTTAGTCTGCTGGGGGCGTCATTTAATAATAATAATGATGATGATGATGATGATGATAATAATAGTATTATTAATATTAGTATAGTAATAATAATAATAATAATATTAATCATAATTGTCGTTATTATATAACGCCCGAGCACGCAACTGAGGCATTTGAAAACAATATAGAGAAAAAACTATCGACAGACGATTGCTGGTTAATTATGACGTTCATATAAGTTATGATATATAAATTATATATCATATATATTATGTTATAATGATTGAAACGGCAGCAGGCCTGTGTGCTGTGTGCATTATTAGCGACTCGTTGAGTTTAGGTTTCTGTGATTTTGATTGTCGGCACGGAATAAGCGATCATGTTCGATTTGTCTCCAGCAGTAATAATACTATCGTAAATCACTAACAACGCCATCTTCATCATCATCACTACCATCATCAACACTACCATCATCAACAACATCATCATCACTATCATCATCAACATCATCATCATCATCATTCCTATCATCATCAACATCATCATCATCACCTCAGGGACAGACCAGCAGCCATAGCGGTTGATGTGAAGAGTATTGATGACACGTCTAACTTTGATGAGTTTCCCGACGTTAACCCCAACTGGCGTACGTCATGATAATGATAATGATGATGATGATGATGATGATGGTGGTGGTGGCGAGGGTGAGGGTGAAGATGAAGATGGTGATGATGGTGATGGTGGTGATGATGATGATAGAGGTGGTGGTGGTGATGGCTATGAAGATGATGATGAAGATGCTGATGATGCGGATGATAATAATACTGTTGATGATGGTGATAACAATGGTCAAACCACCTTGCCCCTCCCATCCATGCAGCCACCGAGGCCGAAACAACCGACGGCACCAACAAGTGCGACTGGGTTTTCTTCAACTATACTTATAAGAGGTGCCATTGCTTCATTCATAAAATCGTTTAACTGTTTGTACATAAAGTTAGGATTAATCGACTTATTAAGCTTATACAACTATGCCTACGAAACTTGTCTTCAAATATAAATTGTTAGTATAATTTTTTAATTTTTTATTGTTAAAAGTGTAAGTTATTTATATGATTAATCGTCATCAAATTTAATTAGGTACATCCCTTATGCATTGTAACAATAACTTAATAAAACTTTAAAAAATAGTTTATACTTATTTATAGAAATACTATTTACTTTTTTTTACAAGGTTTGAAGGTCTTCCTGAACGAGGTAAACTATCCATCGGACCAACCGCCAACACAAATGTTTGACGTTTTCACATGTGTTCTCGTGTGTATTGTTGAGTATTCTATTGTATTTCCTAATGTATACGTTTATTTTCAGTCTTACCATGTTGAATAAGTAATCAAAAGTTATATTTTCTTGGATTATTCGTTACAGTAACTTCTCGGATATATCTAAGCTCGTTTATCTCCGGGTTTCCGATCTCGTCCGAAACTATAAAATTTAGTATAACTTTAAAAGTTAACATTACTTTTTTAATTCAAGTTGTCTTTTTTTTCTGACGATTCGATGACGACGATGATGATGATGATCCAATCAATAAGCTTGAATACATTGAGGACATGGGGATGGTGTGAGTCCGTTGATGGCTTTTGGGATTTGGTGTGGGTTTGTTTGTGGCTTATGAAAGGCATTTTCAAAGAAAGAACAGATGTGTGAGAGATCTTCAGGATTGGTTTGGCGGTTCTTTCTGGCAATCCTGTTTTCTTCCTCAGCGCTTTTCCTATTTGCCTCACATATAAGTGAGCCTTTGTATATGGAAGAACGCCAAGAGGCACTTCTACTGCTTCCATCAGACGTCCATAACTACTTCACCCTCCATTACCACCACTGCACTCACGCTATTCCTGTCGCTGCCTCCTACAGACCTGTCAGTGTAGATGATCACTCTCCCTTCTCGCTTCCATAACGTAATTGTATTCTCAACATCAGCCTGGAGCACTTCTTTTGCCGACTTTTTGTTGTCTCCACCTGAGAGTTCACTGCACAGCTGAAGGGAAAGTGCCTCCTCCCATGGCTTTGTTTTGATGCGAGTGAAGGGTTCTCGAATAGCATCTCTGCCTGTGATCTGGGCCAATGCACTTCTAGATTTCACGCCAGCCTTTGTTTCGCTGTCACACGTAGTGGGTGGTGTTCATCCAGCCTCAGCGTCTTTTCATAGGCTCTCATGGTCAGCATACAGCCTCTTATCCTTGCCGGCACGATGTTCGCCTCACGCCATACTACTTCATCGGGGCATTTCTGGTTAGCCAAAAAATGATCTTTGCAGCTCTCTTCTGTTCTCTTTCCAGAAGGTCGAATTTGGCGTTTTAAACCTTCTTCAGCGTCGCAGATTCATACCCACAGTCCTTATCAGTGAGTGCTGTGATCACCTTAGTTCTTTCACGTATGCCTTCCATTTGGACGTATTTAACAAAGCTGAAGCCATTATGATTTACCACACCAAGGAACCTGCAGTGACTACTGAAACGAAGTTGCTTGTCACAAACCACCACCGAAGGAGTGACTTTCCAGTCCCTGTTGTAGCTACTGCATACAATTCCTTCTGATTTGTCAGCGTTCCGTTCCACCTTGTTGGCTTTAGTCCATGCTTCAACCCTGTGATCACTGACTGCACCCTGGATGCCGTTTCGTTGATCGTCCTGCTCGTGGCCCATACAGCGATGTCATCTGCATCGCCACTGATCTGCACTTCCTCGGTGTCTTCCTTGGGCAGGTCACTTGTGTAGAGAAGGAAGAGAATCGGAGACAGCGCAGCTTCCTGGGGCAGATCCTACGTCATCTTTTTCCACTTGCTTTCACCGTTACCTAAACGAACCTTGGCCTTGCAACCTAACCACACCCGCCTCCTTCTCCCTCATCACCACTTCCATCCTTCCTTCCAACTCATCCACCCTTTCTTTGAACTCCTTCACCACACTTTTGGCTTGACCTGCGTGTGTCTAGTTGGTGTTCAATTTGTGCGTCGTTTGTAGGTAGTAGATGTATGGTAAGTGTGGTCTAGGTGCATGATTGGTTTTAGGAGATTGTATGGTGAATAAAAATAAGCGAAGAAAAAATTTATGACTAAGGTTAAAAAAATCTATTAAACCAGTAAATTTCTTCAAAAAATAAGATGCCACTATTTAAATCGATTAGGCATTTTGAAAGAAATTAGTTTTGTATGATGGAGTTTGCTTCGAGCCGGTAACCCAGTCTATTGGCAAGCATCATTTCCATGACTTTGCACAACACTGAAGTGAGGCTTATGGGTCTGTATGACTCCACGCAGTCTGTAGGCTTCCCTGTCTTCGGAAGCGGGATAATCACTGCTTGCTTCCACTTTCCTGAGACTGTTTCCTAGAACCAGGACTCATCAATAATAGTAATAAAAAAAGGAGCTGGACTCCAGAACGCTTTGCTGTGGTTGTTGACTTTCTTCATTGGCACTGCAGCTTTAGCAGCCTGAATGACTCGATCAGTAAACCAGCTTTTCTTCTTCACCAGTCCTTCTGGCAAGGTTTCTGTATCAATGGTTTGTTTTGTACCTTTTCCAGTCCGCTCGTGTTCATGCCCAGTTCAAACGGACTTCTTGACGCCTTCGCTTATGAGCCTTGTCGACTTGGAGGAAAATTAGAAAGTGGTCTGAGTTTAAAGCTCTTTCCATCTCCCACGTCATCTGGTGTGCCAAGCCGAGACTGACCAACGAGACATCAGGGGAACCAGTTGTGCCTGACACTCTGCTAAGGTAGGTGTCTTCTGACGGCTTGTTGAAGACCTGATAGTCGTGTTCTGCGCACCATAGCTCAACTCGCAACACTTCTTCGTTGTTACTGGCGTTTGAGGCTGGATGAGTGGATGTTGAGGTCAGCGCAGATCAGGTGGTTCTTGGCAGGTTTCAGCTTCTCAGTGATCTCTTCCTACCGCTTGGTATTTTTCTGTCTGTTTCTCAGGGGAGGTTTATAGAGATTGGTCAGTTGATACTCTTTTCGTTATCCAGCCATACTTCTACATTGATTTCTTAAATCACGGTGTTGTGATTCGATCTGACTTTTTTCAAGCTGAGATAACGGCCATATGGTTCCGCCATATAGTCCAAGTGAATCTTTTTGTAGTTTTTTTTGTGTGGTTGTAGTTGTAGCAGTTGTTGGCTACTCTCGGGCGCCATTTCTGTCCCCTCTCTCAAGGAGAAAGCGCAACAACAACATCAACAACTGTTGTTGTGGTTGTGGCTGGTTTCCTCTTTTCTGTTGCAGCCATCCCTCGACAGACTGAAAACGACCCGTAGTCACACACAAAAAACATTTTAAGTGAAACTATTTCATTATTATTTAATCATCATTCAAAATATTATACTCAATAACGTTTGTTTCACAAATTTATTGGATGGTTTAAGCGGATGGTTCAAGATTGCATGGTGCAATCGTTGCCGATACATGAAGCACACTTGCTTAAATGAGATTGATTCAAGAATTCTTCAAAGTGAACAGAAGGTTTGCAGAGAGCAGCCGTCAATACGAAATGAAAGATGCAATATTCCTGAGAGGTTTCTGAGTGGTGGTGCATACCAAGCATTGAGGAAAGGAGGCCATGAGTGCTGGTGCATCAAGCGTGCCTCGTGTATCGGCGACGGTTGCGCCATGCCATCTTGCCAGCCGCTTAATCCATCCGATACGTTTGTAGAATAAACGGTATTCGATTTAAATGCTAACTTTAAATAATAATTTCATAGTTTTAATCAAACTCATGTATCTTACCTGCTTTGTTTGAACCTCCATATTCTTCCAAGTCTTTGCTACATTTGGCAGTCCGATACGCATTTGCGTCTTTTTTTTATAGAGAGATTGCCGGTGATAGTATTGGGTTAGTGCTATGGTAGAATCGGAAGTTGTGGAAGAAACATCATATTCCAATTGTTCCTTTGAACTACTTGCAGCCGATTTTTCATTTTTCTTTGTTATGGTTTCCTAGTCCGTGCTGCATTCTTTCCTTCTATAGAGCTGGGCAGTCTCTCCAGAGGTGTGCCGTCGTTTTCCGACCATCATTGCATAGTCTGCACAAGTGGTCTTGGCTCATTTCTGTGCTGGTAGGCTTTGACCGCTGGGTGGAGAAACCTGCGCAGATTGGTGCGAGTATGTCTAGATAACTTTTGTCCAATGAGATACTTTTGAGCCTTCCAACCATTTGCTTCATGTTGTTACTATTTGGTCCCCTTGCCGCAGCACCCCATGCCTTGTCACACCTATCACAGAACCGTCTGTGTAAATAGTAAAGTCCGATCTACCATTGCTCTGGCCGCTTTCAGTTGTATGAGATCAGTGTCATGTTCGCTGGAGTTGGAGAAGCTGATGTTGGTTTAGGCTCAGATTCCGATTCATGTAGAGAGTCTTCTGCGAGAAGTCCCTGAGGCCGATACTTAATTGTTATTAGGTAGAATTGGTTCAAACTGCTCAATAAATCAGGGTTTCCTCATCCAATTCAAATCTTTCACTACATAAAAAATATATTTCCAAAAATAATTTTAATTTTTCAAGTTAAATTAACTTTTCTAGTATGAGACAAGGTCAATAGCTCGGGGATAAACGAGCTAAGAGATATCCGAGAGGTTACTGTAGGTTAAACTTTTAATTGTTATACTTTTGCATTCATGAATTCAGATTACCAAGACATATTATCATTTTTTGCATTTATTTTCAAAATAGCTTGTCGCATTTTTAAGCTGGCCGATATATTGCTTCTATTTTCGACAGGTGTATTTTTATTTTTCTCAAATATGTATTCTGTATGTTTTTTTTATTGTTTCAGTATGCGTGTTCATTTTTAATTCTATTTTTTAGAAACTTTCATCTGAATTATAGTCAATATATGTTGATATTTCAAAAAAGTATACATCTTTTTATGTAGTTTCATCAGTATAATTTTATCGCCATTATCAAATGACTGTAAAATCTTCTTATATGCTTAATTTATTTTGAAAAAGTTGCATAATTTCTATTTCATATTTAGTACATTTCAAAACCATCTTTTAGAAAAAAATATAAGCTGACATTTTTCGCTTGATGTGATATATCATTCTAATTTTTACTTTTTAACTTTGATTGCCTATGATTTTGAAATTAATGTATTATTAATGATTTCGTATGTTCGCATCATAGATTAGAAGCTTTATACTATTTGAAGAGGCATCATTAAACAAAAGGTTTGAAAGAGTACCTTGTTATATTTAGTGTTTTCGATGATTTTTGTTCTCAGTGAAATTCGGAAATAAAGTTTAATAAGCGTCAATATAAGCTTTAGAAACGAATGTTCACTTTGGTCTTTGAATTATGTAAAATAAAAAATTCAATATTGCATATAGATTTCTATTTTATTTGATAAAATTTGTAGATAAATCGACTTAGATTTTCCGATGGTTGTTCAAAATATGGAAATGGAAGATAGACACGAAGGCACGAAGAGTGGAGTGGAAGAGAAAAGGGAGGCGAGTTCCGAGAGCAACCCTTTGTACGACGCCAACTTTGCTGCCTACTTGGCCTATGTCTATCAGCAGTCACTCGCCGAAAACCTCTTGTTGAATTCTCAAGGAAAACATGCTCAAAGCATATTTAACAAGCAATCCATACTGAATGGTCTTGAAGATAGTAAAAATTATTCGCTTCAGAGTAAAGATATCAAGAATAATTATTCAACTTCGCCTCAGTATCCGCAGTCTAAATCGCCGTCGCCTGTTCCAGAAGATTTAAGAATAGACCGAAAAAAGAGAGATGATTTCAACTATAATACGACGCAATTTTCATCTCAAAATGGACTATATTCCTTCAACACTCCCAACAGTGCAATTTCTAACCCAGTCAATTTGTCTAATCACTTTCACCCCTCTAACGACTTCTTTTCCAGCAACGCCGGTAAGCAACTCGATCACACTTTATACAGCACTCAAGAGATTGCAAAGATGATAGCGTCAGAACTTCGAAGGTACGGAATCCCTCAGGCGGTGTTCAGTGAACGGGTCTTGGGTCGGAGTCAGGGAACATTGAGCGATCTTCTCCGCAACCCTAAGCCCTGGAACAAACTCAAGGCTGGCAAGGAGACGTTTCGCCGCATGCTCGAGTGGCTGAACCAGTCGGAAGGAGAACGACTGCAGGTCCTGAAGGACTCCACACTCAACAGTTGGTGCTTCACCAGTCATTGTATTTATTCTTCATTACATTATAGATTTTCGCAATTCATAATTACGTTTTCATGTAATTATATTATTGAAAATCTTGTGCTTTCTTTCTAGAAGTTGAAAGATCAAGGAAAAGCTTTCCAATGAATGAACAAGCAGCATCGTCAAACTCTTCACCGCTCTCCCACTCCTCATCATCTCCTCCCCTCTCATTCACCATCACCACATCTCACCACAACTTCTCTTCCAATCTTTCATCAAGGACAGCATCGTCTTCCTCCAAAAAGCCTCGCCTCGTCTTCACCGAAATACAACGGAGGACACTCAACGCCATCTTTAAGGAGGTCAGACGACCAAGTAGGGATGTGCAGGTGAGGATGGTTTTTTTAAAATCTTTATCTGTTTTTAAGTTAATTGCCAATTTGTATAAAATTTAATCATTAATTTTTCAAAAAAATTTAACTTGCAACAAACAACATGGAACAAACATGAACAACAACTTTGCAGGTAACAATTGCTCAACAACTGAACTTGAAGCTCTCCACAGTCTCCAACTTCTTCATGAATGCGCGTCGTCGCAGCCTCGACAAGTTCACCAGCCTCAACAACAACATCAGCAACAACAACACAGACAACAACATCAACAACAACACTTTCTCCCATGATACCTCTCTCGACAGCATCTACAACAACCACAACAACACCAACAATGCGTTCAACAACTACTGCAACAAAACTGCCTACAACAACTTCAGCCTTGCCATCCACACTCATGACAACAACAACAACAACGATGATGACAATGAAGACAACTATGCAGATGATGGAAGGAGCAGTGTTGGTGTCAAATTGAAGTTTTCAGACAGTTTCAAATGCGAAACTGACCTCCCAGTGCACTTCAACTCTACTTCAAACCTAACTGACAGGGAAAATGACAAGCTTGCAAACGATGTTGCAAATGATGGTAATGATGCTGTATGCGGTGGCGGTAGTGGTGGTGATTATGATGGTGCCTGTGGTGTTGGTAGTAGTGGTAATGATAATGATAATGGCTGTGCAGGTGGTGGTGGTGATGATGATGATGACGCGATCAGTTCAAGCACTAGTGCTCTCCCAGAGTCATTTAATGCCAAGCAGGAAGTCTGAAACGCCTGTACCTCGAAATCATTTGAAATTAGCGTTCTATTTTTTTGGAATGATCTAAAAAGTATTTTTTATAATTAATTCATTTAATCTCATTGTAGTAGTTTAATTTTTGTATACAAAATTGCATCAAAATCAAAAGCACTTAAATCGATTTCAATGAATTTTTTATAAAAAGTATAAGTATTTCATATTACTTTGTATATTCAAAATTGAATTTGCAGCATAATCCATCATCATAAGTATTACTTGTATTTTTTTCGATATTCTATTTTGTGTGTTTTCGTGTGTTTATGTCTTCAAGCTTTTTTCATTGCCAAACCAATTTAATTACCCTTATTTGTTGATATTTAAAATACATTCATTTCAATTAAATCATTAATTATAAATCCATCAAATTCTACTTTCTATCCACAATAATACAATTTAACAATGAGTGGAAAAGTTATTCTTTTGCATGCTATAAAACATTAAGAAATCAAATAACCAACAAAAACGCATATAATGAAAGTTTAATTGCTGTATAGTTAGTGTTGCAAGACGTGTGCTGGTTATTGTTGTGTAGTTCTGCTGTCTTGTTGCTGTGTGTCTCCTTAATTTAAATTTCGTTTGATTTTATTTATAATTTTCCCATTATCGCTGTTCAACCATCTCTTACACTATCATCATTATCACCATCACCACTATTATCATCGTCATCATCTCACCAGCTTGACACATCTTCCCTTAATTCCTGAGAAAGTTGCTCATCCAGCCTTCCAAAGCTCCAAGCGTTGCTCACACTTCCATCACCATCATTATCATCATCCTCACCACATCCACCATCATTATCATCATCATCACCACATCCACTGAAACCATCATCATCATCAGCACCACCACCATTCATTGTTTGTGCATGCTGGCTTTACCTCAGTGTATTATTTGATGGTGCTTGTCTTCATTTACCGTTACTTTCTCGTTAATCCACCTCCTCAGTAACCTAAATGCACAGTGTTGTCGTGTTGTTGTTGCTTGTGTTGCCTCACGTTGACACGCCCTTTACTTATTTTTGTCTAGTGTGTGTGCGTCTGTGTTTGTGTGTATGCGTCTGTATTTGTGTGTATGTGTGCGTGTGTTCCTTGTGCTATGTGCTTTTCTTCGTTATTTTGTGTGCGTTCATTTTTATGATTATTCTGTTTCAGTAGTTTTGCTTCAATAATTGTATTTACTTTCTTGAGTATTTCTCTTCAGACTCGTGTGCAGATGCGCCTGCTCAATACAAACTATATAATCAAATATTAATTTCTATAAGAAACTTTTCTTCTCCCGAACCCAAAGTGTATTCTAGAATCCATCATAAATTTTTTTGGACGGGACAAAAGGCGGACGAAGTGAAATTAAATTATAATATTAATTAATTTAAACTAGCTTTTCATGAATTGTTAATTCATTTGTTCAATAATTAATTCCAGTATTGTATCATCATCATCATCAACAACATCATCGATATCATCATTATTATTTTCAATTATCCACTATTTGCTCACTTTACACACTTGGCTTGACTTTATGCTCGAATGTGACTGTTCGTTGCCATCGTCCCTATTTTTATCATCTCTACTATTATCATCACCACTATTTTTATTATTTCTACTATTATCATCACCACTATTTTTATCATCTCTACTTTTATCATTATTAATTATTTTTATAATCTTTACTAATATAATTAGTAATTATTTAAATCATTATTACTGTGCTTCAATTACTTAAAAAGGGTTTTTATTTTTTATATATTTGTGTATTTATCAATGAAATTTCGTTTTCAAGTTTAAGGATTGTTTCTACTAAATACTTTTTAACGAGTATTTTTCATCTTTTTAATGCAAAATTCCTATTGTCTTCATTACCACTCTAAGAGTACTGAGAAAATGGCCCTTTATGTATCTGTGTGTGTGTGTTTGTGTGTGTGTGTGTGTGTGTGTGGGTGTGTGTGTGTGTGTGTGTGTGTTTGTGTGTGTGTGTGTGTATGTGCGTGCGTTTTTATAACTAAATAATTGATTAAGGAGCCTAGTTAAGTTAACATTTGCGGTGTTTGAGGAGTAGAGCTTCAGAGGTGCTTTTGAATTTGTGTTTCATTTGTAAATTCTCTCTTCACATATATGCATGTGTATGTGTGTGTGTGTGTGTGTGTGTGTGTGTGTGTGTGTGTGTGTGTGTGTGTGTGTGTGTGTGTGTGTGTGTGTGTGTATTGTGAGACCCTTCTATTCTTAAGATTGAGAGTTCGAATGATTTACAGGCGAAAGAACATGAATTAATTCAAGCGTTTTTGAATTATCAAACCAATTGATGATATTACTCCTTCAAGTCCAAAGCTCTAAAATGAAATTTCTGATTTGCTTAAGTATTCTAATTTGTGAAATATTCATCGAGTGATATTGCCATTGTGAACCTACAGCGTGAGTTGACGGCTCTGCAACGGCGTTTAACCTCGCTTCTTACCTCCATCAGTATTACATCGAGCGTGCATACTTGCGACTTCTTTTCAAATGATAATCTTTCACCAAGAATAAACCGAATTATATTTTCGACAAAATAGTATGTTTATATGCGCAGATATATTTTGCTAATCAATTTTGAATTGTAGCGAGCGATGAATTATTTAATGGACCGGGTAAGTATTCTATCGATCGATTAATTTGCCTGGATTTGTTAGCTTGAATTTATTAGGCAGACTGCTGCGATAAAGCATGGTCGACGATTATTTTTCTACTCCCAAACACCTCGTGTGCAATTTCTTGCGTACGTCTTCCCCCTTCATTTCCTCGTCAACACTTACCAACATGTCAGCCAACCAACCTACTCATGATCTTCTGCTCAAAAGCCATTCTTTTAACTGCGATTTGGAGTGTGGCTATTAAAACCATTTGAGTGGACTCCAATGTATTTGCAGATTCGCAATTATTGTGGCTGTTATTATCGACTGCGTTGTTATTGTTGCCGTTTGTTTAACGTGTTTTTCTCGCTTGTACCGCCGCAAGCAAGTTACTTCCTTATATTCTGTTTGTCGTTACATTATCGATTTATAATCTTGCAAGCGTATCTATCCCTTAATCTTTGAGCAGTTTTAGTTTTTAAAAAAGTAAAGTTTTGAATATCTAGTAAGTAGTTTTAAACAAAAATATGTCTTGAATACACAACCGTAATCTGTATGCATTTATGCTTTCAGTAATTAAGAACATAAATATTAACATAATTATAAAGGTTATCAATAATTAATAAAATATGATGATTAATAAAAAATGATACTTATTTTAACTGAAATTATTCTTTTACAACCTAGCATCCTTGGTGCCAAAGTGTTTGCATTGTGTACTCGTTTATCAGACGACGACGAATTTTTTGCTCATTATCCTAATCGACCTTTATTTTTTCGTTCATTCAGAATTGTCAAATAAAACATGCATTTATTTCAATTATTTCAAGTGTCTTACATTGAAAGGAAGTGCCGAGAAAAAAGAATTTTGAAACTTTTAATTTTTTAAAAACGGCATAAATCTTTTTATGTTTTATTATCTTAAACTTAATACTTTTTTTATATATTGAAATAAGTTTCAATGATGGTTTGCAAGGAAAAATGTATTCAACAAGCATTAAAAAATTATATTGAGTAAATTATAAATTAAAAAATCCACTGTATATAATTTTACAGACGCAATTATTCTGAAGAAAAATAGCACGTTCAAAAAAGACCTAAAATGCGTTTAGGGTACCCGAGTTTTGAGTTTTTGAACTTAAAACCTTCATTATTATCTTTAATAAATTAAATTTATGAACTATTTTTTAAAACTTTAATAGATTAAATTCATAAACCCTTTTTGTAAATTATTCTAAATTTAATTCATCAATTATTTTTTGAAACGCCAGGTTCGCCCTTGTAATAAACGGGCCAGTCAGTTAGTCTTGAAAAATAAATGTTTCTATATAGAGTACATAACACAGCACACCATTATCCATGTAAAAATCTCAGAATCTGAGTCATCTTTGCGAACCCTGAATGCTTCGTCACGTAAATCAACCCAAAAAGTATATTTAAAATATAAATATTATATGATCTTATAAAAGCATACTTTTATGTAAATGAAAGTGCATTCTCTATAGGGTCCATCACCCCACCATGCATTAAGAATTGAATAAAAAATGACGATATAACTTTCCAAAACGTTACGAACTTCTAAAAAAATCCTCTTTGATTGATGCTGAACGGCAGAGAAGGGTTTGTTGTTATGGGCGCTTACGAAACTTGCTGGCTAAACTACACTCGCCTGCTAGCTAGCTCATGTCCAACTAAGCTACTGCTTACTTACTCTATAACTTATAGTCTATAACTTATAGCTATAAGCGCTCTGCAATATTATATAGACTCATTCGTGGCCCATACTGCGCTGGCTATGTGGCTATGCGCTCTAAACAAGGTTATCGCTCAATATGCGAGTGCGTGGCATATTGTTTTTTTAGGATTTATTGTTATTCTGTTTTGTTGTAGCCTTTCAGGGTATTCAAGTTGGTTTTTTTCAATACTCTTTTTTATTGCGGTTTTCGAAAAGAATTTATAAATAGCGTGAAAGTGGAATGGTTTTGGGAGATTTCAGTGTTTTTACGATTGTTTGTGCCTTTCTGCTTATGAAACCATATTTTTATTTCTTGGCAACTCGTGTTCCAGCTTAATTCAAAGACACTCGCAGAAGTTGTGTAGAATACTCTTCTGTCAATCTTTCAAAACTTCAAGTTCTCAACTAAAGCCAAAATTTCAGTGACTTTAGTTAAAGAACTATAACAGAGGTCAAAAGACCTGCGTTAGTTTGACTCCCTAAACTAAGTTTAACTTTTCAAATAAATTATACAACCCCCTAATCGCACCATAGACTTTGGGAGCTTCGTTTTAAAATCGTGTGCACTATAATAATTATATTATGGTCTATAATTGCTGGTTAGACTTGTGAATGATCTTCGAGTGCTCAATTAGGAGCAAGCCTCTGAAGTTTTCTTTCTTGGACTTCGCTCAGGCTGTAGAGGCTCGCGTCGTCAAGCTGCATGCTCTGTGCAGTATCCACCACGGCACCATCTGCTAGTCGTTGCCGAGTTATTGTTCGCTTATAATGGCGATTATATCGAACTAGAGAATAACCTTGCGAGCCAATGTTCAATGTCTCAAACGACTTTATGTGGTACTCAAACGTGTAAGGCGAAATAAAAAAATATTAAATGTATACAAATAAGTAAAGGAACATTCAGGCCGATTCATAAAATGTACTTATTACCTGTCAGTAGTTTTACTAATAGTATGTGTCATAAAAACTTTAAATATTTCTTTATTAAACCTATTTTAGAAATGTATAGATATGATGAGCTATTTATAGAATATTAATAGCAAAACAAACAGAAATGGTTGCAAGGTCCGTGCGTGCTAACAGAAGCATTATAACACCACCACCGCCTTCTATCCATTTAGGACGCCACTAACTAGGGTTTATTATATGTAATGGTTAGTGTTCGTTGTTACTAACCTATGCATTTTGTGGATGAGTTATTATGATAATAATAGTAATGAAAAGTAATTATCGATATCCTACTAGGACTTTTCGTTATTACAGAAAATCTATTCTTGGGGTTCTTATAAAAATTATATATTATAAAAATTTTCAAAAACTTTAAATACTTTTTTTTAACTAAAAAACGTCTTTGTGATACTTTAATATTGTAAGTTGAGTAAATAAATTTTTTTTACACTTTTATTCTTTTTTAAATAACAAAATCATTTTTTCTGATTTATAGCAATTACATTGCCTTGACCCGTAAGCCTGAGAATGTCTTTTAAACCATTAACACTATCACAACCTCCCCCAAATACTTTCGACTGTTTTTTATATATATTTAAACTCATCTGAATTTGTTTATTATACTTTTTTCTCGCTTTTAAAAATAAATTTTAAAAATACTTTTTTAGATGAATAATTATATTTTTTTATTTCAAATTATCTTTTTATATATTCCCAAAACCCTGGCTTCAAGTCTGACCTGAAAGTCAAATTGTTTGTGTTATGGGTCAAGTACAAAAGGCAGTATTTGTATAGGTGTCTTTCTACAACTGAATAAGTTGGCATATGTGTATAGAA
>OX030955.1:4998092-5003092 GCA_943735955.1 Piscicola geometra
TTGAAGCCCCTGTCCAACCAATCACAATTGTCCAAGCCTCATTAATATTCAGCAGCACACCTGTATTACTCTCACCTGCTCTGCACCTTTTCTCCTACCTTCAATATTGAATTATTTTTATTTTTGTTGTTGTAAATATGCTTTTTTAGTTTTTTTATTTTAGTTTTTTTCGGCTCAAAACCGTTTTAAAAGAACTTGCTTTTAAAAAAAGATTTTTTATGCATTTTATAAATTTTTTCTGCAACTTTTAATTTTTGTGAAAAAAAATTTCTCCACAAACTCGACACTCTTACAAAGCATTTAAAGGCTTCGCTAACAGCTTACGCACAGCCCAAGCAGCGTCCAGCATCCACGCAATTATAGATTTTTCTTTGTGAATGCTTCACACAGGGGCGTTTTCCTCAGAATGATTTCAAACAGCACGCCTTTAAACGCTCAACGGCACCAACACAGCATTTCGCTATAAAGTGTATAATTAGCCAAAACTTTTCTTCTGATTACTACCAATAATAGGCTTGCTTTCATAAACCTGGACGTGTCTTTTCACCTCCTTCCCCTTTTTCTCCATCTGTCTTGTCAGCTTCCAAGTCTCTACCACAAGTGTTTTATTAGTTTTTTCTTCTCTTCCCCTTAAAGTTTTAATGTGAGAGCCTGTCTCGTTTGACTGGCTCCTGGCTTTCAAATGGTAGCTTCAAGATTCTCTTCAGGCAAGCATTGACCAAGACTTGCATTTTCTTCAAGTTGGCACCAGTGGTTCTGCCTGTTTCTACTCCATAAAGAAATATTGGCTCCACCAAGGTTTTAAAGAGCCTAATCTTGGCGTTGATACGCTGGAACTTCAGATCTTCATCGGAGGAACAGTTGCACTTGGTGCGGGTTCGGACGCCCTTATCGCTTCCTTCAACAGTGTTGCAACTTTTGCTTTTGTCTCCCAACGCCTCAACACGGACCTCCACGATGGGTGCGTTGTTATCGAACGCATTTTTTCTCAATACTTTGATTTTATTTCTGTTGATCATGTGGTCTACTTTATCTAAGTTTCTTTTTGTTTTTTTTTGCATCTGTTGTTGTGTGAGAAAGAAAAGCCAGATCATCAGCAAATCAATGTCGTATAATTGTTTCCCGGATCTCCACTGGATCTACATCTGGTTTTTCGAAGATCCAGTCAATGAGCAAGAGAAATTAAAAAAGGCAATAGTAAACAGCTTTTACTTACTTCTGTTCTCCCTTCAAAAGCGTCAGTGAGCTGTCTGCCATGGACGATTCTGCAAGTCATTCCTCATAGGAATTCCTGATGATGTCGACCATCTTTTTTGGCACTCCACAGTTTCTTAGCAGTCTCCAGAAGGCCTCTTACTCGTCCGAGCTGTCAAACGCCTTCTCACAGTCGACAAAGTTGACATAAAGAGGCCTATTCACTCCAGCCATTGCTCCAGCTTCTGGAGTCCGAGATGATGCAGTGACTTGGTGACTTGGTGACTTCGCTTAGGACGTTTTATAAATGAAAAGTTAAAATATCTGCATCATGGGATACAAATGTTCATTTATTTCATTGATAAGAATAATTGCCTACTTTAATACTGGGTATGACCTTGGTAGGTCTATGTCAGTGGTGGCCTTCTTAAAAGTGTTTATACTTTACGATCTAGAAATTAATTTATTTTGGCAGAAAATGCGCTTTATTTTTTGGTCTCTTTGGCACCATTGATTTATTATTCTTTTTAAATAAAATTTATTATTTTAATAATTTCTATTATTTTTATTGTTTTATGATTTTTATTATTTTCTGTAATATTTGTCTTACTAATTTAGAATTTTTAGCTAGCCTGTATCGGTTTCGTCCCGTTTGAGAATGTTGCCTATTTGAGAACGGTCCACATTTTAGAAACTTTTAAAAATATATAAAATATCTAGGACTTTTCTACTTTTCTTAATTTTTTACCATAACTATTCTACGGCTAGGTTTAAGTTTAGTTTCTTTAAAAAGTAATCTTTTTTTATAAAGTTGCGTGTTCTCATTCTCAAACGGGTAGAATTCTGAAATGGTTCGGAATATATTTACTGCGTCGATTCTTATGCTGACGGTTCTAGAGACGTGTGAGAATTCGTAAAAAAAGCCTACAGTGAATTCAAAAGGATAATTTACTATGAATGTGATATTTTTAAGATGACAGGAAATGTAAAAAAAAATAAACTTCGGCAAAAATACTTATCTAATTAATTTATAACCAAGAGGTTCAAAGCTCTCAACTGTTATTTTTCATTCAGTAGAAATGCAAACACTGCAACATGGATCGGCCAGTTTACAGCCGGCCTCAGCTGCTTTATCGAACACAACACTTTTTTCCTCTCCCATCTGATTTGTTTCTTCGCCTTTGATTTTTTATTGTTTTTTTGAAACTCTTTTAAGTACTTTTATGATTTTTCCCGCTAAAGCCTAAGCATGCTATGTTGTGAAATCGTGATAGGATTATCGGAAGAAAATTCAATATAAGTTTCTGAATATTTCAAAAACACAAATAACTCAACTAGGTTTTGTGATTCATTGACCATTAGAAAATAGAGTTTAGTTGGTTAAAAATATTAACTTTGCGTCACCACAGAGATGATTATGAACAGTTGATGATGATGATGATAACGATGAAAAGATGAATAGGGTGATGATGATGATGATGATGATGATGATGATGATGATGATGATGATGATGATGAGGGGGATGAAAGAATGATGAAGATCGTGATAAGGATAGAGTACAGGATGATGATGATGATGACGATTGTGAAACATCTCTTAGCCCCAGTCCTGTGCAAAGGTCATCTTTTGAGATATACGAAATGTTGCAATGTGGGTCATCATCATCATCATCTCCCACATCATCCTCTTCATCTTCCTCAAACAATCATTACTCATTCAAATTATTTGCCGTCGTCACCACCTTGTTTCTTGTATTTCCCTTATTTTTGCATCATCAATGCAATACAAAAACGAATATTATCACCATGGCGCGAACCATGACGAGCTTCAAGACCACTCGGTTATAAACTATTTAAAAATAGAAAAAAAATTAAATAAATAAAATAAATTTCATTTTTACATACATATATATAATCATAATAGTAATCATTTCGAAATAAAGAATAGTAAAAGAGTAATAAGCTATTGAGACACTTCAAGCTAAGTCTGTTTAAGAAGGTTCTTGCTTGCAGAGGAGATTTAAAAATAAAAGATAAAAAGTAGCGAACAATTTAAAAAAACTTCAACTTTTTCTGTCCTTGATTACAAGGATCTCAATTAATCAAAAAGCGATCCATTAATTTAAAAAGTTTTAGAATTTCGAATCATTGAACCCTTGCAAATCCCGTCTGAATTCTCCAAAATGCACTGCCTTAATGAGCCTCGCCCGCAGTCCACAGTTGAAAACAAACCACTAAAACACACTATACACATACATCTCCTCTAACACACATGTATTTTTAATGTACTGGTATAATCTTCATAAGGCAGGTTACACGCACGCGCCTTTTTGTTAGGCGTTCGGATTATATAACTGCGCGCAGGCCGTAATCATCTGTTTTATCAGTTATAAGCCACATGTCTGGCTTTGCGAACGCATTCATTTTCCATCGCCAGTGTATGTAAAGTCTTACTGACTTACTTGTATGTGGGTATTACACTGTATAATGGAAGTGTTGGTGGGGTTGGGTAGACGTGTTATTGTATAATGTTATGGGAGAAACTAGAATGCGTGTGTTTGGTCGTGTGTGTGTGTGTGTGTGTGTGTGTGTGTGTGTGTGTGTGTGTGTGTGTGTGTGTGTGTGTTTTGGTCGTGAGTGTGTGTGTGTGTGTGTGTGTGTGTGTGTGTGTGTGTGTGTGTGTGTGTGTGTGTGTGTGTGTGTGTGTGTGTGTGTGTGTGTGTGTGTGTGTGTGTGTGTGTGTGTGTGTGTGTGTGTGTGTGTGTGTGTGTGTGTGTGTGTGTGTGTGTGTGTGTGTGTGTGTGTGTGTGTGTGTGTGTGTGTGTGTGTGTGGCGTTTGAGAATTCAAGGATGAATCTGGTGGTCTTGAGTGAATGGCAAGTGCACCAATGGCGCGTTGAGGCTAATGAGATGAAAGAACTGCTGTTTTCTCGAGATAGGTTTCAAGGTTTTTAGTCAGCCTCATTTTTTAATTCGCATAGAAAGTGCTCAGAGCATCACTCAAGCTGTCTGTCTTCGAACCAAAAGCTTCTCGCTCTTCTAGCATTTCTAAAAGAATTTGTAAAAAATCTTTTTTTATTCACTTCGCAGGGCTTGGATTCATTAGGTACGATGAGGAAAATGAGGAGATGGAGGAGGAGGAGGAGGAAGAAGATGGCGGAAAACAAGATGGCGGGAACCAAGATGGCGGGAACCAAGATGGCGGGAACCAAGATGGCGGGAACCAAGATGGCGGGAACCAAGATGGCGAGAAAAGTACGCATGAATTGGCAGGAATAGAAGGTGGAAAGGAAAGCGACAGCACGAACAACTGCAATAACAACCAAAAAGCCTTTGATACTGAAAGTAACAATAGGAATAACAATAGTCTAAATACTCATATTACTACTACTACTACTAACAGTAGTAATATTAATTATAATAATAATAATAATAATAATAATAATAATAATAATAATAATAATAATAATAATAATAATAATAATAATAATAATAATAATAATAATAATAATAATAATAATAATAATAATAATAATAATAGAACTAATAATAATAAAAGTCTCACTCAATTTAATACTAGTACTAGTAGTAGTAATTTTAATTACAATAATATTACTAGTAATGTTAAAAATGGTAATAATACCAATAACAACACCAAAAAGAACAACAATAAAAATAAAACTAGCAATACTCGTCCGATAGATTTCATAACTTGCGGGAAATGCCTGAAGTTGTTCAGTCTGAAGAGAATGGTGCAGTTCATACGGCACAAAGCGACTGATTGTGGTTCCAAAAGCAAAAAAAGA
>OX030955.1:5008092-5053568 GCA_943735955.1 Piscicola geometra
TCAAATATCATTTGATTTAGAATTTAGAAATGAATTTGATTTGATAAGATTTGAATTTAACTTTAAAAATTTATTAGATTTGCTGAGATTTATAATTTTTATCTTAGCAAATTTAATTACTTGAATCTAAAGTACTAGTTTACGCAAACTTTAAATCACTTTTTAAATCAAGTGCGAATCCAAGAGGAAGGGCATCAAGGGCACGTGCCCCCCCCCCCCAGCTTAAAAAATATTTAAAACAAAATTAAGTAAGATTTTATATAATTTATAATTCGTTAAAGAATCAGTTTCTCTCTTCCAACAGCTAAAAAAATTATTTTTATAAACGAAATCGGTAAGATGTAATGAAAAAAAATTCAAAACTGAAGAAATTAAGAATATTTGCTCTAAATATTTACTATTTTATTATACATATGTTTAAACTTTGAAATTATAGGTTGGTGGAACGATTGAAATACGTTTAAAAATAGTTTTACAGAATTCTTCGTATTGGATTTCACATTAATATATTTGTTGCATTTCATGAACTCCAAAATGGGCCTCTAAGAGACAGCATAGAAGGCGAAATAGACCAATCTAAAGGATTTTTTAAAGTTTTCTAAATTAAAATTTGCAACTAAACGAAAAAAAACATTATGTGATTTGAAACAGATGTTACGATGTTCAATCCAGCGGTTAATGCTAGCTAGTATAGGTCGGACCGGGTACCCGATCTGACCGGGTACCCGCGGGTACCCGCGGGAACGGGAATGAAAATTAATTTCGGGACGGGAAAAGTCGGGAACCGGGAATAGGTTTTCGGGACGGAAACGGGAACGGGAATCAACATTCAAATCGGGAACGGGAATCAACTTTTAAATCGGGAACGGGAAAAACGGGAATAACAGTTATTGGGATTGGATTCTTTAACAATGATTTTTCAGCAAACTTCTAAGTATGGAAATCTTTATTTCATCGATACTCCGTACTTAAAATAAGTATTAAATGCAATGGAAATGTATAACAAAGCCACCATTGCCAATATCAAAATCTCCAACACTACATTTGAAGTTGTTATGCAGATTAGTTGTCCAAAGATTAGGGAGATTAGAACAAATCCCCAGTATGAAAGAATAATAGGAAAAAAGTTTGGGATAGAAGAGAAATAAATACCAAGACTTTCATTAGAAAAAATTTAATTCTATTTTTTACAGCCAGACCAAGCTGCAGTGCCTTTGAGAAAAAAAACAAATGATGGTTATTTAGACCTATTATGTTTGTTTTTATAATGTAAAAATTATAAGAAAATTATTGTACTATCAAATTATACGAATGATTTTATATTTGCAGTTGTAGAGAATAAGAAGGTTGTTAAAAAACATATTTCTAACATTATTGAAGAATTAGTAATAATGAACAAAGAAAAAAATTCAGAAGAGGATGAATTGAAAAAATATTCACAATTACGTCCCAAAAAAAATGGAAAATTATAAAGATGTTTTATTTTATTGGAGTAAAATGAGCAATTTTAAAATAGTACAAGAAGTAGCCAAAATTTTGTTTAGTGTATCTGCATGTTATATTCGCTGTGAACAGAATTTTTCAATATGTGGTCGTTCAACTTCAGACCAAAAATCATCTCATTTGAAAGCTGAAACTCTTAACGGTTTAACCCGTGTGAAAAGCAATAAAGACTTGATTGAATAACTCAAAAACAATACTTTCATTTCAATAAATATTGAAATTTATATCGTGTTTTGTTATTTCATTAAAAGAAATATTCTCTGACTTTCAAATAATAAATTTTAAGAAATTTTAGAACTAGCAAGTTTGGGACCAGTAAAAACGGCAGCGAAAATGAATAAAAAACAAAAAGCTTTCGGGAACGAGTCGGGACGGGAAAAAACATTTCGGGAACGGGACGGGATGGGAATCAAAATTCTGATGTCCCATCGGGAACGGGACGGGACGGGAATCAAAATTCTGATGTCCCATCGGGAACGGGACGGGACGGGAAAACAAATTTCGGGAACGGGACGGGAATCAAAACTCTGATGTCCCATCGGGAACGGGACGGGACGGGAAAACAAATTTCGGGAACGGGACGGGACCGGGAATGAAAAATCGTCCATGTCCGACCTCTACTAGCTAGTGAAGCTAGTGAAGCTGTGTACAATGACCACTATGTGAGGCCATTGACAGCCTGGGAGATGCTGTCTGATGAGGAGAGCACATAGCTTAGCTTGAAACCTGAGAAGCATGTTTATGAACCATGGGAGAATCTAGCTAAGATGAATATTGATAAGGATAAAGATGACACATATGTATATGTATAAACTGAGCTCATTATTTCATCTTAGTAAAAAAAAGAAGGCTGAAAGAGTGGGATTAAGGAAACATTAAACCTTTCCCAAAATAGACCTTGGACGAAATAGCCTTTTTTAAAATAAACATTTGACGTGTCTGAACATTATGGGTCTCTGAACAATCAATCAATCAATCAAATAAATTCCTATAGCGCTCTTTCATCAAATTCAAGAGCGCAATCTTACGGTACTTCATATGAAAGATCACCAAACGGAGTACATCAACTTCTGCACCTGAACCTTTGAGCCAAAATTAGGTGAATCTGCCTGGGCTAGAAAACCCTTCAAGATTTGGTTTCAATGATTTGAGCAAGTTATTTTCGCAAGATTTAGTTTAAACGATGTGACTTGTATAATTATTGTAGTAATTTAAAAAAGATCTATTTCCACGTATAATTTTTTAATTTTAAAAGATTTTATTTCTTCAGATTTCGATTTAACTTTTCAAATTTGAAAAGATTTGAAAATAGTTGAGTTCAGACTTGCAAAAAAAGGTTTAACTATTAGATTTAGTTTTTAAAAAATTGAACTTGTACAATTTCAGTGGTCTTGAAGATCATTCGGATAAACGCCATCTCAATAATATTCGTAATTTTATTTACCAATTTCATTTCACCCACCACCAATCACCATAGGTTTTCAAAAACTGCAGCAATCTAACGGTCCACAGGCGTTCTCACACCGGCGAGAAGCCCTACAAGTGCACCGTATGTCCGTACGCGTGCGCCCAGTCGAGCAAGCTCACCCGACACATGAAGACGCATGGCAATCTGAGCTCGGGAAGCCAACTCTTCAGGTCTTAATTACTGGCTTTTGGTGGTGTGCAGGCATTTTGGGAAGTATTTATTGGGGATGAGAGAGCGTTAAGAATTGGGGTGGAGTTTAAAAGAGTTAATGATAATTTTTGGATTATTCAAAAATGATTATTAGTTTTTTTAGTTAATTAATTTAAATTTGTATTTGAATTAACTATTACTATTTATTCACCCCCTACCTAGGTGCCCTGACTGCAACACTCCGTTCTCCCTCCAAAACACTCTCGACAAACACATCAGAAAGTGCAAACACAACACAAACGTCTTTCCAAACAACAATTCAAACACCACTCTTACTTTCAACAACAACAACAACAACATCAACAAAACCATACACATTCTTCCCAACAACCTGATACCATCAACAGTGACTACGACACCAAGCTATGCTGCCACCTTTTCCACCACTTTTCCTCCCTATTCACTGGCCTCGTTTGCCAACCCCATCACCAACGTGTACATCAAAGCATCCACTACTAATACTCAAGCTTCTTCTTCGCCCTTTGACAACCCCATGAACTTGTCTTGCCGAGACCAGAACGACGCTTTTGACAATAAGGCAAACGCGCTGAAACTTTCTAATGCAAGCCTGGCCAGTGGTAGTTTCATAAACACGACTAATATTCTTAGCAACATACACCAAAATCCACTTTTGAACAAAAATCTTTTGAGCATCATAAACAACAACATCACTACGCTTAACAACAGCAACAACAACCTTAACAATAACAGCAACAACAACCTTAACAACAACAACAATACAGTCAAGAATGATGCAACCGCAAGCAACAGCAATTCATTGTACATTGAGATAACGCCTAATGGAGAAAGTACAAATTATAACGATAATGATGACGAAGAAGGAGACACTGATGGGAGAACTGTTAACACCGCTGTTAACAGCAATGATAACAGCAATGGTGGTTATGGCGATGATGATGACAACGCTGAGAATGATGATGTTGATGATGACGATGATGAGAATACGTGCGACACATCCGTCTATGCAAGCACTCTTCTTTCTAACTTTAACGGTGGTAATGATAACATTGACAATAATCTTAAGCAGGATGATGATGGAGCTACAAATCTCAAAATAACCAACAAAAAGATGTTTGCTGTTAATGGCGATAATTGCGATACTGATAAAAGCAAAGAAAAAGAGAGCCAACATAATGATGATGATGATGATGATGATGATGATGATGATGATGTGAGTAATTTAAATGTCGGTGAAAAGGGTGTTTTGAAAGATGAAAATGTTGAAGATTGTAGAAATGATATAACTGGAGAGTCAAATTGTGTTGTCTCTACAAAAAATGTAAAGAGTATCTTGAAAGCTTAGGAAATCTCTGATTTCTTGACAACCTCAACATTTCAATAGAGTTATACTTGTATGCTTTCAATTGTCGAACTGAAGTAATATTTTAAAGTCTATCCATCTTGTCTATTGTTTGATAATGATAGTTTTTAGCAAAAACTTAAATATTCTAAAAAATATTTTTCAATGTCTAAAACAATTATTTCAATTTTTTGTTCATTTTAAAACTATATTTATTTTTTTCTAAATATTTTCTTTTTTTTAAATAACTATAAAATTCTTATATAATAAGTTTTTATCAACCAATATAGTTTGATAGATTTTTAAATACATGCTTTTTTGTTGAACTATTACATGTTTCATTAATTTCATCTTTTTAAATTCCTTAGGAATATATAAACTTTTATATAGTGTATATAAAACAATCGTTATTGTTGAAAGCATTGTCAGAGATATATTGTTTTTGTTTTCGGATTTTTCCATTTCTCCAAAGGGTCGTCTTGTTAGAAATTTTCCACCATACACTCACCCGCACATAACGACAATTTTAAAATGGCCGTCAATGTTCGTTATTGTCGGTAGGCCTTAAGCGCCATTGCTGTTTTTATGTTTGCCTCATTTGTAGAAAGAACCTCTTGGACATTACAGTGTCTTGATGCCGCAATGCAACTATTTAGCCTAAATAATTTAGGAGAGTCTGTAAAAGACGCTTGCAATTTTATAGATCTTAAAATCGCTTTGGAAAGTGGGTGGTTGATATTTTGAGGACCGTTTTTAATGTCGTTGACACTGTTTTTCAGTCGTTTATTATATAAATTCTTATCCTTTCTCACTTCAATTTCAAGTTGTAGAGCCGTTGATTGAAAGTGCTTTAATGATTTGATACATCAAGTGATCTTGTTTTTATCGTTAATTAAAAATTTGGTTTTAAATAAATATAATAAGTTATTGAATTTATAAAAATTTGTTACTGCTATAATTGATAATGACGCTTCTATCACTAAAGACCAGTTATTGAATATGTGCACAATATTTTAGATAGTTTATTTGTTACCTTTGTCATTCGTTAAACATTTGTTGATGTTTTTAATTCTGTTAAGAAACAAAAACTGTTTACATATTTTAAAGCTTCAACAAATTATATTTCTAAAGCGCCTTTGCACCCGTTAATCGATTAATGCCTCGACTGATATCACTGATCTGTAATCATTAAAGCGGCATTTCAAAAAAGTTTGATTCAGAAAAACTATTAATTATATTAACAGTTTGATTATAAAATAATTAATAATTATTTTCTTTCAAGCAATGGCGTAAACTTTTTGGAAAAGTCTTTTCCTCCATAATGCAAGTGCCATGCCTTCCCAGAAGCCTAATTCTTCGCCCCTTCAAACCTTGAGAAACACCATATCGAAGCCTCACAAAGTAGCAATCGTATAAACGTGTCTTAAGAGCCCTGACCTCTGATCATTTATAAATTATAATTTCATGTTTGCAGATTCACGCCTCGTTAATAATATTCATCGTTGTATTGTGTCTTTGCATCCACCTATCTATTTATTCATTTCTATACTGGCTGTTGTATTACGACTGTCATCAAAGAATCCTTATGCTAAATGTTTGGAACTCTTTATTAGTAATACAATATTTTTAACAGCATTTTTTTCTGATTCGAATAATAATATTTTCTAAGTATATCTGAAGCTTTTAATTAAAAATTATTATATTAGAAAAATGACTAAAAAGTTCGTTGGCACACACACTGAAAATCCGAAAAATAAAAAGTTAGAGTAAACGAAAATTAGAAGAGAGCGAAAGTTAGGACCGATGAATGGTGATTCACAAACGAGTATTTGAATTTATTTAAAGTTTTTGGTTTATCTTCATTTTTAAATTTCTATTTTATGAAGTTTTGAGAATGGGTAAAAATGCAAGAAAAAGTATGTAATTCTTAGATGGATGAAAGGATATCTTGTTATACTTTTATGTTCCTGGTCGCGGTTTTAATATAAGCTTGCCAGTCTGTGAAATATCGAAAACACCTTTTATTAATATATTAAAAATGGGATCAATTGTAATTATAACTAATTAAAATTAACACCAGTATTTAAATATAATATTTTAATAATTTCCCCTACAAAAGGAAGTCTCTATTTATTAAAATTGAAATCTATGGCTCACATCGTCACAAGACATGTTGTAGTCTGCCAGAACCAATCGAGATCTGCTTGCAATTCTGTGAGATGAATGTTTGGGTAGATAGAAATTCAGTTAGGAAAGATCATATTGCGTTCAATAAAAAAACATAACACAATTACCCTTGATTAACCACAACCCTTTTCTCGATTCCCAATATTAATTTTAACACCCTTTTCAAATCTTACCACCTTCCTATCAACTCATCTCTACCCAACCAACATGTAGGGAGCGATGACTCTGTCGTGGATGCCGGATAGAAAGAGAATGCAGAGAAGAAGACTGCTGCATGTAAAAACCATGTGGTTTGAAAGGGAATCAAGAAAAGATACCTGAAATGGTAAAATAATTAACTGAATAAAATTTTTATATTAGAAATGTTTAAATATTCTGGAGCTTTTTTTAATTAATTCCAATTTTTTTAATAGAAAATATGTTAAATAATGAGATTTTTAATGAATTTGATATGACTTAATGGTTTTGATGTGTTTATCAGGAGACCTTGTAGGTTTCTACATCTGTTAACCAGTAAAATGCTCCTACCACAGTAAAGAGTGCCGTTACAAGCAAAACAACTGTTAACATTGAATTGTGTGTGAAAGGTAAGTTTTATTTTATATGCATTAACTTTTTTCCAAATTCCTTTAATAAAAACTAGCTATTTATCATGGGTGGCGATCCTGGGGGGGTCTTGGGGTCAGGACCGCCGCCCATGTGAAGGGGTATTTAGGTAAGCAAAGAATATTTTTGTTTTAGACAGATATCACTATAACTAAACATCATAGGTGGCGATCTTGGGGCGATCCTGGGGTCAGGACCCCTCCAGGATCCCCGCCCATGCTATTTATAAACTTTCAAGTTTAAAGTAAACATTATTGTAAGAAGATTGCAATCAAATAAAGGTAACACGAAATAAAAAGAAAGATAAATTGAGTAAACCAACTTCTCCACTTGACAGTAATCGGTTGAAGCTGGGATATTACTTCTGTTAATCTTCTTTCGAAGGCTTTCAAATCTAATAAAAAGTATTTTCATTTTAAAGCTTTTTTATATATTTTAAAATTTGAATAAATATGTGTATACCTTCAGTCTGCTCAGAAGACATTTTAGCGCCTGACACTATTTGGAAATCACGTAAACTTTATTAATTATAATATCGTTTGGGCTTTAAAAACACAGAAATGTAATTCGGCATTTAAATCAAAAACATGACGACATTTATTTATCAATAAAAATTAAAATATAATCTAATATTGAAGGAGAATGCCTAAAGACGATACAAAAACTCCTCCAATTCTTTTAAGCCACGGATACATACTTACAAATGAGTTACTCGGCAGTGGGACATTTAGCTCTGTATACGGAGCCTACTCGAAGACGATGAAGTTTGAGGTGGCTGTAAAAGTTATACAAAAAGTTGCAGGAGTCAAAGTTTTTTTGACAAAGTTTTTACCAAGAGAACTTCAGATAATGAAAGAACTCCAACATCCAAACATTATTAATTTCATCCAAGCATTAGAAACTAACTTAAAAGTATGTATACAATTTTGCATATTAGTCAATTCTTAAGTAAAACTTCTCTTTAACATTCACTTAGATTTACATAATCCTAGAAAGAGTTAGGGGACCCAGTTTGTTATTACTAGTTCAGGTTCGAGGGCGGTTGATGGATAGCCAGGCTGCTAACATTTTATTTCAACTTCTCAACGGAATTGGCTATTGCCACAATAAAGGTATATCTCACAGAGATCTCAAAGCTGAAAACATTCTCCTTGATTACGCTGGAATTGTTCGAATAATTGATTTCGGGTTCGCTAGAGCGGGCTTTTCTCTAAACGAAAGAGAATCCAAAAGCACCACTTTTTGTGGAAGTTATGCCTATGCTTGTCCAGAAATATTGCGTGGAGTTCCGTACATACCTCCTCTAGCAGACATATGGAGTCTGGGAGTGATCTTGTACATCATGGTAAAACAAATTATAAACGCATTAACAATCTTCCATATTCAGAATTTTTCCCACATGGACACTAATAAAGATTTATTATTGAGATCTGTATAGATTAATTCCAATCTAATTTGATAATCAATCTCTACATTTTGTTTAAAGATATTTTTGAACTCTTCCATCCACCAGGTATACGGAAGGCTACCCTTCGAAGACGACAACGTCAAGAAGTTGGTCAGGTTGATAATGCAAGGTCCTATTTTCTTACCGAATGTCGATGTGAGTTCGAAATGCAAGAAGGTCATCAACAAACTTCTATCGCACGAAACAATACGACCATACGTGGGCCAAATTATTGAATATGATTGGTTCAAGGGGCTGATTCTGGATCAAACCATGGTTACCTCATCTCCTTCTGAATTCGGACTGGAAGGGGCAGGGTAAAAAGTGAATTTATTTTTTCGAGAGATGGGGAGGAGAGGAGGAGAAAGTAAATGGTCCGAAAATATAATAAGCCTTTTTAATTGCATGCATTAACCCATTAATTTTGTTTTTTTCTATAGTTTTATAAAACTGCTAATATATTTGTATAGTTTGTATAAAAATGCTATGAAGATTCTAATGAATATTTTTAAAAATTATAAAATATATTCGTTTTACACTGGCTAAACGTGATCAATAAAATCTGTAATGCAAGCATTAAAAATATTTGAAGCAGTAAAATTTACTGCTTCCAATGATATTTTTTAATGGAATATTTCAGCTTATTAATTTAAATTTCTGGCCCACTAATTTCTGACTTTCTTGAACCAGTCTATTACGGTCATTGGAGTGATGTCGATTCTCTGAGAACCCCTCTTTACACGCAGCTGTACTGATGGACAATACTCTCACTTTCATTTTTGTGTTTCTCCACCAGTGTAGGACATGGTCTTGACTTCTATTTCCGCTTTTAAATTTGAAATTGCTAAAGTAGCTCAAACAGAGTGTTTGCGTCAAACTTATTGATTATTGATATCGGTTCCGTAGTGTAGTGGTTATCACGCTCGCCTCACACGCGAGAGGTCCTGGGTTCGAAACCCAGCGAAACCATCTTTTGGTCTAGACGATTTTTTGAAAGCTTTTATTTAAAAAAGATTTTTATAAAAAGAATAATAAAAAAATATTCTATTTTATTCAGACAGAATAATCAATTGTTTAAGCCTTCAATATTTCTAATATTTCTTCCAACATGGGACCATCCGTAAATACAAGTTTACTAAATAGTTATGGGTCAGGGAGGTCTAAACCAGATCCCTTAATTGTGAAAGTTTTCAGGGGGAGGGAGGATCAGACTTACTGATGAGATAAACAGTTGTCAATTTTGATTTACTGGTAACAATATTTTTAACATTTTCTTTGTTTCGGAACTTTAATCTTGATACTGTTGTCAAATCGATTTGTTAGGTTTCATGTATGCTATGGTGCCAATAAAAAGTAACGCTTTGTTTTTTGAATCTCTTACCTTTTTTTAATTTTATAGAAAAAATAAACTTTCTTAACTTCATTTGAATAGTTGTATATTTTCTTGCGCCACACAAGTAATATGTTTTGTTTAAATCTTTCGTTTGCAGTAGAGATAATTAATTTACAACGCATGCTGGACATTGCTTTTCTAGAAAGTTAAATTTTTTGTGCGACCGATAAATAACAAATTTTATGAATTATCAAAAGTTGACATGGAAGGAACATAATAAAGACAGCTAAAAGAAACATGTCCCTTTTTGTTTGATGTGTGCTGATGAAGAACACCGTTTGCTCTGAAAAGCTTGTTAACATTTTCTAAAACAAATCGATGAAGACACCGTGATTCTATAATCAACCGAATCTATTGAAACACTTTCACGGCACCTTTTCGCGTAAAAGAATAAAAGCAGAGCAATTAAAATCAAAGCACAAAACAAAACTTTATACAAACGAAACTCTTTTACAAGACAGCAGCATTTCCTCAAAAAAAATCTCCATTAGCCGAACTGGAAAGTAAAGCCTGAGTTATTGCCTCCGAATCCACCCATGTTGCCGAAGAAGGACTGGAAGATGATGTTCGGGTCGATGTTCCCGCCATGGAAGCCACCCCCTCCGCCATTGATCTCCTCCAGGTCCTGGCCGCTGTCGTAGCGTGCCTTCTTCTTCGGGTCGGAGAGCACGGCGTATGCCTCGCCGATCTCCTTGAACTTTCTCTCCTCCTCCTTCTTCTTCTCGTCACTCTCGTTCGAGTGTCGATCTGCAATGGAGGGAGGGAGGGAGGGAGGGATGGAGGGAGGGAGGGATGGAGGGAGGGAGGAAGGGAGGGAGGGAGGAAGGGAGGGAGGGAGGAAGGGAGGGAGGAAGGGAGGGAGGAAGGGAGGGAGGGAGGGAGGGAGGAAGGGAGGGAGAAGGGAGGAAGAAGGGAGAGAGAGAGGGAGGGAGAGAGGGAGGGAGGGAGGGAGGGAAACGATAGAGTTAGGGCTTTTGAAATCCATGTATGATCATCATAATTCTCAAAACCATATATTGGAATAAGACATTAGATAAACTTTATGATAATGTAAGCATCGAAAAATCCTGAAAAACATTAGAAAGCATAGAATGGAAGCATAAGGTAGACTTTTATGATGACAAAAAGATAATTTTATTTATAATGAAAAGTGAAAAAAGATTAACCACCCTAACCAGGGTAGTCACATTTAATTACATCTCTTCAAGCCGCTTTTTACAAAATTAATTGGGAGGGAAATTATTGACACCTCTACTAACCACCCTTCCCACGCCCTCCAAGCATACCGGGGTGGTGGAGGAGGGCATGCTTGCGGTAGGCCTTCTTGATCTGGTCGTCAGAGGCTTCCTTGCCGACCGAGAGGATCTTGTAGTAATCCTTGCGCTTGCTCTTCTTCAACTCGAACTTGGCGTTCTGCAGCAGCTGCTTGTTTTCTGCGGAAGTAGATGTAGATGTGGTTGTTGCGTGGTGATAGTGCTCGTGTGGTGTAGGATGAAGAAGATAAATTGCTGAAAAAGATTGAATTTGCGTGGTGTAACGACGATGCAATCACGAAGCGACAAAAAATAAAAATAAATAAAAAACTAATAGCTAATTAAACTTATAAAATACGAAGCTCAAGAAAGAGTTATCTGAATGAGTGGTAATGTTAAATAAAGCGCCAAATGAATGAATGAATGAAGGAAGGAATGAAGGAAGGCACCCCTGGTCTTCTCAAGCTTGCACACAGCCTCGTAATCCCTCACTGCCTCCTCATAGTCCTCTAGGTCCAAGTAGCTGTGCAAGGTGGTGGTGGTAGAGGTGGTGGTAGAGGTGGTGGTAGAGGAGGTGGTGTTCAGCATATTTGGATCAGTAGTTCGGCTAGGCAGGCTCTCAAAATAAGAAACTAAGATCAAATGAGTCAGCAATACAAAATGAAGAATAAATAAAATGACCAATGAGGCATGGGCCATAGCTAGTATATTATCGCCACAGCATTCACCCCTATATAAATATGACGAAAGAGGCAAGGCGCCACTCACCACTGGGCTCTTCGCTGCAGCGCTTTGACGTAGGCGCCATCCAGCTTGAGTGCCTGAGTGCAGTCCTCTACCGCTGCCCTGAGCTTCTTCAACTATGGAGAGAGGAGGAGGTGGTGGTGGTGGAAGTGGTGGTGGATGAGGAGAAGGCGGTGGTGGTAGTGGAAGAGGAGGTGGAGGAGAAGTAGGATGAGAAGGATAAGTAAGAGAAAGAGGAGAAAGTGGTGTTGGAGATCTAATAGAAAATATCTTCGATCTAAATAATGAACACAACTATAGAAAATGCTTCTTTGAAGCGTCAAAACACTGGTATAAAACAAATACAAAAACAGCTTTAATCAGCAGTAAGCCCCCAAGAAGTTCTAAGCAAAACACCAAGATACTTATTTAAACAACAACCATTCACCAAACACCAAGACACCAAGATACCAATTCAAACCTACCAATCAACCAATCCACCAATTCATCCTCCACCACCAATTCAACCATCCACACCACACCACACCTTGCAGTTGACGGCAGCGCGATTGAAGTAGAGCTTGGAGTTGGTGGAGACGTTGGCTGGGTCGATGAGGAGTGCCTGGTTGCGGAGGAAAGGGACAAAATGAACCTTGCTCAAAATGGCATTCGACGAAATATACTTTAAATAATAGTCCTTAACCCTAACCCTAACCCGAAGTCTAATTTTGTTAATGACTATTTTTAAGATCAATTTCGTCTAATGTCAATATTTTTTTAAGTCGATTTCGTCCAAGGTCTATTTTGGTCGTAGAGGTCAAGGTACAAAATGGACCTTGTCCAAAATAGACATTGGAAAAAATGGACCTTAAAAAAATATACCTATTATATTGGTTTTATATACCTGGTTGTAGAGGTCGAGGGCCTCGTGCGCCTTGCCCGCCTTGAAGGCAGCATTGCCCTCTTCCTTCTTCTGCAACAGACTCTTCGCTTTCTGTCGTTGTGTGTGCATGGGTGGGTGGGTAAGTGAGGCGTGGGTGGGTGATAATGGTAATTTTTGTAGTGATGGTTGTGTTGATGATGATGGTAATTGTTGTAATGATGGTTGTGTGGGTGATGATGGTGATAATTTTAGTGATGGTGGAGATTATAATAAGGTAGTCTTTAAGGAAACTACAAGAAAAAAGAACACAAAATAAATTAAGTTTAAAAAATGGAAAAACGAAACACGAAAGTGGCAAAAAAAGAAAGAAACTAAATTGGACCAAAAAAAAATGAAAAGAGAAAACAAAGATTTTAAAATCCCAAAAAACAACAAATATCGAGATGCACCCACCTTATAGATGATCTTGGCCTTGGCGTGGTCGGGCGCCATTTCGAGCACCTTGCGGAAGTGCTGGAAGGCCTTCTCGCACTGGTCCATGTAGTAGAGGCACAAGCCGCGCACGTAGATCGCGTCGGCGTTTCGGCCGTCAAGTCGGAGCATGTCGCTGCGTGCGTGTGTGTGTGGGTGTGTGGGTTGGCAGGATGGGATGGTGTGTGTAGGTGTGGCGAGGGAAGTTAAGATGGGAGAGAGAGGTGTGGTGTGTGGATGAAGGATGGAGGTGTGCGTGGATGAAGGATGGGAAATGGAGTTGTGCTAGGTGTGAGGATGATTAGAAGGAGGGAATTGGTTTGTGGTTGGACTGTTGGAGATTGGTTGGGTGGGTGAGTGAGAAGGATGGTGGTGGCAAAATGATTATAATTATTTGAACATACAAACCTCCCCCCTCCCACCATCCCCCCCCCCCCCCACACACACACACACACAAACCCCCCCCCCCCCCCCCACACACACAAATACACACAAACACACACACACACAACCCCCCCCCCCCACACACACACAGAAACACACACCTAGCGATATCCTGGGCCTCCTGATATCGATGCAGTTGTGTGAGGCACTCGGCCTTGAGGACCTTGAACTTGCAGCAGTCTGGAGACGTCTGTATGCACTTGTCGAGGTTGTAGACCGCCTGTTGATGTTGTTGTTGTTGTTGATGTTGTTGAGAATGTTGTTGAGTTATTGATGTGATATTGTCATCGTCGTCGTTGATGTTGTTGTTGTTGAATATGGTCGTTGATGTTGATCAAAGAATGTGGTAGTTGATGTTGAATAAAAATAGTTGTGTTGATGTTGATGCTGTGGTGAGGATGATGATGATGTTTACTCAATATAGGTGAGGATATGCTCGTTGCAGTTGTTGTTGTAGTAGTTGTTGATGTTGTTGTGTTGAAGTGAGAATGAGAGGTTGTCGTGTTTTGAGATGAGTAATAAAGTATAAGTATTCGTTGTGGAGAAAGTGTTGATGGTGGTGGTGAAGGTCTGGCAGCAGTGATGGTTGTGAAGATGGTCGTAGAAATGTAATATGTGGTAATACTCAAACACCAAGACAAAAATCATTAAATAAAAACTATTAAACACAGAGAAAAACACACAAATAAAACAAGTACAATTAATCACAATTAACTAACCATAAAATTTCCCAAAGCAACTAAAACAACAAAAACAACAACAAAGACACCAAAAACAATGATAAACTAACAGTTCTGTATTCGTGGGTGTCATTAATGGCGGAAAGAGCCTTAGTATAAAATGCCTGCACTGTGGTAGCGTCCTTGTACTGTAGTGGTGGTGGTGTAGATGGTAATAATTGTAGTAGAAGCAGTGGAGGTGGTGGTGGTGGTGTAGATGGTAATAATTGTAGTAGAAGCAGTGGAGGTGGTGGTGGTGGTGTAGATGGTAATAATTGTAGTAGAAGCAGTGGAGGTGGTGGTAGTGGTGTAGATGGTAATAGTTGTAGTAGAAGCAGTGGTGGTGGTGGTAGTGGTGTAGATGGTAATAGTTGTAGTAGTAGCAGTAGTGGTGGTGGTAGTGGTGTAGATGTTAATTGTTGTAGTAGTAGCAGTGGTGGTGGTGGTAGTGGTGTAGATGGTAATTGTTGTAGTAGTAGCAGTGGTGGTGGTGGTAGTGGTGTAGATGGTAATAGTTGTAGTAGTAGCAGTGGTGGTGGTGGTAGTGGTGTAGATAGTAATAGTTGTAGTAGTAGCAGTGGTGGTAGTGGTAGTGGTGTAGATGTTAATTGTTGTAGTAGTAGCAGTGGTGGTGGTGGTGGTGGTAGTGGTGTAGATGTTAATTGTTGTAGTAGTAGCAGTGGTGGTGGTGGTGGTGGTGTAGATGGTAATTGTTGTAGTAGTAGTAGTAGTGGTGGTGGCAGGTGCAAAAGTGTGATGAAGGAAAGTAAGATGGGAAAAAAAGATTCATTGATAGTTGATGTAAGAAACAATTTTTAAATTTATTTAAAATATGAAACATATTTGGTTTTGAGAATTTTCAGTTAGTTAATTTCTCGTATTTTCATTGTTATCTGTATTATAAATCTATCCATGATTTTTACGACTATTAAACCAAAGCAATATCACCAATGTAACTCTTCATTCACAAGAAATCCCATGCATACTTAACCCCGCAAACTGCAGCCTTCAAAATGCATTCACCATGCGACATACTCCATGCCCCATTCACCACACGCGAACCTCGGCAGTAGCAGCCTTATTCTTGGGCTCGAGTTCAAGGACCTTCTTGTAGAGGTGCAGTGCTGGCCCAACCTCTCCGAGCTGCAACTGACACTTCGCCTCTCTGTAGTAGCCCTGTGGTGCAAGAATCGGAAGATATGCCTAGAAGCGCGGGGCATTTACTGCATGAGTTTGTGGGGGGAGGGGGGAGTGAAGAAAACAGGGGTTGTTTCTAGAAGTTTTGTGACATCAGCAACTCATTTCCTATTGATTAATATTGAACTAATGAACATTTAATAATTAACTTAACCAAGAAACTGAGTATATATTACGAATTATATTGAGAAACAAAAATTAATATTGTGTGAAGTTCCAACCACACTTCAAATTGTTCTACATAACTCCTCACACACCAACTCATGGTGAAGAGCTTCTGGAAATGACCCAACTTCAGTAGTGACAAACCGAATACACGGGAAAAAAGTGAGTTCTTATTCACAAATGCAGACCAACCTTTGCGAAGAGAGGGTCGAGCTGAGTGGACCTCCTCGCATCTTGCAGGGCGAGTTCGTAATTGAAGACCATCATGTAGGCGGCTGATCGATTGCCATAGTAGGCAGCCAGAGGATTTAAGTCTTTAGGAGAACATTTGAGATGTCATCATGGTAGTTTAAGTTTCAATTGTGTTAAAATAGTTTTACAAATAGTGAAAACGTTAATATTATTGTGAGATGTTTGTGACATGAGTTGAAATGCCTCACTGATGGCCTCGGAGTAGCATTCAATAGCCTGGAAATAGTTCTTTTTCTTGTATTCTTCATTCCCTTCATTCTTTTTGTCTTCAGCAATTCTTCAATATAGAAAGTGGGTTAATATTGTGTGTATGCACTCGAAAGTGATAAGGCTTCTATACTGCGCAACTAGGCAGTATGATTGTGATTTTACAATAATAAATTGGGAAAAAATATTTATGAAATAGTACTCAATAATTAATTTCAAAATGTTAAATAAATAAAAAAATTACTGAATGGCAATGGCAATTGCGTCATCATTGTCAACTGAGGTCTCTTCCGAAACTGGTTCAGTCTCCATTGGAACATCCTTTTCGAGGGTGCCGCTCAAATTTACACTTTCAGTTTTTTCAGACGGAGAATCGGATTTAGGCATCTTGAAGAATAGGTTTATTTTTAGTGTTTTTAATTTATAGAAACTGCTCGAATATTCTCTATCAAAGAGTAAAGTCGCTACTGACAATGGTGGAGGAATTTTACATGAAAGAAGGAGATGTGTAAATTTCATTAAAATTTTAAAAATGATGAAAAATGAAATATCATTGCAAAATCAAAATTTTGTTTAGTTTTTCGAGTGTAAACTTTTGAATTTTGTGATAGAAAAAAATAATTTATATAATTTACTTTTTTTTTTAAAAACCTTGTAAAAAATGAAAATATGATTTAAGATTTCTTTCACAAACGACATGGAAAAAGAAAAAGTTTTTAATAAAAAACGAAGGTATTTGAATGGAGTTAAATCGGTGAGTATAAATTTTGTTCTTTAACAATATATTTTATATGATTAAACCTTGAGGTCAAACGTGCTTTAACTTAAAATTTAAGTCTTAAATATAGTTACTAAATACCATGGGCGACGATACTGGGGGGGAAGGGGGGGGGTTTTGGGGTCCGGACCCTTCCACTTTTTGGTAGTTAAAGACCCCCCCAGGATCGCTCTCTATGCTGAACTCAGCATTGCTGAGTAGGACCCCTTCAAGATATGCTGCAGATCGCCGCGCTTGCTAAATACATCTTATTTTCACATTAAATCTTTTTACTTTAATTGTTTTTATCCTCAAATCCTACATTATATTATGTCAAATAGACACCCATATATATCCATTACAAAATTGAGATACTTAAAATCTTTTTTTCTCCAGGAATGTGCAGGGTCAACAATAAAGATCAGACCAATCTTCTCACTCAACAAATTCTCGTACGTTCCATGCAACTGGACCTGCTGCTCATGCATGCCCATCAGCTATGTGGGTGCAGTGGGTGCGACTAATCTGCATTGATTAATTTCACAAACTTCAAAAATAAAACTAGTTTGTATAGCTACTAATTTAATAAAATATATATAAATTCCTATTTTATATTAAAGAGTGTTAAATCCACTATTTATTGGTTTTTTTCTATAATGAAGTTTTCAAATAAAGTTTTTTTCTGTTCATTAAAGAAAGAGTTGGTGAACAATGATCTGAAAATGGACAGCACTATCAACATTCTTGAGCTTCCGCAGAGCCTGTTTGTAAACAATGTTTTTGTTTCATTTTCTTAAGTAATACTTTGTCGGCAACATGTTCCAAGCATAATAACCAGGCTACAACACCACCACATGCAACAAACACAACACAGATACATTTATCAACTACAACAACATCAATATGGAGCGGGGATGGCTTAGATGGTAGATTTCGGACTTGCTACTCAAAGGTTGTCTGTTCGAATCCCTGACAAGCAACCGTGAACTATCACATACCTAGTATGTATGATGCACTGTTTGCGATGTATACATTGAGAGATGTGTACGTCGTGTGGAGTGGCGCCTCTGGTGCTCAAGAACCATTGTAACATGGCCTGCATCTGTCAGGCTGTGAGTAATATAGACCATTAAAAAAAATTAAAACAAAAAAACCACCACAACATCAACAACAACAAATCCAGCACAAACGCAACAACAGCACCACAAACAACACAGAAACCCTCCAACATCAACACCAGCAATAAGCAACAACACAACCCACAACAGCCATCAACAACAACAACACCACAACAGACACACAGGCGTCAGGAGCATCTTCAGTGACGTCTTCTTCATCCTCTCGCGCAACATCAACTACTCCTACAAGAACACCAATGTACTGCAGCATTCCAGGTGGGTGCCTTCTTTTATATACTTTTTTGAATACTTATAATATTTATTTAATTATATATTTTTATAAATAATAAGAATAATAATTTTTATGTGTCTGTAAAACTTGTTTGTTTCACTTTTAATATTTCTTTCATCATCCTCACTCATCATCATCATATTAACCACCAACACCATTATCGTTATCATCATCATCATCATCATCATCATCATCATCATCATCATCAGGATAGAGAAGGCGATCTCAGTGGCTTCACTCGCCTCAGAAGAGGAAATCAGCAGCCAATACCATATCAAAGGTGATGAATCTTTACCATATTTAAAAGTGATGATGATGATGATGATGATGAGCGAGAGAAAATTTTTAAGATTGATGAATGAGTGATTAAGTGTCACCACCCAATCATCATAATCATCACCCAATCATCATTATCATCATTATCGCCATCACCACCACAGCAAAGTCAGAAGATCTTGTTCTGAAACTGAAGCAGACCGCCAAGAAAATGTTCCACAACATGGCGGCCTCCTTCCGGATTGCCATTCTCAGGTAGCGCGCAATTTTCAATTCATTCGTTTTTTGAGAAAAAAAAATTTAATAAAAAAATTAAAACTCGTTAAAAATATTTTTTATTTTCTTGAATTGTTATCATCATAATATCTCATTAAAAAATAATCTTTTTGTTTTCTTAAAACCCTTTTGTTATAAAACAATTAATACTCAAATTGTTTCAAGCGTTGCTTTCCATCCAAATCCTTCTCTCCCATCCACTACTACCACCACCATCATCTCCACCACCACCACCACCACCACCATATACCCACCTGCAAGGATGACAGGCTGGGTGCTTTTCAAACTCCTGCGACACGCCCTCACCTCCCTCAAGGTGCATCAAGGTCAAATCTACGTCCTCAAGCGTACATGCAAGGTGTGTGTGTTTGTGTGTGTGTGTGTGTGTGTGTGTGTGTGTGTGTGTGTGTATGTGTGTGTGTGTGTGTGTGTGTGTGTGTGTGTGTGTGTGTGTGTGTGTGTGTGTGTGTGTGTGTGTGTGTGTGTGTGTGTGTGTGTGTGTGTGTTTTTTATTTTATTGCTCTGCTACAGAGTATTGAAAACTCGTCTATTGGATATTTTAAATTGTGTTATATATGCGCATCTACTCAAATTTTAAGGTGATCATGGAGACTGCAAATAAAAATAATAATAACTAATACTAATAAAAACTAATCATAATAATAACTAATACTAATTATTAATAGTAATAACTTATTATAATAATAACAATAACAATAATAAAATAATAATAATAAAATGATAATAATAATGATAAAATAAAAATAAAAATAATAATAATAATTAAATAATAATAATAATTAAATAATAATAATAATAATTAAATAATAATAATTAAATAACGATAATAATTTAATAACTAAATTATCATCAAAATCCACTTTTAAACGCAAACTCCAGAAACAAGTTCCGGTCCTGCTCCTTCCGACGCACAAGAGCCACCTCGACTACATCATCCTCTCCTTCATTCTCTTCAACTACGACATCAAACTGCCATATGTGGCCGCAGGAGACAACCTCAAGATACCCATCTTTCAGTGAGAGAGGGAGGAGGGCAGAGTGAAGGGGGGAGTTTGGTGAATGTGATTTTTTAAAATTCTATGTTGCATCACTCATTCACTGCTCATCCATTCATCTATTCACCAAGAATCCATCCATCCATGCATCCACCATCCATCCATCCATCCATCTACAATCTCATCCATCCCACCATCCATCCAATCCATCCACCATGCATTCATCCACCCATCCAATGCCACAGAGACCTGATGAGATCTTACGGCGGCTTCTTTGTCAGACGAACCATGGACAACACTGGAACCAAAGACCACATCTACCGGGCACTCCTCAAAACCGTTATTAACGCTTTTCTTATAACGATTTCATTTTAATTTAGTTTAATTTTCATTGAAATTATTTTAAATATCGTTATGCTTCTATTGCTAATTCCGTTGAGTGGATGTATGAAATCATCATCATCATCATCATCATCATCATCATCATCATCATCATCATCATCATCATCATTATCTGCAACAGCAATAGCATTTTTCAGCTTCCTTTCAACCACCAACATCCAAACAATGGCACTCTCAAACCATTCCACCGCCCATATCAAAGCGCACACGACAACCACCACTACCACAAAACCATTACTACCACAACCACACAACCACTACCACCACCATCACAATCACCACAACAACCATCACCACTACCAAAACCACGACAACATCACCAATACAACCAGTACAAAACCACCACAACTACAACGGTCTCTATCACCACCACAATGACCACCACTAAACAACAACCACCACTAAGCAACAACCACCACTAAGCAACCACCACCACTAAACAACAACCACCACTAAGCAACAACCACCACTAAGCAACCACCACCACCAAACAACAACCACCACTAAGCAACAACAACCACCACCACAAGCACCACTAAACAACAACCACCACTAAGCAACAACCAAACAACAACCACCACCACAAGCACCACCAAACAACAACTACCACTAAGCAACAACCAAACAACAACCACCACCACAAGCACCACCAAACAACAACTACCACTAAGCAACAACCAAACAACAACCACCACCACAAGCACCACCAAACAACAACCACCACTAAGCAACAACCAAACCACTGCCACACCACTGCCACACCACACCACACCACTGCCACACCACTGCCACACCACTGCCACACCAAACAACCACCACCAGTACGTGGAGGAGATGATGGCGAACAACGAGATGCTGGAGTTCTTCATCGAGGGCGGCAGGGAGAGGGGCGGTAAGGTGCTGCATCCACGCACCGGCCTCCTAGCCTACGTCATCGATGCCTACCTCCAAGGTGGAATTACTACTACTACTACTACTACTACTACTACTACTACTACTACTACTACTACTACTACTACTACTACTACTACTACTACTACTACTTCTACTACTACTCCTACTTCTACTACTACTACTACTTCTACTACTACTACTTCTACTACTACTACTACTACTTCTACTACTACTACTACTACTACTACTACTACTACTACTACTACTTCTACTACTACTACTACTACTTCTACTACTAATTCTACTACTACTACTACTACTACTACTTCTACTACTACTACTACTACTACTACTACTACTACTACTACTACTACTACTACTACTACTACTACTACTACTACTACTACTACTACTACTATCAGGCACAGTGGATGACATCATGGTGGTGCCAGTGAGCATATCGTATGAGAGACTAATCGAGGGAGACTTCATATCAGAACAACTGGTTCGACTTACATTTTTTATTTCTCAATCAAGTTTTTATGTATTTTTGTTTTACCTTTGGGGATAAAAAGTTGAATGAATTTTTGTCAGATTTTCATCATTCAAGTCCATCGAACTTTTCTAAAATTCCTTAAACGCAGGCACTCACTACATTGGCCACATTAAATTCAACCATTTGTCCACCCTTTTTCACGCTCTATTTCTATTTTCGTCTAACCATCCATAAAAAACCCACCTGCTCATCTATCCCTCCCCACCCATCCATTCATCCCCACCCATCTTTTCCATCCACCCACCAACCAACCAACTTACCCTTGGGTGAACGGGTAGCTGAGTCGGCAGCGATGCTCGGCTTGACCAATAATGAAAGGTCCAGGTTCGAGTGCAACCAATGCCCTAGTAACCCAAAGGCGCAAATGAAAATATGCAGCCTAAGTGGCCTGGAAGCCCGTTCGGGTTATACGCCACTATAATAATGCTCGTCATTATTATTATTACCTATCCACCCACCAACCCATCCACCCACCAACCCATCCACCCACCAACCCATTTACCCACCCACCCATCCACCCACCAACCCACTTACCCACCAACCCACCAGGGCAAGCCCAAGGTAAGGGAGTCGTTCTTGGGGGTGTTGTGGAATGCCCTCAAGGCACTGAGTAGGAAGCACGGAGTTGCCAGGGTCGACTTTGCGCAGGCCTTCTCCATCAAGGTCAATATTATTTTTAAAAACTTTTTAAAATAATTTTTTACATTTTATATTATTATTATTATTCTTTATTATTATTAGTATTTTTATTATTATTAATTAGGATTTTTAATGCTTTTGAAAAAAAAATACAATTACTTTAAATTTTAATTAAGTTTTTGTAGATAAAATATCATTACTTCACCATCAAGTCATCACACACACGAACACACACACACACACACACACACACACACACACACACACACACACACACACACACACACACACTAACACACACACACACGAACACACACACACGAACACACACACACACACACACACGAACACACACACACACACACACACACGAACACACACACACACACACGAACACACACACACACACACACACACACGAACACACACACACACACGAACACACAGGAGTTCTGCTCGAACCCTCGCATGACGCTGCAAGGACCTTGCCACCTGAGCCTTGAAACCTCGTCCTCCTCGGCCAACCTCGCTGCCTGTCCAGAACGGACCTTGGTCGACAAACTCGCCCTTCATATCGCCTATGGTCGGTGTGGTGTTGACGTTTCAAGCGGGTGTTTCCTTCATATCGCCTATGGTCGGTGTGGTGTTGACGTTTCAAGCGGGTATTTCCTTCATATCGCCTATGGTCGGTGTGGTGTTGACGTTTCAAGCGGGTATTTCCTTCATATCGCCTATGGTCGGTGTGGTGTTGACGTTTCAAGCGGGTATTTCCTTCATATCGCCTATGGTCGGTGTGGTGTTGGCGTTCTTAAGCGGGTATTTCCTTCATATCGCCTATGGTCGGTGTGGTGTTGACGTTTCAAGCGGGTGTTTCCTTCATATCGCCTATGGTCGGTGTGGTGTTGACGTTTCAAGCGGGTATTTCCTTCATATCGTCTATGGTTGGTGGTGGTGTTGACGCTCTTAAGCGGGTGTTTACTTGGTTTTATGTTGTCACCTTTGGTGATTTGGTGAACGGGTAGCTGAGTGTAAACGACTCGGCTTGGCCAATGGTTGGTCCTGGCTTCGAGTGCAACCAAAGCCCCAGTAGTAAGCTCTTCAGCTGTTTAACTTTCGTCCGCTATACAAGAACGAAGATTTATTTATACTTATTTATACTTATTTGGCTGATCATTGGCTGAAAATAGATTTCTAATGGTAAATTGCATGCTCCAATTATATACATTGTTGTCGCTTGGACACTCAAGCTAGTATTCTATCATGTCCTTGGTGGCATTGTCATTGTCATTGATTAACGGGGTATATTTCTCCTTCCCTCCAGAACAAACCATGTGCATATCCGTGTCCTCGACCAATATCGTCGCGTGGATCCTCCTCTACATGAATGACCGAAACGAAGTAGGGATGAATGGATGGATGAATGGGATGTGTTAGGAAATAAAGGAATGAATGGCTGAGTGAGTGAGTGAATACATTAATGAATGAGTGAGTGAGTGAATACATTAATGAATGAGTGAGTGAATGAATAAATAAATGTTGAATGTATGAACAAATGTTTTTATAAATAAATAGAATACTAAAAACACTCAAATCAGCGGGTAGGCGTGAGTGAGTTGGAGGTTCAGTATGAAAAGTCCAAGCAGGACGCCCTGCACAGGGGACACTACGTGAACTGCATGGACTCCTTCCAGAACGTTCTAGAACATTCCCTCAGCATGCTGAAGCCTCATGTTGAATTGTGAGGATGGATGTGGGGTAGTGGGAGGAAGGGAAGGGGTTTAATTTCGGATGTGCATGCATTCATGGATTGAGTCGTTTATTTTTTAATACGTCATGCCTTAATTCATTAATTTTTCGGCCGTTTATCAGGCATTCATTCATTCATTTGTTGACAATTCATGCATTAACTCATTCATTTGTTTTCCATTCATCACACATCCATTCATCCATCCAAACAAACCCACGAGTAAACCACCTTTCACCCACCAACCAACCAATCGCCCATCTCAGCAGCAGAAGGAATCGAAGCGTGAAGATCAGGGACCGACTCGAGTCAATCATCTACCTCGCCTACCACGCCAACTCTCTCAATATGCTATACGCCATTGACGCTGTCATCGGTATGATTGCAGATTATTAAACGTAGTTGACTTATAACTATTAAATTATAATTCTTAAATTATAATTCTTAAATTATAATTCTTAAATTATAATTCTTAAATTATAATTCTTAAATTATAATTCTTAAATTATAATTCTTAAATTATAATTCTTAAATTATAATTCTTAAATTATAATTCTTAAATTATAATTCTTAAATTATAATTCTTAAATTATAATTCTTAAATTATAATTCTTAAATTATAATTCTTAAATTATAATTCTTAAATTATAATTCTTAAATTATAATTCTTAAATTATAATTCTTAAATTATAATTCTTAAATTATAATTCTTAAATTATAATTCTTAAATTATAATTCTTAAATTATAATTCTTAAATTATAATTCTTAAATTATAATTCTTAAATTATAATTCTTAAATTATAATTCTTAAATTATAATTCTTAAATTATAATTCTTAAATTATAATTCTTAAATTATAACTCTTAAATTATAATTCTTAAATTATAATTCTTAAATGATAATTTTAAAATTATATTTATAAAATAGCAGAAAGTTAAATAACCAATAAATGCTCAAATTATGGATAAAAATGTATTTAAAATTGACTTAAAATTTTAAACCGATGCAATTTACTTTAATTAAGTTAAATTGATTATGCCAATTTAGTTCTTTTAATTTTAATTATGCTTAATGTGAATTTGCATTAAATTTTGCATAATGTCTGCCAGCTCTGAGCCTTCTCAAGTGCTACTACAAGGACCTCAGCGGCAAGATCATCAGGGTCGTGCGTTTGACTAAGAAAAGGAAGAAGGATGATGCTGCCGTTAATGATATTAATACTTCTGCTAGTACTGCCAGTACTACTACTAGTACAACTATTACTACTGCTAATACTACTACGAACTGCTCTACTTATGATAAGACTACTAATAATGCTGAATCTAATAAAAATTCCAAAACAAATAATAACAATAATGTCAATTCTTCAAAATCGACTGCAAAAAGCCATGTTGGCGACTTCAACGAAAACGTCATAAAGTGCGACGTTCTGAGATTCAACGACAACAAAGTCAACTACAACGACATCATGAGCAATAAAGTCGCCGAGGTGATCAATTCGGCTATCAGCGATGAGGAAAACGACGATGACGACGAGGAAAACGGCGATGAGGGCGAGGAAGGACTTCTATTGAGGGTGAGTATGAAGGAGGTTGAGCAGGTGGCCACCGAACTTATATCCTCTCTCAAGTATGAATTCGTCTTCTTTCCCGTGAGTCCATTCCTTGATCACTTCGACATTTTTGCTTTTGAATTGCATTGTTAACTTGTAAATTTAAAAAATTAAAACCATTTTAAGGTGTTAATTAGAAAATAAATTCTACAATTACATTTAAAATTTTTAATTGATTTATATTAATTTTATTTATATTAATTTTATTTATATTAATTATATTTATATTAATTATATTTATATTAATTTTATTTATATTAATTTTATTTATATTAATTATATTTATATTAATTTATTTTTGATTTACTTTAAATCGACTCTGGTAGCCATGCGTGACAATGGAGGAGGTGGTGATTGACGCCTTCCATAAAGTCGTTGGCGCCAACCAGATCATCAACCAAGAAGTTGTCAATCTAATTTCTTGAATTTATCGATTTTAATTAGTTAACTGTTCAAATATGAATAATGTCGATTCAATTAGAAGATTATTTAATCGAATACTCACCTAGGAATTTGTCGGTTTTATCTAGTTAACCATTGATTATTAATTAATAGTGTCGATTTAATGTGACGGTTTTTTAATCACATTAAGAAATTAATCGATTTCAAGCATTTTAATATGAATAATGTTGATTTAATTGGAAGAATATTGAATCGATTACTCACCTAGGATACTCTCTATGAGGATGAGAACGCCAGAGGAGGCAGGAGAATGCACACTAACTACGACTTAGGTAGTTCTTTTGAGTTTCTAGTCGATTTTAACTTTCTAACTTGAATTGTTATTCATAAATTGGTATTTTAATACGTTTTTTGTTTAACAATAATTTTGGTTTAATTTTTTCCGGTTTCAAGACATAGACGAAGAAATTGAGAGAGAAACTGATAAGATCTACTTGGTGCGTTACTTACACTTGCAACACAACTATTTTTTAGTAATCAATTTAGTTTTCTCTAAAATAATGCAGATTTTTGAAAATTAGATAAAAAGAATGAACGATAATGACATTCCAACGATTAAACTCAACGCTTTAACGATATCTTCCGCAGGTGCCCATGTCATCGTTGGTCACCTTGAAGCGACAGGCCTTACTGCTGCAGCCCATCATGCACACCTACTCCATTGTGGCGTCACACCTCGTCTGCCTTCTCGCCTCGCCCATTCCAGGTGGAAAATTTTTGAGTTTTTTTACATCAATAAATGAAATTTTATTTAGAAAAAGTAGTAATTTTGTTTTTAAAATATTTTACTTTAGTTTATTTGATAATTGTATTTGATGAAAATGGTTTTATCAATTTCTTTGCGATGTTTTATACAATTCTGAGCTATATTGTAGCCACTTTGAAAATTGTCAGAAAAGAAATTCATATCTATCGTGCAAGAAGACTTGAAAAAGAGATATTACTCCAAGACTCTCTCATTCGGTTAGTACCTCAAGAACTGCCTGTCGTGTCATTGGCGCGAACTCTACTGCATCACTCTCTACCAACCATGCATATCAATGACACAATCATCATCATTATCATCATGATCTTCATTGCCACTGTTCCTATAAAGAAAGATTTTAAACGTTTTACAACACTTGTCATTTTGTCATCCTCAAAATTCTGCCAACCACAACTACTAGCACCATCAACAGCACCACCACTGCAACCACAACTACTAGCACCACCAACAGCACCACCACTGCAACCACAGGCGAATCAACTTGCCATGAAACGGTCAGTAACTTCGTTAGGGTGATGATCGACCTCAAAGTGGTCACCAGTCATCGAGAGGCCGACAATCGTTCACTCTCGTTGACGCCAGAATACAGCCAACGAGACAAACTACTAAAACTCGTGTCACACTTCGCCTCTTATTGCGAAGCTCTTTAAAGTCATTTGTATGATTGATTGATTGTATGGCGATTTCAATCACTTTTTTAGTCGATCTTTGTGCATCATTTCGTCACTATAATGCAAATTTCTTGTCTTTGCTAAGTATTTCATGTATTTCTAAATTGACATAATTATGAATGAACGTTAGATACTCTTTACCTGGTTGATCAGTGACAAACTCACAGACTCACTCACCAAGGCTACAAGTCTTGTCTCTCAGCATGAAGACTACCTTATTTCAAGTCGGATTCATAATAATTAGTTACTTTTTAATTTTTCGAGTAAATCTTTAAATACCCTTTATTATTTTGTACCGCTCCATTTATATGGTAGGCTCCATTTACATTCTACAGTGTAGCATTGCTACACACAGACAACTTTCATTTGAATTGATATCAAGGCATAATCGAAATAAGATCACTACAAAACAGGCTTTTATTGAAACTTATACTATTTATACATAAATATTTATATAAATATATATATATATATATATAATTATTTTTAAAGCGCTCATCTTAATGAAAAGCGCTTAACTTTAGAATACTCAAATGTCGTCAGTTTATTAAAATTCGCCTTCCCGTTCTAAATAACACATCGCTAAATCAACATCATGTAGAGTTCTAAATTCAGTTATTGTAATGGCCATCATACGCCATGTTCGGATTGGGTAGGAGGGGCCGACTGGGGTGGGAGTCTTGATGATGATGCTGCTGCTGCGATGGGTGCTGATGATGATCTTGGTACATGACTGGTCCTGATGACTTTTCGGCTGCAGTGAAGTCGCCTTGGTACTTTGCCTGTATCGCCCTCAACTCCTCCTGTGTTGTATTGTGGTGGTGGATGGCTGGTTGTTGCTGAGGTTGATAGTAGTGGTGGTGGCTGGATGGTTGTCAGTGAGGTTGGAGGTAGTATGAATAGTGGGAGTGATGATGGTGGTGGTATTAATGGTGGAGGTTAGTAATGGTAGTGGAGGTGACAATGATGATGGTAGTGGAGGTGGTATGAATGGTAAAGGCAAAGGCAGTGATAGTGGCAAGATAGAGTTTCTGAAGCAGCTACACACCAGAGAGATGTCGTCTTCGGGATGCACAAGGATGCTGGTCGCAGTGTTCACAAAGCCCACCTTGTCCGGATAAGCATCATTACCAGTACCACCACTGCTGCTATCCAAGTCATGTTGGTAGTGTTGCTGGTTGTTGTTTTTGTTGTTATCATATTGGTGATGCAGTTGGTTGTTGTTGTTGTTGTTGTAGGGCGATTGTTGGTTGTTGCTGTTATGAGTGAATGGAGATGTTGATTGATTGTTGTTGTTGTATGGTGGTTGTTGTTGTTGATGAAAGTTACTGGTACTACTACTGGCATTATCGTTGTTGTATGCCTTACCTGGAGTCTGCAAGAAATGTAAAGTGAGTGAAAAAGGAATTTTAAGATAAATTTATAAAAATTAATTTTCCTAAATACCATAAAACAGCGTGTATAAAGCACGCCTGTTTTTTCAATGCCAAAAAGAAAAATAAAATGGTATAAAAAATAGATATTTTAATCGTAAGTATCCACCATCTTGAATTTTTTTTTAATTCGGGTCATTGGAAAGAGTTTGAGAGCAAAAATAGGAGGCAAAAGAGTGCGTTTTATACATGGTGCTTACAGAAAATGTAATACTGGAAAAACCCACTTTGAAAATCTCCAAACAAACCTGCATGTTAGCCGCAGACGGAAAGAGAAGTGGAGGTTTGACAGGGGGTGGTGCGCTGGAGGTGGTTGCATTGGCGTGGCTGACTGGGTTTGGTAGAAGGGGTGCATGGTCAGGGTGGGGAGAGGGAGGGATGGGTGGGTTGTTATGGCTGGGGGGCTGATGGTGATGGCTGATGGGGGGCATGTGGTTGTTGAAGGGGGCGCCAGTAGGAGGCATGCGTGGCGGCATGGGTGGGTACATGCCGGGCAGGAGGGGCATGAACGGACGCATGAATGGCATGAACGGCATCATGGGCATCATCGGAGGCATCATCCCACCACCACCCCCACCCATCGGAGGCCTCACCCCCTCTAAGGGAGGTGCTGATGATGATGATGATGATGCCTGAGATGATTTCTTCGCTTCGTCATCACTGTCAGAATCTTTTTGTTTAAGAGTTGAATGCATACATAAGTTTGATAATAATTTTTTTTAATGTATGCAAAAGTTGAAACTTACCATCATTGTCCCCATCTTGATTATCTGTGAAAAAAGATTTTATTATAACATTTGCAGAACTCTGAACACACAAATTTAGAATAATTGTAAAATACAAGCTAGAAGTATCCCTTCTTTCTCTATGCCTCTACCTTTCTCCATCATAGAGATGACCCCCCTCTCTCCATCCATCCATATATAAAATATAGGCTAGAAATAATCCCCTTTCCATCCAACAACATCAACACCACCACGCCGCCATTACTTTTGAGTCCCTTCTTCATCAGATGCATCTTTAAGTCCTCCTCAGGAATGCCTTCCACTCCGTAGATCTCGACGGTGGTGTCGTTGCGCGTTGGAATGGCATTCGGAATTTTCTCTAGAGGTTCTTTGTGCACCTTATGGGGGGGAGGGTGATTTTAGGTTTATTTAGTTGATGGTGGTGTGTTGGTATAGGAGATTAATAGTGTATGGTTGCAGTTGTTGGTGGTTGTAATAGCATTCTTGTTGGTTTTATCTCCTGTAATATAAATATTGACAACATAATTATTTTTTAAAACTATAAAATACTTTAAATTCACTGTTTAAAATCCAAAGACAAGCTTTTATAGATTGATCATATTGGAGAAGATAGGTCCCCCTTGAATGATTTATTAGTACTTTATTATTTAAAAAAAAAAAATTGAAGTGACTCATTGAAATACTTAAATCTTAATTGATGAATTATTAAATAATCATTTTTGGTATTAAAAGTGAACCTGCATGCAGTGGATGGCTAGGCCAGGTCCAGTGTAGAGTCTGCGGTGACAGATGTGGCACTTGAAATGTTTCGCTTTTTGGTGCTGAATCAAAATCTTTTCGTCATCGAACTCCCGATTGCAGTACCTTAAAAAGTTTTTAATAAAAACGTTAGGTTAAAATTTGAGTCAAATTTATTTTATCTTTCTTTATTTAGAGATTTATTTCGAGCTTTTAATTATTTTTTTTCCTATCAGTTATTTTTTTCATTTGGATCATTTTTTAAAGTTAGAAAGAACTGAGCAGGTTTCATTGCCATTACATTTTTGACAAAAAAATATTTATTTACTAACCAGCACCATGGCTTCATTGTCTTCTTTTTTTTGCGACCCATATTTTTATTATCTAAAAGTTAAAATACGGCAAAAAGACGTCAAACGCAAAACGTTATTACTAGAATAACGCCATCTTGTCTATAACTGCATTCTCAATTCATTAAAAAGGTGTAGCGCTTAGAAGTATTTTTGTATACAATTTTTAAAACAATTTAATTGACATTAAAAAAAAATGGAATAAAAATCCTTTAAAATAATACTAATGAAATTAGTTTTATATTTCATACTAAGCTTAATTTACACGAATTTATAGAGAAAAATCGATAAAAACAAGTTACACCACCAATAAATTTGTTCTGTTTGAGCAGGCATAACCATCCATGAACATTTGTACTGAATAGCATATGCAAAAGTATATAATCTGCGTTTATAGGCGCAACTAAGTCAATTTATCATTTCAATAAGGCTTCCATTCATCACTATGGATTTCTCTAAATGCTGCTTTTTTGAGAAAACCAAAATTTCTGTGTTTGTAAAATTATTTAAATTATAATATAATACGAATATATAAAATTTATTTTAAAATAAATACTTTAACAAACATTTTATAACATCAATTTTATTATTTTTCTCAAACATTTCTGCTAGCACATAAAACACCACAACTGCCTTGTCTTGTGAGAATTTTCTTTTGTATTTTGTTTTAAAATTCAAATTTTTTTAAAGAAAACGCACAGATGCATTCATGAGTATATGTAGAACATATGAATGTGTAGAGCATACATTTACAATTTTTTTTCAAGAATATGTGTTTCGTCCCATTTTAGAAAGGCAAAAAAATTACAAAAAAACTTTAAAACCAAATATCAACAAAAAAAGTTAATTATTTACAAAACGAAACAAAATTTTCTAAAATACTGTTTGGGTTAGAATAAGGGTTAATTTTTTTTTCCATTTTTAAAAAAGTGTTTATTGCACTGTTTCATTCTAAAACGGGTCGGATTTTGAGATAAGAAGAAACATATATAAAGATATTCCTAAGCAGGCGTTTTGTCGTTTAGCAAACTGAGCAGAGGTATCACGTTTTCTTGATTTTGTGCTCGTTTTAGTAGAATAATGTCTTTTGTTGAATGTTTATATAGAATTTCCTTATTGCTTCCTTAAAACATGTGGATTTGAAAAAGATTATTTGAAAGGCTCATATTTTCATACATTAAAATGTTTGATAATTGGAAAAAAGAATGCTAAAAGCTTGGAAATGTTTACAATAGAGGCTTACGACATCTCACTTCAAAAAGAAACATTAACAAAACAACTAGGTGAAGAAAAACTAACAAAACAACTTGGTTAAGAAAAACTAACAAAACAACTAGGTGGAGAAAAACTAACAAAACAACTTGGTGAAGAAAAACTAAAATAAAATATTGCCGTTTCAAATGATGAAACTTGAACAAAAAACTACAAATTCCTATTTGCAAAGTCAATTTGAGAAACAACACCAACAACCACTATTCCAACAACAACCACACCTAGAACAACCACAAAAACCACACCACCAACAACAAAAATGGCAAAAACAAAACCGATTTAAATTTTCTGAGAAGAAAGGCCATGAATTCACACAACATCTCGGAGCGTACCCTTTCCAAAGCACAAACAACACGCAAGGAAAAAACATCATCTACGAATACACCAGTTTTTACAATAACATAAATTCAAAGCTACAAAAATTTCTGAGCGACAAGAAATACAACACTAACAACAAAAACAACAACAACAACAACAAAAGCAACATAAAATTCCAAGTTAAAAGCTCCCATGGAGGCAATGCAATAGCCGCCCCCTTCAAGCCATACATCAACAAAATCAACACCCACTACTACAACAACAATAATTACAACACCCCCAACAACTACAACATCCCCAAAACCCCCAACAACAACTACAACAACAACAACAACAACTACAACAACAACAACATCTCCAGCACCACCTACCTCACGACTACCATCACCATCCTTCTATGCCTTCTCTTCTGCAGCGTCTGCGCCAGCGCTTGCGTCGCCCTCTACCGATGCAGACGCAAAAAGAAGAGAAGAAAAAAAGCGACAACGAGCCTCCTGCCACGAAGACGACGAATTTCCCGCCAAGACAACAACGCAAACCCATGGCAACTTGTCAAAGATCAAATAAAACTACAAGAATATTGTAACGATCGTAGTAACGATGATTTTAACGATGTCGATAGCGATAATGGGTTTGAAACGCGTTACATTAACGCCGACAAGTGCTACTTTTACTACGATGGCAATAACGATGACCGTTCTCTGCAGGCAACCGCCAGTGACTGTCGCCTCGTCGCTCCTGATGATGATGATGATGATAAAGCGGTGTATGATGATGATGATGATGATGATGAAGATAATAATGATGATGATGATGAAGACGAAGAGGATGATGATGATGATGAAGAGGAAGAAAAAGATGAAATAGAAGAAGAAGATGATTATGACTGTGAAGAAGATGTTAGTAGAGATCGGGTTGTTGCAAATGATGAATGTGATAATAGTGATGTGAGTGATGATGATGATGATGAATTTGGTACTGAGTACAAAAGAATTCCATCAAATAATGGAGAGAGTCTGGAGTATAATGAAAGTGATGATGATGATGAGGTGGATTTCGATGATTGTGATGATGATGATCACGATGAAACTGATAACAATTTCTATAGAATCAAAAAGCATATCAAAAGTGGAAAAAAAGACAAAAAGAATATAAAGAAAGACAAAGAAGTAGATAAAGGATATTTAAATGCGATAAGAAGCCTCTTCTCATCAAAATACACAAGACTGCGCACCAGAGGCAGTGGAGGAAATGATGGCAATTGCTACTTCCATGATGTTTTTATTGGGAGGAAAGACAAAACGGACTATTGTGATAAAGGCAAAGACTCTAAAGACCTATTCAGTAAACTCGGGTATAATGAAACTACCCTGGCGAACACAGAGAGGTTTGGCGCTAGTGGTTTTGATGCTAGTTGCGCCAATAGTTGCTACAATGGTTTAAATAATAAAGATGTTAGTATTACTAATAATATTAATTTAACTGCAAGTAAGGGTGATGGTGATGATGATGATTTTGAATGTAGTCATAGTAGGACTGGTGCTGGTAATGATGTTGTTACAACACCTGTGAAAGTGCTAGAGGTCTCAAGCCTGATGCAAACGTACCTAAACAACAAGAATAATAGTGAGGTTTCGATTAAAACAAATGATCATAATAACAATTACAACAACAAAAAGAGTAAAAAAAATAAAAATAAAATTAGTATTAAAGATAACAGCAATAACAGTGTAATAAAACACCTAAATATGGTTGCTTTTGACGACATGAGCACTATAAACAAAGAGAAGATTATAAATAATGTCAGTTTTTATCAAAGTAAAGACATAAAGAATATCCACGAAAAGAAAACAAATCATTATGAAAACAGGGAACATAAAAATGAAAATATGGAAAATGAAAATGATATAGAACACATTAATAAACACATTAATAAAGATATTAAGCCTATAAACAAATACGAAGGTTTTAAAACAGACATCAAAGAGTCGGAACGCATTAGTGATGGAGAAGATGATGATGGCGAATGCATCAACGTAGACAAACAATACTTTCAATCCAGCCATCAAAGCTACACTAGATGCTCTGACAACAGAAATTGCATCGTAAGCAACAACTGCAACAATATAAACAAAAATAACAACAATTTTGAAAATTACAACAATGTAAACAGCAATTACAACAATGTACGCAGCAATTACAACAATGTAAACAGCAATTACAACAATGTAAACAGCAATTACAACAATTTAAACAGCAATTATAACAATTTAAACAGCAATTACAACAATGTAAACCACAATTACAACAACGTAAACAACAATTACAACATTATAAACAACAATTACAACGATAACAAGTTTTGTAGTAATAGTAGTAGTATTGGTAGTCGTGGAGTAGAAGAAGTATTAAATAAGACTGGAGAGGGTGATATTTTGCATACAGCACACGTGGCATTGTCTCGTAATACGGAGTTAAGGAAGAAAGATGGAAGGGCCGATGGCAGGTTAGTCAAAGGCCATTTGTTTTCCCGCTTACCATGCAATTTGGATAAAAAGATGGCGAGGCAGACGAGAAAGAAGACGTTGATGTTGAAGAAAATGCACGTTTCAGAATCTTTCGGCGAACACTTTGCCCTTTCGGAGCAGATCCGACCCAATGGTTCTCCCACCATCGATGCGTAAAACAACTCTCCGAGCACTCAATTATCGACAAAGTTATCCACTTCAAAGCCGTTTCCATGCAACTATCCGGTATTCAAACCGACATAAAGTATTGAATAGTATTAAAGAATTAAAATGTTCAATGCAAAATCGAAGCAAGCAATCATGCAACGAAACCTTCAATCATTCCCTGAAAGAGCCTCAAACACACAGAAAAGCAACAAGAACCTCAAAGAAATAAGAATATAACACAGGAAGCTATCTTAGCTGCGGATACTCTTCAGCACCACTTACATAAAATGCAACGGCCGATTTAACACTCTAAATGCAAAAGCATAACCCGAGCAGATGAAATATCGGAAGAAAATAAGAATGGATAAAGGGGAAAAGACACAGAAATATTATTTTATTACTTAAAAAGCATTTATGTATTTTTGAAAATGCGTTTCTTTTTGGCCTTTTGAGTGAAAGTAAAAAGACTAATTTTAAGAAAAACAAATTTGAAGCATTTAAGTAACTCTATACCATAGGGTTTATAATTTTTATAATTATTTTATTTAAAGTTCTTTTCTCTATATTTTAATCCAATCTACAACAATATGCATACGCTTCTCCACATGTAACCATGCATAATCTACCGCAAAATTAGATCCACCTGACTTCATGGAGAAGACTTGCTCATTTGAAATAACATCCCAACCAAAAGCTGATTTTTAAAATTCTAACAAAAATATTTTACAATTTTGTTTACAATGCCTTCTCCATTGTTCATACATGGTTCATTTAGAGTACTCAGATGCTTTAAAGACACCCTTATTTAGTTTTTTATTAATTGTTAATACCTAATAAAGATTTATCTTTAATTAATAAATTGTTTAAGGATTATATCACAGTATTTGAGGGTTTTTCATAAATGAAGTTGTACTGTTTTACAGTTCTGATTATAATGAATAAAATATATATTATTTAAAAAAAAATCTTTTATTGACGAAAAGTGTGTCTAAGCAAACAAATATTCGATAAAAAATGGAACAAATGGCAGCAATTCGAACCATCAAGTTTCATTAACGAAAGCGTTTTTTGCGTCTATATATTGAATAAGTTTTTACAATCTTTTCGATTAACAAGTCACTTTTTCCTCACATTTATCAACAGTTTTACTATTAATTCAAATCGGCTTCAAAGCGGGAGTTTGGAATAATTTTTGAATAATTATTATAATTATAGGAATTATAATTCTTCTCTAAGTTATATAATAAACTGGTTACAAAATTTCTTTAAAAAATGAATTTATAACTCTTCTAAAGCCTACACCGAGGAAGAAAAAAAATCTCGCACTACTGCTTTCTTATCCTATATAGACTTAGATTTTTTAAAACTAATAGTTATTTATTTTATTGTATTATTTATTCATAAGTTTTTTAAATATATTTTTTAATAAATAATCATATATATAATTATCCTTGGCGTTTCTACGTTTTTATTCAAATTTTTTCTTCATAACCTGTTTACATCACCAATTCTTCTTTCCAGCCACACGTCAACGTTATAGGAAATTACAGTCAGAAAAGAAAATGGATTGCGCTTTATGATTTATCCCTTTGTATTCTATTCCATAATTAAAAAATATATTTTCGAAAATAAAGATTTTTGATTTTAAAAGGCATAGTCGCTTTAAAAGCAATACTTTTGCGAAATAATTATTTGAATAAGTTTAGAAAATATATTTCAAATAAAGAAACATTTCAAAGGATAAAATCTCAATTGGTATTCATGCCTTGAATAGAGTCTATGTAAGATAGCTTTGAACTCAGTGGATTCACACCAGTCTTCATTTTGAAGATTTTTCATAATGCATCTCGCATGACTTTCAGATACTAAACCAAATTCAAAGTATTATTTATTGAAAACTTCGAGTAATTTTTTGTAGATTTATTAAGTATTAAATTTATTGAGAACTTCAAAAATAAAATATAATAGATTTATTTCGATAGGTACAACAATTTCATGATCATTCTAATTTTAAAAAGAATTAGTAATATTATTAATTTGAGAGTACCCAATTTGAAGTTTTTGAACACTAAATACCATAGAGATTTAATATTAAACTAAAAGATCTTTACACATTGAATAAGATTTTTGTGAGAAGGAAAAATTAGGTTTGCGGTGAAATTTTGTAAAGAAATTTTACGATCTATCTCTCGGCGAGAATACTTCTCATGCGATTCGGACACTTTTGTGATCTTTATGCCTCTTTCCGTGGTGTTTATATTGTCCACGTCTGTCTCTAAGAAAACATTGATGTCGTAGACATTCCTTTAGGATAAAATAATAAATAATGGTTTGTAAGCAAAGGACTTTTTATTGACATTTTAAGAATGTTTTTACATAGTTTTTTTTCTTATTTTATTGATAGTTTTTATTAAAAAGAATTTTTATTGGCATTTTATTTTTTTGCCACAAGAAGCCATCTGTGGTTTTGATGTATGACGCGTGGATTACATTTAATCGTTTTTTCATAAAGCTTTTAATTCTATGAATTATAGCCTAGAAATTATAGTCTATAAATTATAGTCTATAAATTATAGTCTATAAATTATAGTCTATAAATTATAGTCTATAAATTATAGTCTATAAATTATAGTCTATAAATTATAGTCTATAAATTATAGTCTATAAATTATAGTCTATAAATTATAGTCTATAAATTATAGTCTATAAATTATAGTCTATAAATTATAGTCTATAAATTATAGTCTATAAATTATAGTCTATAAATTATAGTCTATAAATTATAGTCTATAAATTATAGTCTATAAATTATAGTCTATAAATTATAGTCTATAAATTATAGTCTATAAATTATAGTCTATAAATTATAGTCTATAAATTATAGTCTATAAATTATAGTCTATAAATTGTAGTATTTAAATTATAGTCTTTAAATAATAGTCTTTAAATTATAGTCTCTAAATTATAGTATTTAAATTATAGTCTTTAAATTATAGACTATCATTCAGAGTCCATAAGTACTGTGAGGGCTTTGGGAGTGATGCAAGAAAGTATTTAAATAGTAATAAAATATTTAAATAGCAATAAAGAATTACAATTCTTTTATTCATCCGAAAGCGTGAGCAAGCATAAAATAACGTTGTGGAAGCAAGGCTCTCAAACACCTCCAGAATCGACTATCATAAAACGTCAGCTTGACGTGAATTCCAGAACTTTTGAAATGTGTTACGTGTGTGTTCGTGTGGTTTGTTTCTTTGTGTCTGCTTTTTATGCGTTTTATTTTATTCTGATCTGATAGATAAAATGACCATGCCATTTTAAACTTTAATATGAAAAGAATGGAGTAAAGAGACTTTAAACTAGGACTTTTTATGGCCGAGTTATGAGCATTGTGGATGGGTTTTTAATTAGAGATGGGATTTGAAACCAAGTATGATAGTTTGAGCTCGATTGAGCTCAAAACCCTTAACGTTCGAGTTTGGTTCGAGTTCGATTTACTTGAATATTTTATCAAAACTTTAAAAAAGTAAAATCTATAACGGTCTTAAGCCGCCATTGTTCATCAGTTTAAGCCATCTGTTTTAAGAGAATAGAAAACTTTTCAATATACTTTTTTGTTTAGTAATTTGCTTTTTGAATCAATCTCCAGCCTTTAGTTATTCATGTAACTCCCACTAAGATATTGCCCTCATGTCTGAGATAAAACCATTCTCAAATCTTTTCGTTTTTTTGCTTTTTTATTGCTTCAATTGCAATTGTGAATTATTTTCAAACCACCATCAAAACCCTCTCCGCGATCCAACCTCAAATTGTATTTTCTTCATGAAGTTTTAACACCACAGTCTTCCTTCCATTATAAGCCATTATCCCACCAGTTTTCCGATGAATAAAAAATTATTTTCGGGAATTATGAAAAAAATTTAAGCAATATAAAACATAACTTCTCTACTCACAAAGGCTAATTTTAAAAACGAGCAAGATGCTGTTCGCAAAAATCTTCTTGCAATCAATGTCCATCGCGAGATAAGACCCTTACAATATGGAGCCTTTTGGATTTTAGATGCTCCATGTCTTGAGAAAGCGTGTATGGGAGAAGGAGTAAATTTATTCGAAATATAGAAAAGCAAATAATATTTCAAGATATTCTAGCTAATTATATTTTTGACAGGTGGATGTAGATAATGTAATAGCAAATTCCGCAAAAGAACGAGAAATGTCTGCACACATGGATGCACAGATTCGATCAAATTTGTACATACATTCAATATCAGGGATACTTACCGAGATGAATATTTGCCAAGAAATATATTTTTTAAGATTAATATATGCGCAAACATTTTAAAACAGCACATTCGTAAATATAAAACGTGAATTTTTCAGCGTTTTAAGAAGAATGATGATTCTCATAAACCGAAAAAAATATCGTAAGGCTGTGATTGATTTTTTTATTTTTTTTATTTTTGAAAACGTCAAAAAACTTTATCCAAAAGAAATAGTAAGTTTGTAAAAGATGTATTCCAACCAATCTAACTAATTTAATTATTTACCAAGATATATTTTGAGCACACTTGAGTTTAAAATTATACTTTTTTCTGGCTTTGCATACACTTTTTCGACTAATAATTCTAAAAATGCAGCACTATCAGTTTTTATCATTTTGGTCTCTTTCAGTTAACTTCAATTGCAATTAAGGAAGATTACACGAATTATCAAATTTAAATTAAAGTGAAAAATTTAATTTAACAAAAACTGTGAACATTCAAGTTTAAGAAACTTTCAGACGATTTTGACACTGTAAATGACTTTAAATTATAAATTATTAAAATAACAATGTAAAATTAAAATTTAAAACTAAAGTTTAAATTCAAAGATTAATGTACACTTTAAGATGCTTTCGACAAGAAAGCTTCAATAAGGTCAATTAAAACTGTTATAAGGCTGAAAACTTTGTCGATCCATTGACCAGAGCTCACACGCGAAATGTATAAGCTCTCTGGCACGTCTAAGATATTCAGAATTAATGAATAACCATTTTTTTAAACACATACAGACCTCAAGAGAACCCTCATTTAATGAAATTTCCTAACCACCTATATACGTGAGCAGGAGTAGCGATCTGCTGCAAGTCTTGGAAGGATTCTACCCAGAATGGGTGGCGATCCAGGGGGGGGGGGGGTCCTGGGGTCACTAGCGTTGAGGTGAGCGCCTCAATACCCCCAGGATCACCGCCCATCTACGTGAGCCAGCCACAGTAGAGGTTTTCAGCACCCTTACTACTATGTCCGTCATTGAACTCTTCATCCGCCAATAAAAACGTTTCATGCGTCGATCCAAAATATTCTGTATTTAGTAAGTGATGAAATGAAGAGAAAGAAGAATACTTGTGTGAGTAACATTGGAGGCACAGTTACCGAAATCCTGTCTTTTTCATGACAATTTTAAATTATGCTTTCCGATTTCACGTTCTTGCATATAAATAAAATAAGCTTTAAAATAATATTTTCAGTGAAAAGATATGTAAAAAATAATCAATTTTTTTTATAGTTGCATATTTTACAATTATTTCTCATGAATGGGCAATGCACAATGTGGGGTAACTGGTGAGATAATGGTATTGAATTTAATCTGGCTTGGTTATCAGAGCCCGGAAAAATGAACAAGGAAAAATTCGCGTAAACGTTAAAGCCAAAGATAAAACAGTTCAAATTTACAATGTTTAAAATTATAGCTAATTACTACTGAATAAAATGGCTTGGATACGTTGAGAGTATCAGCAATTAACACTGAAAGAAAAACTTGAGATCTCGGCATGGGCGACGATCCTGGAGGGAAAACATTTATTAACGGAAATAAGACACTTTGAGAGCGAAAAAGATTTGGATGAATCAGAAATGTCTTTTATTTGTGAGAAGAAAAACTAAGATCTCTATAATATAAGCCAAATAGATTAGGTCGATCATTATGATGGATTGAATGTTATGTGATGAGATAAAACGTATTTCATGGAAGGCTGACTTGTCTACTGCGTTGACGAGCATGCATTCTTTTCGAGTTGTTTTAAGTGTATTTCTTGTTTAAAATATCGAGTGATAACTTTTGTTTGAGTTCCTTTATAATAAAAAAATTTCCTCAATATTATAAATTTTATTTGAAAAAAACAGATAAGAGTACATTATAATGAGTTATATAACATAATTTTAAACAGCTTCCATTGAGTAATTATAGAATTATTCCTTTTTCTTTTATAATCGAGTTTACTTTTTTTCACTTTTGGTATTTAGTCATAGAAATCATTCAAGTATTTCATCGCTATGATGGTTTCAAGATATTAAACGGATTTATGTCCTTAAAACGTATACCCTGGCAAATAATCCTTAAACATGCTCAAGAGTTTTGTAACTAGTATATTTTCAAATAGGTAAGTTGCCTATTTTTAATTTTAAGAAATGAAGCAAAACCTAAAATTTAGGTCTTAAATAAATAATTTATAAATCATAAGTTGAACATATAAAAAATTTTACCAAAGTATCCAGACTACAAGAAACTACAGAAGATTTCCATACAAAAGATGGCACCCACGTAGAAGGGTGCAGACTTTTTGGGAAAATCAGCAACTCAGTCCCGAAAATAAAGAGTTTTTAAAATCAACTTACAAAAATATCAGTCCTATTTCATCAGATTTAACAAATATTTCAACCCAAGAATGGAATTCAAAGTGAGTTTGACTTTTTATGGGTAGAGCAAAATAAAAGAATATAATTTATCACTATCACAATAAATCAAGTTAACATTTCATCTCTTAAAATTTTATAGTTTGAAAAGTTTAATATCATGCATTTCCATCACCACCAGCATGATGAGGACAGGAGTGTTGGCCATGAAGATAGGAGTAATTCCACAATGGACCAATGACGGAAAGAGAATTCTATGCACTTTACTGCAGGCATGAAATAGTTTTTTTTTAAATTAAATTTAACGTGTAAATTTATTATTGCGTCTTTTGTTTCAGCATCATCATTGCATCCTTACATCCATTATTTCATCCTCACCATCATCATCCCGTCTATCCATCCTTTTCCCAGGTGCTGGACAACCATGTGATCCAGGTGAAGGACCCAGAGGCAGACTCCTCGCACAGACACGTCACCGTGGTCGGAGCGCTCTCCACTGGAGTCCATAAGGTGCTGTTCTGGTTTTTATTTACTATGAATACATATGTTTTGGTTTATAAATATTTTGTATCTCCAATACAACAAAAATAGCTACATCAACCAACCAACCACCACAACCATCACCACACCACCGCTTCAACCACCACAACATAACTACCACACCATCTCGACCAAACCACAGTTACCTACAACAAAACTACCAACCACCGCGACCACCACCATACCAACTTCACAAATACCACCACCAAACATACAACCACCAACCGAACTTCCTTCCCCACAATTAACCAACCACACCGCTTCTTTCCCACCACCACCACCGACCACACCAGTTCACAGAGGAGTACGCCCGTCTCTTCAAGGATGCAGGCGTCCTGCCCAAGAGGAAGATCACTCGCTTCCTCACGTCGCCCGAGTGCCTCCTACCCCCCGGTATCGTCATCATGACGTCAGCATCATCATCATTGTTTGGCCTCATCGTCATCATTATCATTAGTACCTGACATCAGCAACATCATCATCACTTAGTACTTCATTATCATCATCATCATCCCCACCTGACAATACCATTAATTAAATTTTACCATTTTTCTCTTCAGAAAAGATATAGTCACAATTTCAGTTTAATATAAGATAAAATACTGAATAATTGAAAGTACCTCATAAACTTCGCTTAGGCATTTACACACCAATAACCAACAGCATAATAATAATAATAATAATAATAATAATAATAATAAACATCATAGCAATCATCATCATCACCACCATCAACTTCTCACCCTCCATCAACCTCTCACCCTCCAACACCCTCTCCACACAGGCACTGAGTTGACGGCGAAGCACTTCAGAGTTGGTCACTACGTTGATGCCCAGGCCAAGACGTCTGTGTTCCTCCTTGTTGTTCGAGAATCATAATAAGGATGATAGTAGTAGTAGTAAGAATAATGATATAAGATATAATAATAATATTAATAGGAATAATAATGATGATAAAATCTACTCCGATAGTTTTTTTAAAATTGTTAAAATAAATATTCGAATTATTCAACAACCAATCGATCTAACCTCACGCATCCATCCAACCACCAATCAACCTAACTTCTTTGATTCACCCAACCATCTTCACCAATCAACCAACATCATTCACCACCCCGTCCATCCAACCTCTCCCCACCCACCCATCCAACCAATCCCCACCCATCCATCCAATCAATCCCCCTCACCCATCCAACCAATCCCCACCCACCCATCCAACCTCCAACCCACCCACCCATCCAACCTCCAACCCACCCATCCAACCAATCCCCACCCACCCATCCAACCTCCAACCCACCCATCCAACCTCCAACCCACCCACCCATCCAACCTCCAACCCACCCACCCACCCATCCAACCTCCAACCCACCCACCCATCCAACCTCCAACCAACAACCCACCCACCCGTCCAACCTCCAACCCACCCACCCTTTATCCACCACAGCATAGGGCACGGCTTCCAGGGAGTGGTCAAGAGGTGGGGTTTCAAGGGGGGTCCAGCCTCGCATGGAACCACCAAATGGCACCGCAGGCCTGGAAACATCGGCGGAGGCGCGGTGAGGGGGGGTGAATCTTTTATGGGGTTTATTGTTTTTTTTCATTTTTTCATTTCTCTATTTATTTGCTTGGGATTTAATAAGTTGATGGGGAGTACCTTTTGTCACCAAACATGAACCTGCACATGCACACAAACATCTTCAAACACACACGAATGCACGCACACACACACACACACACGCACGCACATACACGCACACACACACACACACACACAAACACACGCACACACACACACACAGGGCAAGAGTAAGGTGTACAAGGGCAAGAAGATGCCAGGCAAGATGGGCATGAAGTGGCGCACCTCCAGAGGCCTCAAGGTGGCTTCAAGGCTTTTCTCCCATCGAGAAACATAAATAAGAGCTCATGCCAATATACATTAATATATATCATTAAAAAATATCATTTTTCAATAATTTTGTAAAATAATTTATTCTAATTTATTTTCCTATACATATAGAAATTCATTAAAACCCAGATTCTATTCAACATTCCATTCACCCACTCAAGAATCCATCCATCCAACCACACTACACATACACACACACACACACACACACACACACACACACACACACACACACACACACACACACACACACATACATACATACACACACACACACACACACACACACACACACACATATACACACACACATACATACACACACACACACACACACACACACACACACACACACACACACACAGATCATGCGCATAAACGAGGAACACAACGTCCTCTACATCCAGGGTCCGGGTATTCCAGGCCCCATCCATTGTTACGTGCGCGTCTTTGACACTTCCATCCGCCATAAGCGAGCCTCCATGCAGGAGAATCCTCCACCGAATCCCACGTACATTCGTGGGAGAGATGATGGCGATGGTGGAGCCTCGGTGGAGAGATTTGATGAGAGTCTCTTTAGATTTGATGAGAAGTTTGTCGAGAAAAATTAAGGGGGGGTTTAGTAGAAATATTTTGATGAGGTTTCGGGGACTTTTATGGGATGCTTTATTCGGCGTTTAAGTCTTATTATATTAATAAAAGGATCAAGTTTTGAATTTGTTTTGTCGTTTAAGAAAATAAATAAATGTAAAAGTTTTCAGTCGCTAGCGTTCTTACAATCATCATTATCATCAACGTTTCAGTTGCTTAGCAAACATACTTCGAAAAATCAATTGGAAGCAAGCTTATGAAGCATAACCGAAAATACATAGATAAATATTCTTGTTTGGGAAACA
>OX030955.1:5053768-5398768 GCA_943735955.1 Piscicola geometra
ATCTTTTGAGGGATAGTGTGGTGTTTGTTTTTTGGTGTATTTCAAACTTAATCAAAGTAAGAATTATGGATGAGAAAAAAATAGTTTCAGATTCAAAATCAAGAGAAACAGACGATGTTCAAGCAGAAGTTGCCATCGTCGAAAAGCTTTTCAACTCTCAGCAGGATAACCTCATATACGACAACTCCTACCAACTCGAACCTAATGTCTACTTCAACGCTGAAAAAGTCGATTCTTTGATTGCAAAGCTCTTGGAAAACGAACTGAAAGACTTTTCTTACGATTTAGAAACAGTAAAAGATAAGTCTCTACAGATCGCTAAACATGCTTTATCGCAGGTAAAGTCCCTGGGCTTCCCGAGGTATAAGCTCATTTGCGTGGTGCAGATCGGAGATATGAAGGCGAGTCCGAGCATCATATCGTGCAGCAGGTCTCTGTGGAACAAGGCAACTGACAACTACTCCACTGCACAGTACTCCAATAACACTTTATACGCTATTCTGCTAGTGTTCGGAGTGTATAAAGAGTGAATTTAAAATATATTTAAAAGATTTAACACAAAAAAATCGAATTTTAATTGTTATTTCTTCTTAAAGTTATTTTTACCATTTTTTCACCCAAAACTGTTTGAAGTGCCTCACAATATTTTCTAGCTGAAATAAAGTTTTTTTTCTTCAAATATTAAAACAATAATAGACTATTTCTTAATTGATTTTTCAAATAAATTATAAAAATTAAAAAATTTAAATTTTCAACTCTTTTGAGTTTGAAACTTGAAAAATCTGTAAAATATGAAACTAATTTGAAGAAAAATTAAGTAGGCTCTAAATAATTATTTCAATTTAACTAGTGCTTATTTTCCTTACGTATTTGTACTTACCTAAAATGTAAAAACTGTACAATTGTATGTATAAATTCTTAAAAACATTTTTTAAACTAGAGTAAACTATATTTATAAATTGTTAAATACAACAGTATTATAAAATGGCGATGAAAATCATGCCTAAAACTCTTCCTGGGGGTTTAAATGCCCTGAATAAGAACTGTTGTGATTGGGGATGGCAGGGGTTGGTGGCTTACGGCTGCCAAAACCTTGTTGTAATTGTCGATCCAAGCACCGTCCAAGTGATACAAGTGCTATATTGCCATGCCGGAAATATTTGCAAGGTGCTTCTTGCTTATCTATCATATGACTAATAATTAGTTGATTAATTAACGAAAATGTTATGTAGCTAGCTAGAAATTACAAATTTCAAAAGTTAAAATCAATAATAATTATAATTAACACTTATTTTTCAGGTGAAATGGGCCAGAGAAAACTACAGACACAACTTGGCAAGTCCATACTGCCTAAGGTTGGCAGCAGCAGATTTCAATGGGCACATTTACATCTGGGATGTGTCTACAGGCAAGGTAGGAGCTGATTGCTACGACGGCACGAAGCCTGTCAGTGACATGAAGTGGATGGGAGAACAGGAGGTTTCTAAGGATCTTCTATTGGCCATCCATCCACCACATCACCTCATTCTATGGAACACCGAAAATGGCAGTAAACTCTGGAAGAAGAGTTATGAAGAGACGTTCCACTCGTTTTCATTCGACCCCTTCAATCACACCAAAGTGGTCTTTCTGGGCCAGGATTTTGTGGTTTTTGTAAATGATTTCACTCCTGCCCATCCTCCGAGTGGTAGTGGAAAGAAATTCTTCATTTCTGGTCCTTCACCGGTTTGTTAAGACTTCAAATCAAATTTTTTAACAATTAATATTTTAAACTTTACATAAATAATTAAAAGGAATTTTCATGAACAATCCATTAAACATTAAAGTAAAGTAATTAATTAAAAATTAAGCAATACATTAATGCATTAACCAATGCAACCTACAGATTCCAGCATCAACAAGTCTTGACAGACTGAACAACACAGACAGGAAACTATCCAAGTCTCTACGGAGAATGGGAGGCATTTTGATTGGAGATTCAAACAAAAAGACTCATCTGTTGGAGGACGATGGAGGCATGCCGTCCATGGCATCCACTCCATCCACCACCTCAATGCACGGCCAACTCAAACATGAGGCATTATGCCTCCAACTAGAATACCACCAATCCAGGAAAAACCATATCATCCTTCTATACGCGCGTGAAGTTCTCGTTTTAGACTTAAAAGTGAACCAAATCATCGAAGCAATCTCCGCCGACAAGAGTGGCTCTCCATTCCAGCAAGTGATTTCCACCAGATTCGTCGACGCGATGTTTTGTCTTCACGAGAATGGCAGCGTTTCGCTCAGGTCGCAAAAAACGGAAAAGCACGCGAAGAACGACAGAGCTTCTGTATCTCTCCACGACGATCAGTTTACTTCGAGTAGCAGCAATAGCAACAGCAGCAGCGTGAGCAACGCCGAATGCGATTACGAGCACATTTGTCAGTCGGATACGTTGAGAGTGACCAAACACAGCAGGGTGGTGTCGATTTCAAGCTGCCCTGTCTCGGAGAAGTTCGTCAGTCTGGTGATGAGCACTGGCAAGGTGCTCATTTGGAGCATTCAAAACGCCGACATGCCAACCACCAAGACAAACTACATCAAACGACTTAAAAGTAAATTCACCCTCAACAACCTGCTCAAATCGCCTGCAAACTTGAAGTTCCTCCTCATCGGTTTGTCTCCCGCGCTTCCTGAAGCGCCTGTTCAGCTCAGGATGTGTCCGCCCCTCACCACCAAGAACTTCAACTTCTATCAGCCCCTGTTGGCAGTCGGTTCGTTCTCAGGCACTGTTCTCCTCTTCAACCTGTCAGGCGGTCAAATGTGCAAGGAGTTCAATGTCCACTCGTGCCCTGTGAGGGGCGTTGAGTGGTTGAGTCTGAAACTCTTCATCTCCTTCGCGCACCAGACACCCGTCAGTGGCAGCACCGTTCGCAATGAAATCATGCTGACGAACATCGACTCAGGCGCCAGCACTGCCGTGAGGACAGGCATTGTAGACGAAGAACCACCCATCGAATTAGTGAAGGTCTCCTACTTGAAGCAGTACTTCTGCCTTCTCATCAAGGACAGGCCGTTGGAGGTGTGGGACGCCAAGACTTTAACCCTCCTACGCCAAATGCCCAAAAACTTTCCCACCATCACTGCTCTTGAGTGGTCGCCCTCGCTGAACATGAAACGACTCAAGAAAAAATCCTCCGAGACGGCGAATGATCAAGAAGCCGCCGATGCAAACTCACTCGCTTCGACTCCGACCGCTGCACCGGGTGAAAACGCCACCACTCCCAATGACGACGACCTCATCTCGAACATCCGAGAACACTTCGTCTTCACGAACACGAACGGCGTTCTCTACCACTACATCGTCGAAGGCAATGTCGTGAAAGAACGTTCAAAAATTCCATCGGACGCCACCATGTCGAACATCATGAGCATCGCTTGGAAGTCGGAGACGATTGTTCTCGCCGACATCGACGGCAACATGAACATATGGGACTTGAAGGCGAGGGTGAGTCGAACGGTGCAGACGGGCAGGGGAGCGATCAGGAAGGTTAAATTCGCGCCCGGCAGGGGCAACATGAAACTCTTCCTTCTCTTCGCCGATGGCAGTGAGGTGTGGGACGTGAAGGACATCGAGAGGATCTCCTCGCTCAGGTGTCCCAAGGATTCTTCATTAGTGACCAGCATCGACTGGGCAGCCTCTGACAGGCCTGTGTACGCATGCGCCGATGGGAGCATCAGGGTGAGTGACCTTGACCTCAGTGTGTGCACTTCTGCCATGGACGACAACCAGCCGCAAGAACCAACCTTCCTGCCACACTCGCTCCTCCCCAAGGCTGGCTTCGTCCTCAAAACTCTGTTGCAGCACCAGCCATGGCGCAGGTCCTACCAACTCGAGCCTGATGACATGGCTTTTCTCGAGTTAGAAGAGAAGACCATCAGTGACATGTTGTATCTGCTGGATCCTGAATACAAGGAGATGCTACTGAAGTGCAAGTGTGGTGTGGCCGAACGATGTCTCATCACTGCGTGTCTTTATGGCGACGAATCGGAAATTAAATTCTGGACTGTAGCGCTGTACTATTTGAAGGTTTATTCAAAAAAGAAGAGCGGGAGAGATGGCAAAATGAAGTCTATCCAATCGTTGGAGAGTTGTTACGACATCCTGTGTGACAGCGAGGAGTTCAGACGGAGGGAACTTCGGCGAGTGAGGGTGCACGAAGCTCGTCGAGTCACCAACGAACAGACCAGAAAGTGCGCCGACAACCTGATCTTCCTCGGTCAGACCGACAGAGCCGTGCAACTACTGCTCGAGACCGAACCAGCCTCGCCGCACTTCTACACCGACTCGATGAAGGCGTGTTTGGCGGCCAGCGTGCGCTCGTCGGGCGCGTCTCAGAGCACCATCAAACTCGTCGCGACGAACCTCATCGCTCACGGCCAGCTGACCGAGGGCGTGCAGTTGTTGTGCATGATCGACAAGAGTGTCGATGCGTGCCGCTACCTGCAGACGTACAACTTTTGGTCGCAAGCCGCCTGGCTTTCGAAGGTCTCTCTCGATGCCAGTGACTGCAACAGCGTCATCAAGCGGTGGGCCGACCATCTCTCGTCCACCCAGGTGTGTGTGTCTTTTGAACGTTTCGATTGCGAATAATATTTTATAAAACATTTAATTAAATATGATGCTTTATTAAAAAAAGTAATTAAATTATTTAAAGTATGTTTTATTGAATAATATTATTGGTACTTATAAGCAGTTCAATTTTTAAAATTATTCATAATCCGAATGATCTTGAAGTTCGTTTGGGTTTACGCCACGTTAATACAATTCTTCATTGTATTATATTGCCTTGTAAATGGAGGAGACACACTTCATACGCCCACAAATCTCTCCAAGGTGGACCAGAAGGACAAGGCGATCTTGATCTTGCTGTCACTCGGTCAGTTCAGGAAGGCGGTCGAACTGCTGCACTCGCAACGCTGCTTCGACCGGGCAGCTCTCTTCCTGCAGGCTTGCCAGCAATTCCACATCCACCTAGAACACAACCACGATGCTGCGGCAACCACCAAGAACGATGAAAGCAACAACAACAGCAACAACAGCAGTGGCGGCACCACCGCAACTCCCTTCACCACGCTGAAGGAACTCGTGTTTCTGGAATATTCGAGGCTTCTTCTGAACCTGGGACTGGTGCCTGCGTGTGAATACTATTGCCAGTATGCAGGCGCAAAAGGCGCTGTGATGTTGGCAGAGTTGGCCAGGTTTAAGGCAAAGACTGATATAAGTTAGTCATTGGTTAGTGTTATTTTATACGAGCGCTATACAAGAACAAACATCATCATGATCATCATCATTATAAACATCATCAATCAATTTCAATGGAACGTTCGTGTGCATGTATCCTTTAATATTTCGAATTCTAACAATTTTTAGAGGTTTTTGTTGTTAAGGTTTTCGTTTAATCAAGATATCATCATCATCATCATCATCATCATCATCATCATCATCATCATCATCATCATCATCATCATCATCATCATCATCATCATCATCATCATCATCATCATCATCAAACATCCTAGATAGTTTTTGGATTTAGAATTCAAGGCAATCCATTTGTAAATACATTTTTAGTAATCAATTGTTATATATGAGAGATTCATATACTTTTAGTTGTGAGGTTGTTATCTGTATTTATTATTATTACCATAATCATCATCATCATCATCATCATCATCATCATCATCATCATCATCATCATCATCATCATCATCTAGGCCACTTCTAAGTTTGAATAAATTAACGATTACACTAACAATCCATTTAAAAATTCAAAGTTATTTAATACATTAATATTTATTATTACGGTCAAAATTTTAAAATGTGCAGATTATTTTGGATACTTTCTTACAAAGGAATTGATTTAATACTTTTATAATCTTTAGTATTGAATTACTAAAGAATAAACTTTAATTCAATTAAAAGCAAGCGACTACTCAGGAAGCCTCAAGTTGACAAGACATACTGATTGAACCATGCATGCAAAATGAATATTAAAAATAATTTATGATATGTTATTTGAGGTTTTTATGGACCGGGAGATTTACTGCTTACGAACCGACTGTATAGAATCTATACAATAGATTGTAGATATTTCGAGACATTTGTCAAATTCGTTATTGTACGCCTAGCGCATCGCTGACTTTGTTTAGATACTTTACGGTTCAACGATGATCTACACTGTTACCCTTCCCTCGTTACGCCCTGCTTACCCAATCGATTATGTGAATCGCTTGAGTGGTTTTACATATGCATATTCGCTGCACGAGATTCTGATGAAGCTTCCACTGCACCACTACTACTACCACAATTCGTTAACATCTGAACGATTGTTATCTTAACATTCCTCTAGTGTTACATTTATACTCTTGTTATTGCTATCATCATGATAATCATTATTGTTGATCTACTTTTTATTTTTACTATTATTCCTATTGTAATTTTTATTATTACTATCATTATAATGATTAATCTTGTGCATAATGCCACATTGCTTATCGAAAGCAATATTATTCTACCAAAAATTAAAATGATTAAAACTTGTATTCTTATTATTCAATAATAAATGATTAAATATTTCATTTTTATTATTCAATAATAAATTATAAAAACTTTTATTCGGTTTAATGATTTTTTTATTTTCCTAAATTCAATAAACTCCACGGGTCTCACATATTCATCTTCATTTGCAAGCGCTCCTTCTTGAAACGGGATAACGGTTTTTCTGAATTATTGGCGTTCTCATTGGATGAAGAAGATAGTGGAAGTGATGATGATGATGATGGCTGTGATGATGATGATGATGGGAGTGATGATGATGATTCTTTGACACGTGTTGGTTTTGAATTAATTTTTTTATGATCATCCTCGTCATCATCTGACTCCAAGTAAGAGACAGATTCATTGAACGACTGCGGAAAGGTGTACTAGAATTAATGATGTATACTTTGTAGTTGTACGAAAAATCAGTAAATGTAATTATTCTCAAAGAATTCGTCGAATACACCAAAACACATTAAATATAATAAATATGATTATTATACATAAATATATTTATTTTTTTATAAATAGAAAACTTATACTTATAGATACAATAAATTTTCCAAATTTACTCTTAAATAGATCATATTATAAAACCAACCACTCTTTTCTTCAACTTTGTCTTGTGGCAAGGTCGGAATGAGGTGTGGATGCATGCAGGAGAAGTCATCAACTCTTGCTTTCTGTTATTTATACTGGCCCTTCTAGTCGTATGTTTGAAGTAAATCGTTTTTTCCATTTCTTTTTTTTCGTTAAAATCATTATCATCGTCATCGTCATCATCATCTTTTTCCTCGTCACTGTAGTCACCGAGCATAACAACCGACTTACCACCAGCACCACCACTCACCCATTCCTGCGACACGTCACCATTACCATCACCATCATCATCATCATCATCATCACCACCATTAACATCATTATCAGTATCACTCCTTGCCCCCTTCCTTCTACTCATGCTCCCCTCACTCATCTCACTCAATTCGTTTATAAGCTTCAAAATCCTCCTCTCTTGACTTCCCTCACCATTCTCCTTGTCTTCATCTTCATCTTCATCATCATCATCCTCTTCCTCTAAAAAGCGACATCTTCCAAATTTGAAAATATCATCAACTCCTCCACCACTCTTTCCTTCCTCCTTTTCGATCTGTCCATCTTTCTTCACTCCTCCAACAACTGCACTCATCCTTTCCTTTTCTTCCTCCACCTCCTTCCTTCCGAGAGGTTTTCCACCTGACGTCACTCGTCCCTCAACCAATGGTGCATCATCATCATCTCTCTTCTTCATCTTAATCTTTTCTGACTCGGACTTTGCTGATCTTCTCTTCTCTGTTCAATGATAGAAGGGTTTATTCAAGAATCGATAATTATTTTTAGATGAAAAAATCCGTATATACGTGGATGGTTTAACATGGGAAAAATTCCAATAAATTGAATAAAATAAAAATAGAAAAATAAACATAAATAAAAATATATAAATATAAAAACAATGAAATAAATGAAGCGCACTCCTCCACTCGAGGTCTTCTTCTTCATTGTACTCCTCCTTTATCTCCACCAAGTCTCCATCATTCTGCAGCTGAATCAGCAAATTAAATAATTCAAATTTTATTAATTCATATAAATTAGTTATCTAAAAGTTAATTAGTTCGAATTATAAAAATAAAAGTTGTTAAATTAATTAATATTAAATTAAATTAAGTATTTTTAAATATAATTTTTCTTAATGACAGGTGACTACTACAGCACCTCGACAAAGTCTTCAGTGGCCTTCAATTCATTCCGAAAGAGCTCCTCTTGCTTCCTGAGGCCGCCTATGCTGTCCTGCAGCGCTTGTAAGTAGTTGTGAGTGGTTATGGGTGGTCAAGAGTAGTTTTGAGGTAGTTGTAAAGTGACATTTGGTAACGAGAATTATCCAGTAATTGAGATCAAATAAGAAAAATTCTTATATGAATTCAACAATAAAATCACTTTTCCTGGCATTCATCTATTACTACATCCACACAACCTGTAGTTACTTTTATCCACTCATCCATCACCCATCATCCAATCAAACCCGCCATTATTTCTTTCCACTGAACCATCATTAAATTAACCCATCCATTATCAAATCACCCATCCATCATTCATCCTTAATTCATCATTCAACACACTCAAACATCATCCATCAACCAGTCCACCCTTCCATCCATCCAATCCAACACACCATTGAGCCTCCTTTCAACGATGCTAGAAGCGTGTTTGGTGGACATCTTGGCAAACCAGTTGTCTCCAAGCAGCATCGTCACGCAGTTCGTGTTTGTCAGAGAACCAGGCATGAAGGCTTTGCCTCCGAATGGAACCTTTGGTTGTTAACGTTTAATTGAAGTGAGATAATCTATTTTTTTGGATTTATTAATTTATTGGTAGTGCTTCAGAGAAAAAAGTTCCTTGACCTCTTATCTGCGCCAGCTTGATGGTGATTATAATTATGAATAATATATTATTTTGTATTAAAAAGTAGTAGAAAAATTGAGTTTTAATTGATAACTTTAGAAAACATTAATTTCTAATAAGCACCATTATGTCATAAGAGAGCCTGTCAGGAAGTTCAAGCAGCCTATCCTTCAGTGCAGTGTAGTCATCCACCGCCTTTTGTCTGTTGAAAAAAATATTATTGCAATTTGAAGCATCATTTTTTATTGTGAGAATAAGATATTGATAATTATTTAAAAAGTAGATTATTGCTTGGGTTGTTAATGTTTTAATTATTGTTTATAAAACTATTATTAGACTGGTTTCATTTTTACATTTTTTAGTTAATTAATGTTCACTTTACTTTAGCCTGAATATTTTATATTTAAAAATTAAATAATGAATAAATCATTTATTATAAAATTTATAATATAAATCATTATAAGAATGACTTTTGGCTTATTTTGTCCAAGGTTTCTTTTATTGCTAAAGACGCTGCTTCTTTCAGACGGTTGTAGTTTTTATTTTCCTCTTCCATTTAATGATGAAATTAAAAGAACAACTGAAAATAATAATGAGCACTGAGAACTTGAGTCTTAAAAGTTTAAAAGTAAAAGTTTAAATAGAAAATAAATAAAGCACTGTACAAAGTTTTGTTAATAAATTAATCAAAATGTTAGATTTATGAATAATTCCAAATCTATAATATTATTCTTTTTATTCAATCAAAATTTAAAAAAATTTGTTTATCTCTCTAAAAAATATATTTAACTCTGTTGTTATTGTTCTTAAGAAATTGCAATGGAAATCATCCACCCTTACAGACACATCCAAATTGGTAATTGGCTAAATCCTTGTGAGGCGTAGGTTTTCCATCTCTTTTTAGAGCCCCGTCCAAAATGTGACATTCCTTAGTTTCTTCATTCCACTTGTAGAATGCACACACCGTTGACTTAAGACATTCATATCTACATTCTAAGTCAAAAAAAATATCTCTAAGCTTCAGATTATCGAAGATTCTGTCTTTTTTGTCGTTTCTAGTCCAGCATGAGGCCTTTGAAAATATATTTGAATTTATTATTCAATTAAAACTTTCAGTAGTTTATTAAAGGTTTGAAGCAATTTTCGTGCCCATACTTTTGCAAAGAGGCCACAACTTAACGAGCTTTTTAACCAAAGATCCTTCCAAGAAAAAGGATCCTAATGAAAGGGAACGAGTGATTTGGATGTTGCAGGAGCCATTGGTGAAGGCCATGTAGTAGCAATGCTTGGTCTCCAAACCTGAAATCTTTCTCATAGTAAGCCTCAACTTTATTCAATTAAACCTATGACCTGTTGGACTTGGACCAACAAGCATCTCCTGAAAAAAAAATTGAGAAATAATATTTTCAGTTGACTTTATTTATCACCCACCTCGACACTCATCTTTCAGAAAAAAAGTTTTTTCTTTTTTCATCAGTGAGTTTTTTTGCATTTGGTTTGTCACTATGATAGGCCATATGACAATAGCCGTTGAAAGATGAGACCGAACAGCCGTCAATCAACTGATCGTAAGCAAAACATTGAGCCAGACATCTAAATTCTTGGGGGATGTTGTACATTCCAAGCCTGGGCTACGTCTTGCTAGGAGCCATCAACCAACAAGAATCTTTCTTTTTGCTTAAAAAATATTATTGTTTTGGAAAACCATTCTTCAACGTTGAATAGAAGGAAGATGGAACCGCTGGAAAGCATCTTTTAATGAATATTAAACAAATGGATTGAACGCCAGCTACACTTGACGTCACCGCGTTTATCCACTGAATTAACAAAAGGAGTTTAGTCACTGCTTAGTGGAAATAAATGTAATTTGCTTGGTGTAAGTGAAAGACTTGATTGCGCATTTAAAAAGTATGAAAGTGTAATGACTAGATTTTGCATGATGGCTTAATGGTCATCATAAAAGTCTTAACATTAATGAATAGTTGTTTTGAGAATTGCATCTTTACAACCCATCATAAACTTGTGAAATCAATACTTAAGCGTATAACTTCGAGCTCATAATTTAAATAAATATTTAAAAATCTTTGGTTTCTATTTAACCAGCCATTTAATTTGTAGAAAGTTGTTGGGCTAATATTTGCTGAACTTTTAACTTTAAATAATATTTTATTTGTATTAATTGAGCATCTGATAGCTTTAACAATGATTTGCAAACTAAAGCCGATTGTGGGCGCGACGTCGCGTGCTTTGTGGGTTGTCTTTGTCAAAACTATTTCTCTTTCTTTTTTTATCAATCTCTTTTTGATATATCAAGATCTTCACTTTCATTATGTTGTTTATGTTTTGTCTAAAGGTTATAGTTGTAGGTGTCATCTTATGGCTTGTGTTAGAAGTTACTTTATTTCTATTTCTTTTTCTTCCCATAAATTGCAGGGCGACGGTAGGAATTGAACGCACGCTAGTGGGTCGAAGGCCAAGCGTTTTACCGCTAAGCTAATCCGCTGCTTTTTTTAAACTGTTTTCTCGATCTGAATTAAGAGATTGGTTTTTGTTGAGTGAACGGGTAGCCAAGTAGCAAAAGACTCGCGGCTTATAGGCTGTAAGTTATAGCCATAGGTTGTGGGTTCAATTCCCATTTTAGGCGAAATTTCTTGAAGAAGAGATGGGCGCCGCAAAGAGCAACTTAAGCACCATGAACAAAATGAAGACCAAAACAAGAATTCTTTGCCAAGACCTAGCGGTTATGAGGAAGTTTAAGTTTTAAAAAACGTTTTCAATAAATTCTTTGTAACCAAAAAAAGTTATTTATTAAGTTCTAAAGCTGTCAGTTATTCTATAATTTTCAAGCTCATATGATTGAGATGTTATTTAATAAATATTAAGACTTTGAAAACTATAATCAAACTTACCTTAAATATTTTTATTTTCGAATAATTGCTTTTAGCTTTTATCTTTGACATCATTTATCCAGATGGAAAAAAAAGTTACTAAAAAACATGAATAAAAATGAATTTCAAATATTAATATATTTATTCTAATATAAGAATATGGAAATTACAAAGACTTGTGAAAAAAAAAATCTTTTTAATATATTTCAAGTAAGAAAGTTTATGAAATGACTAAAATACTAAGTTAAATGACTTGGATTTTCGGACGTTTTAAAAGCAATCATTCAAAAGAGTCCGAAGGCTTCAGTATGTCATGATTTGTAAAATAAGAATGACTTTATAAGGTATCCTATTTTAACAATTTTTATCAAAAAGCTTAAAAATCATTATCAAGTTATACTTTGTCATGATTGAAGTAACAAAACAATAAATTAATGAAATATACAAATATCTAAAGACAATATAGAAGTCAAAAGACTTAACTGGTTAATAAGCATAAACTAAACAATACAGTTTTTAGGATCAAATGATTAGTGAATAAGAATTATATAAAAATTAACAAATGTTTTTATTAAAATTATTTTTTTTTTGTGAAAAAATTCTACACGTGTGAATAAAATTGATTTTTTGTTTATTGTTTTTCATGTAACTTAAATGAATAATTTTCAATAATAGGAAAACAATGTAATAAAGTACTAAATTAAAATAAAATCTTATGGTTGAAATGTTTACATGATTTAACTTCGTATTTTTCGTGTACAGATTTTTGAGATACTAAAATAAAATTCCTACCTATCATTAGTTCTGCCGGAAGGCTTTGCAGTTTTTTTGTTTTTAGTCTTTTTATCGATTTCTTGCTTGGCTGGTGGTTTCTTATTTTTTTTAGATTTCTTTTTAACATCCGAGTTATCCTGCTTAATTTCTTTTTCTTGCACAACCTCTTCTGAAACTGTGACATTTTCACGCTCCTCTACTTTACTTTCCGACTGTGGTGATTCTTTCTTCGGAGTAGTATCTGCAATTCAATGGAAATGTAAACTTTATGCAGTGAATTCATTTTACATTTCTATGTACCATTCTTTTTATCGAGATAAAACTTAAGCAATAGAAGCCAAAGCCAAGCAATCAGCAACGTATCGAACTCAAAATTTATATTTTCTAAAACTTTAAACAGTTTAACATTGTTTCAAACAAAATTAATAGAATTTTTTTAACGTAAAATATAATCCAGATATAACAGACTTGTCAAAGCAAAAAAAACTATTGAATAACGTTAAAAACTCAATATAACTTATTAAATCAATCCATTTGAATGCACTATGTCACTTATTCATTGCGACTTCGCCTCTGAAGGCTTCGAGATGCTCTTAGTTCTCGAACTTTTTGTCTTGCTGTTGCCTTCTACAGGCACTGAGAACTTGACAGACGACTTGAAACTACTGCTCTTTTTCCTATAGTTCTTACTGCTTCTTCTCTTTTCAGGAACAATATCTAGCGCTTTCTTTTTTCCATCTTCTTCTTCTTCTTCACCCGCCTTCATTTCCATTTCACCTTCACTTTCCTCCTTTTCCACCCTCCAGTCATCCTCCATAGCTTCATCTTCTTCATCAGCTTCTTCAGCCATTTCACTCGTCTCAATGAATTTTCCCTCGGGATCGTAACAACAGAAATCCATCTGGTCGTCTTTCTCCACGGGATAGTCAACCGTGGTGCCCCACTTCCTGTTCTCGTCGAGGTATTTAGCGTCGAAGATCTGCTTCGCTTCTTCCATCTCCTTCTCCTTCATCAACGCCTCTTCGCGCAAGAACTGCGCCTTTTGTCGATCATACTCGGTGTCTTCGTCGCGTACGACTTCCACCACGGGCCTGGGCAGTTTGTCCACCAGTTCGTACACCTCTGCGAACCAGGTGACAACGTGGTTTTGAATGTTCCATGCGTGATTTCGTTTTAAAACAATGTGTTGGCGCTTATTTATAAAATGTAATACTTGAGATATGATAAAATCATAAATCATATTTAAAATATGATTTAAATTAAGAAACTGAATCTAAAAAGCTAATATAAAGATAAAATAATTAAAAGCATAAGAGGACTGAATGATTTAAAATTATTAAATGAGATCTAATAGAAGTTAGAAAAACTTTATATTTCTAGAATCTATGTAAGAAGCAAGTAATTCTAGGTCACTCAATAAAGGCGAAATAAGTTTTGTATTAAATCTTTCTTAATAATCTTAATTTAATTGGATTATTTCCATACCTTCGTAAGTGGAAATCTTCGGAGCTGGCGAATACAATAGTATTTATATGAAATAGTTTTAAATTGATTAAAAAGTTAGAAAGTCAACATTTGAAGGGTATATAATTAGAATGAGAGTAATTAATTAAAAACGAACACTTAGAGTCACATATCCTTGTAGTAGGTGTCTTCTTTACTTTATGAACGAATCCTGAAGTAAAATGTACAGCCTGCATTAGCAAAATACATTATCGAAATTTATTTAAATTCCATTAATAATTGAAATTAAATTTATTATTTACTGTATTCTCAGCTAAGAAATTAATAGACGAGAATCATTAATTACTCTTTTAATTAATACATAATCTGAAGTAAACTAATATATTTTAGAAATAAACTAATATGTTTTTGAAATAAACTAATATGTTTTTGAAATAAACTAATATGTTTTTGAAATAAACTAATATGTTTTTGAAATAAACTAATAGGTTTTTGAAATAAACTAATATGTTTTTGAAATAAACTAATATGTTTTTGAAATAAATTAATTAATTTTTATTCAAATTATATCGTCTTAAATATACAATTATAAAAAACTTTGCAGTCATTATAGCAATGCAGTCAACCGTCTTTGTGGAACTTCAAGGGGCCAAATATTTCTTCAATATTGGCGGCGTGCTGCTTGATGGTGTCTGGAAAGTGAATGCAGTTTTCTGGAACTGAAAGACCAAAGACTTGCGAGAGACTGTGGCAAAAGGGTACAACTATCAGAAATTTAAATTCGATTTTGTATCTTAATAAAAAATTAAATTCTAAAGGCATGTATCGGGATAAAAAATTTAAATTTGCTTCTGCAACTTAATACCAAACTATAATTTTCAAGTTTCAGTCAATAAGAAACTTTGGTAAATGTATGGTGAAGCGGACTTTTCAAACTGGTCGGGGAAGTAGGCAGGAGTGGCGGTGGTGAACATTTCGTTGAGGGTGTTCATCTCGTCGGAGTTTTCCTTGTTGAGACTGATGATCGCCTGCAGGTCGCTCTCGTTTTCGTCTTCTTCTTCTTCTTCGTCCTCTGGAACTTCTTCCACTTTCGTCTTGTAGCCTGGTTCGGTTCGGTTAGTGTGGCTGGAATGGTGCATTGGATGAACGGGTAGTCGAATGGTGAACAACTCTCGGTTTGACCAATAATGAAAAGTCCCAGGTTTGAGTGCAACCAATGCCCTAGTAACCCATAGGCGCAAAAAGACAATATGCAGCCTAAGGGGTCTGGAAGCTCATTCGGGTTATACGCCACTATAAGAATGCTCGTCATTATTGTTAACTCATACTGTAGTGGCAAACTCACCTAGGAAGGTTTTCAAGCGATCGAGGCCTGAGACTCGAGAAAGAATTAGAAAACACGACGCTGAGCTGCGTTGGTGAGACGTCAGTATGAGCCGATGTTTGAGCGGGAAACTACTTAATTATACAATTTCATAAAATCACGCACCGAGAAAAAATATCATTTATATATTTAAAAATCAATTAATTTTACCCATCTAATAAATAAAAAATAAAACTCTAGTCGTGTTTTCAGACATTAAAAAACAATTCTTCGCATGATTCCACTGCAAGCAACCACGCATGATGCCATTGCATCCAGACAAGCAACAAACATCCCACCAACGCGTTCAAGTTCTGGACCAGAGTCAAGAAGACAGAGAGGTTCTTGTAGGGCGCGTACAGAGAGGCGACTTGTTCGTCACTCACAACCACCTCCTTCTTGGCCGCTATGATGAAGCCGTCGTCCTTAAACGTGTTCATGATTTGATCTGTTTGGAATGGCCGAGTGGGAATATGTCAAAGAAATTTTATAATAGAATTGTTATATATTTAAAACTTAATAAAAAAATTATTATATATATAATAAACATTTTTGTGAATCACAAAGCCTTCTTTTCTTTAAAGTCCAGAAAGAATTTAAGGTTTGAGTCAGGCCCTTTTGAGCAATGCTTTTCAAAATACCAAAAACTCATGAATTAACTCATGAATATCTTCATACACTTCAACCAAATCATACAGCGACAAAACTCGAAAGACACCTTTGAATTCAATGGCGGTCGGCTTGACCATCACAAGGACCTGTTCCATCGGGAAGAAAAGCCTCTTTTCCTGTGACGTTGATGATTCAAGTGACGATTCAAAACTACGCACTCGATTAATCGATAAAAGTTGAAGTAAATTTTCGTTGAGAAGTTTGTATTATTCAATCTTGTTCAAAAAAGTCACATATTAAAAACAACACTTTAACGTAATAACACACTGTAACAGAGCAACACAGCAACACTGTAACACAACAACACTGTAACACAGCAACACTGTAACACAGCAACACTGTAACACAACAACACTGTAACACAGTAACATTGTAACACAGCAACATTGTAACACAGCAACACTGTAACACAGCAACACTGTAACACAACAACACTGTAACACAGCAACACTGTAACACAGCAACACTGTAACACAGCAACACTGTAACACAACAACACTGTAACACAGTAACATTGTAACACAGCAACATTGTAACACAGCACAAGAACAATGCAGCAACACTGAAACACACCAAAAGAACAACAACACAGCCACAACAGCACCTTCTCTGCGGTCTTGTTGTTGATGGAAGAGTCCACCTGGTTGAGACTCTCCCCGTGCAATTGGAACTTCATCCGCAAGCAGCTGAAATGATGCTTTTGTTAATCAATTAAAAATATTCAACTTAATTTATATTTATAAAGAATTAAAAAATATTAATTTATAAGTTATGTAAATTTACAAAACTATTCTCAAAACATGAACTTGATAAAAAAACCTTTCAAACTCCTCTTTTAACTTTATCGTTTTCTATTTTATCTTTCATTATTTTATTCTTTAGATAATCTTATTTTATTTAAAAAATAATGCAATTCAACCTATTATTTAGTGTCTTGAATATTATTAAGCAAATATTACGATTAAGTATATTATTTGATTAAAACCGAAAAGTATTTTCAAACAATAGACTACCCTAGAGGGGTGTTTTTGCCCATTACGAAAGGTCCCAGGGCTTCCTTGAAGTCTGCCACAACTGTCGACTGGCTGTTGGAGATCAACATCACCAGAGATGGTCCACTGTTTGTAGGGGGGTGTTTGTGGTGATGGAGTGGTTGTGGTGATGAAGTGGTTGTGGTGACGAAGTGGTTGTGGTGGTGGTTGTGGTGATGAAGTGGTTGTGGTAGTGGTTGTGGTCTGAATGGCTATTGGGGTGATGGTTGTGGGGTGTTTGTGGTTGTGGGGGTGTCTGTGGTTGTGGGGGTGTTTGTAGTTGTGGGAGTGTTTGTGGTTGTGGGGGTGTTTGTGGTTGTGGGGGTGTTTGTGGTTGTGGTTGTGGGGGTGTCTGTGGTTGTGGGAGTGGTTGTGGTGTTGTTTGTAGGCACGACGTTGATATCAATTGTCATCATATGAAGCGCTTACCCAATAAAACCAAAAACTTTCTCATTTAATCCATCCATGAATAATAAAAATTATAATCTTTTAAATAATTATCCCAAAAAAACTTTGCATTTTGTTGTATTGTATTGCATTGTGAAACAATGTTCCCACATGAGCATCTCTTCCACCAGCTGTTCGTAGTAGGGTTCGTTGGCGAGGTGTTTGTAGAGCATGCTGACGACGTCTTTGTCCATGGTGACTTCCTTCTTGAGTAGAACTTTGAAACCCAAGTCAGAAATGGCCGAGAAGAAGTTGCCTTTAGAGGAGATTTTGGAAAGTGATGGTGAAATGGGTTTGATGGCTTGGTGGAGTGGTCGGGTCGGGTATGAGGGTGTAGATTAATTTTTTGTGGAAATTTTTGAAAACATTTTATTCTTAAACGAAAAATGTGGCTAAAATAAATCAAAATATTAGTGCTAGAACAGGTCATGAATAATGAAATACAATTATTAGTAATATATTTTATAAAATTTAAAAAAAAATCAAGAATAATATGAAAAAACTATCAATAAAAAGATTTACGTATTCATCGGAATAATCATCCTCCCCCCCCGAACACTAACTTGGCTTGGTTTCATAGAGACGGGGTCTTATGTAGGCGACAGTGGTGGCTTCCTTGACGGGTCGGATGTTCGTCAAGGAGATCTTTGGACCCACAAAGCCAGGCAGGAATTCATTGATCATCCTGATTGATAGGTGCATGGGTAGATGGGTGCATCGGTGGGTATGTGCATGGGTAGATGGGTGCATCGGTGGGTATATGTATGGGTAGATGGGCGCATGATATTTGCATGCATGGATAGATACATGGATAAGTGCGTGGATGGTTGGATGCATGGATAGATACATGGATAAGTGCGTGGATGGTTGGATGCATGGATAGATACATGGATAAGTGCGGGGATGGTTGCATGCATGGATAGATACATGGATAAGTGCGTGGATGGTTGCATGCATGAATAGATACATGGATAAGTGCGTGGATGGTTGGATGCATGGATAGATACATGGATAAGTGCGTGGATGGTTGCATGCATGGATAGATACATGGATAAGTGCGTGGATGGTTGGATGCATGGATAGATACATGGGTAAGTGCGTGGATGGTTGGATGCATGGATAGATACATGGGTAAGTGCGTGGATGGTTGGATGCATGGATAGATACATGGATAAGTGCGTGGATGGTTGGATGCATGGATAGATACATGGGTAAGTGCGTGGATGGTTGGATGCATGGATAGATACATGGGTAAGTGCGTGGATGGTTGGATGCATGGATAGATACATGGATAAGTGCGTGGATGGTTGGATGCATGGATAGATACATGGGTAAGTGCGTGGATGGTTGGATGCATGGATAGATACATGGGTAAGTGCGTGGATGGTTGGATGCATGGATAGATACATGGGTAAGTGCGTGGATGGTTGGATGCATGGATAGATACATGGATAAGTGCGTGGATGGTTGGATGCATGGATAGATACATGGATAAGTGCGTGGATGGTTGGATGCATGGATAGATACATGGATAAGTGCGTGGATGGTTGGATGCATGGATAGATACATGGATAAGTGCGTGGATGGTTGCATGCATGGATAGATACATGGATAAGTGCGTGGATGGTTGGATGCATGGATAGATACATGGATAAGTGCGGGGATGGTTGCATGCATGGATAGATACATGGATAAGTGCGTGGATGGTTGCATGCATGAATAGATACATGGATAAGTGCGTGGATGGTTGCATGCATGGATAGATACATGGATAAGTGCGTGGATGGTTGGATGCATGGATAGATACATGGATAAGTGCGTGGATGGTTGGATGCATGGATAGATACATGGATAAGTGCGTGGATGGTTGGATGCATGGATAGATACATGGATAAGTGCGTGGATGGTTGGATGCATGGATAGATACATGGATAAGTGCGTGGATGGTTGCATGCATGGATAGATACATGGATAAGTGCGTGGATGGTTGGATGCATGGATAGATACATGGATAAGTGCGTGGATGGTTGGATGCATGGATAGATACATGGATAAGTGCGTGGATGGTTGCATGCATGGATAGATACATGGATAAGTGCGGGGATGATTGGATGCATGGATAGATACATGGATAAGTGCGTGGATGGTTGGATGCATGGGTAGATGAATCGATGGGTGTATGGGTGTATGGATGAGTAGATTAGTGAGTAGTAGATGGGTAAATGAAGAAAGAATAGAAATTGGGTTGGCAGAAAGATAAATTTAGGATAAACTTAAGAGTGATTTGTTCAATAAGCACGTAAATGCTTATTAGATAAACATACGAGAAAAAAAAGATGGGAGGGAACTATATCGGAATTGACAGGGTTGGAGTTCAATGACTCGGAGAATATCAAAAAACCGACAGAATTGAATGAAATTGGTCGGAAGTTTTGCTGTAGGGACCCAACGGTGTTCAAGACTGTGGAAGACTGATTGACTGACTGACGAGGAAAAGAAGAAATACAAAACTGATGTCTCGGCAAACCTGCGAGTGTCCTGCAAGCTCTCAGTGGCGATGATGCCGCACAGGGGAGCTGCCTTGTTGCCCACCACTGCCCTCAGACTTTGCGGTTGAAAGGAGTGTATGCATTAATATTTATATTAATATTTATGAATTTGTATTTATATTTATGTTATGATGGGCTTTCAAGCTAAAAAATTATAATATAGTGTTTAAATTGTTCTTTTATAAGCAAAATATTCTTTAAGCGTTAATATTTGTAGCGAGTTTAATGACACTATGCCATACAACACAATAACGAACACTCCAAATCCCCTATGATCAATCAATAAAATAACTAATCCACAAAACAAAACCCTCACAAAAAACCTTCCAGGCGAAAACTCAGCGGCAAGACTGAAGTTCTCAGGACCTACAAACTCCTTCATCTCCTGCAAGACATTCTTGCCCATCTCTCCTTTCGAGATGACGTAGATGTAGCATGGACGCAGCACCTTCGTATCGACGCCCAGCTCTATCAGCTCCTGTCAGGGTCGTTTGTTGAGCTCGATTGTTGATCTCTACTATCCGACATTTTCTCGGTCTTTTTCGATGGATCTTAAAAGTTAATCAGAACGAACAGCGATCGAACCCACCCACAATCGCTCATGATTAGGTCTATTTACAATGCGCCAAGGCAGGCACAAGACGTACTTATCTCTCAATACATACGTCGCAAACACCGCGTCATATACACTACGTATATGATAGCTCATGGTTGACTCAAAAGGGATTCGAACTGGCGACACCAAGTCCGATATCTTTAAATCTGAGCCAACCCACTCGCCAATAATACTAGTAGTTGGGCTAACGTCGATCTTGTAGCCTGGGATGTATTTGGAGAGAAACTCTTCGTTCGTCTCGACCTCTTGCTCGCTCAAGACGTCGTAGCTGCTCGACTTCAACTGAAGAAGTGATTTATTTATTTATTTCAACTTGAAGAAGTGATTTATTTTATTTATTTCAATTTGTTAGAACGATTTATTTTATTTATTTCAATTTGTTAGAACGATTTATTTTATTTATTTCAACTTGTTGAGTTGCGATTTCGAAGCTGTTGCTAAAATTTTTATGAAACCGCGTTGAATGCTTCTTAAATTATATTTACTTGGTCGTTGCTGATGGTAAATTAGATAGTCTTTATAACACATTAAGTGAATAGTTCAAGACGGATCTTTCTAGTTAAAACCCAGTAAATGGAACAAAACGGATTTTTATCAAATACCTTCTTTTTAATCTCTTCCAGCACTCTCTCTTGGTAGATCATTGGAGCCACTATTAACACTGCCAACTCCTTCTCCACCAGTACTAGGTGGTTTGGTTGATGGGTGGGTGGGTTGAAGAAATGTATAAAAGAAAATAAATATTAATAAAATTAATAAAAATAAATTAATAAAAAGACGAGTGTATAAGTGAATGAATAAAAAAATTTAAGTGTTATCAAACTAGATTGGAAAGAAACAAAAAAGTATTTAAATTCTTTATCATAATTCCGTTACTCTGATTAAACAAACTTTTATCAAATAAATAATTTGAAAAAAGAGACAAATAAACTTAATGTAAAGCGGTAGTTTTGTGGTTTATCGATTTATTATTTTGTCATGATAAAGCAATAATAGATAGATTTCTCCTAATAACAGAATTATTTAAAAAAAATAAAAAATATATATAAATATATATAAAAATATTTTTTTGATGTTACAGTAAAACCCTATGTATAGGCACACTTGTTCTTCTAATGCCAAACAGAAAGAAAAAAAGATTCCCACAAACAAAACTAGTAAGTTAGATTGGAAAAATCTAGCATTTTACTATTGAAAAATGTGTTAAAAAGCTTTTGAGAGCGCATGGAATTTGGCAGAATTAAAGAATAATAAAATATATAAAATAAATAAAATATATACAAAGTACACAAAATTAATATTACAAAAATAAGAATTGATGAAAAAAAAGAAAAACTAAATTTTTACTAAATTTTATTTTAAAAGCCGACAATAAGTTATAGTTATATTCTATAACTAATATAAGTCTAAAAGGCTACTACTTCCACTACACTCCATCTCGCCATCGACAGCATCAGGCAGTCCGTCATAGTTAACCTCCTCTCCGTTGAAATCAATGGTGTCTTGTGAACGCATGCAGTTAAAACACAGGCGTTAAAATACTTTTTTTCATCATTGAAAAAGTATTTATTTGAAAAAAATGTGAGAAAAAATTGTTGTGTAATGATCGATTTCAATAAAACCCCATCAAAACCTTAAAAACTACTAAATATCTCCACAATTCCAAAAAAGAACCAATAGAAAAACGCTAAACAATCAAGCTTTGCCAATCCCTCTACCCCTCCTTTGGTGATATCTACCCTAAGACTCCCTCCCATGATACCCCCCTATAAAACCCTCTTTCAATACCCCCTACCCACCCACCCATCCACCAATACACCCCTCACTCACTCCTCCTCTTCTCCTCCTCTTCCTCATCGGTGGAGTTCTCATCGATGGAAGAGTCAGAGTCGTCCGAACCGAAAGAACTTTCTCTCACTTCTGTCTTTTTCAGTGGAGGGTACTTTTTGTCGATCACCTGTGATGGTGGTTTTGATGATAGTGATGATGATGGTAGTGGTTATGATAGTGATCATAAGTCCATTTATTGACCTACGACTCCTCTTTGACCACCCATAAACTTCTACATTTATTTATTCATTTTTCTTATAAATTTATCCCTTATTTTTTCACTCACCAAACTTTCTCTCATCCACTCACAATTTTTTTAACCATCCTTCCACTTACCCTTCCGTCACCCACTCATCTTCCCTTCCTTCATTCCTTCAAATAAACATCATTCCACTCACCACCCACCTCAATCCTAGTGCCTCCGGTCTCCAGTACAGTGTGTTCTGCTGCCAATTGTTCCACAATGGCCTTATTCATCGTAGGCCCATCAGCCCCGTGCACTGCATCAACCAAAACACCCCCCTGTGTGTGGTGGCACATTTTTGGTGCTTGTTGTAGGTGTACATTTTGTTACGGTGTGTTATTTGAGACCTAGCTGTTTTAGCTATTGTATTTCGATTATTTTTTGTTTTCAATTTTCTCAATTTTAGGAATGTTAGATAACGTTCAGTGGCTATTTTTCAAAAAGTAAAAAATCAATTTATCAGTGACGCCAGGGTTCTTATTCGCAGTGAATATTTTTTTTAAACTTATAAAAACTAATTTTTAATTAAAATAATATTTTGCAGAGAAGCACACTAGCTGATGACTATTAAGCTATTTCGAGAATGTTCCAAGAATATTGCTTTCGTTATTGAGGGCCTTATTTTAAATGTTCGAAGCTCAACTTCGTTTTTTTTTCGCTGAATACCGCGACTATCTTCGAGTATTTGGAAACGATTGATTGTTCTTCTTATCTGTTGTTTTCCCTCGCAAATATTTATATTTCTAGCTTGAAGATCACTGGTTACTTAAGAGAACTTTTGGGGGTTGTTAATCATTAGAGCTATGAAATATTTGTTTTTTTAACGTTTTTATATTTTATAATTTCTTTTAGAGTTAAAAGAAAACAACTAAAACAAAGCAGGGTAGATTCGCCATAAGATTAATTGAAAGCAATTGTTTTCTGATTCGCGAAAGCCATAGAATTCATTTCAAGGGGTCTTCGCGAATCCCTGTGAACCTCCAGGAAAGCATGACTAAGTAAACTGATTCAGAATTTCAAAGTATGAATAAAATACTTGCAAAAGCCTCTAATTGTTTAATGAGACTTTAGCGCATAGGGCAAATCACCACTAGTTCTTCAGCGCCACCTACAGCGTACAGCAGGAAGTTGGGCTCGCACTTTCCTCTGTATCGTTCCAGCGCATCTATCGTGTCTGCTTTTGCCTTCGGGTATTCACACAATGGAACATTGTAATCAGGCTTGAAAATTCATTAAATGTTAAATAATTTTAAATATATAAAAGTAAAACAATAAAGACAATTCTAAGTATCCGATTACTTCATTTCAAAGAAATAACTAAATAATAAGAAATCATTTCTCATTCAAAAGTTATGAACTCACAGAGTAAAATTTGTAAAAAATGATTCATTCTAAGACCCATATTATTTCATTTTAACTAAATAAATAATTTATCATTCTAATAAAATATTATTTTATTTTAAAACAATAGCTAAGCAAAAAAAGAGATATTTTTAGTTCAAAGGCTAGGAACTCACAGAGGCGAATCTGAGAAGATCGTCTCCGATCTCGTTGTTGATGCGTTTGAAGACGGGAAGCATTGGCTTGCAAGGACCACACCAGTCCTGGAAGACGTCCACTACTGGAGAAGAACGGTTGGGGAATGGATGGTGAATGGTGGGTTGGTGGTGGTGGGTTTGTGGTGAATAGTGGTGGGTTGGTGTTGAATAGTGGGTTGGTGTTGAATAGTGGGTGGACAATGTATGGTGGGTAGATGGTGTGTGGTGAATGGTGGATGGGTTGGTTGATGTTGAATAGTGGGTGGTGAATTGGAGGTGGGTGGTGAATGGTGGGTGGCGACTGATGGAAGTTTTTTGGAGAGTGTTGGGTTTGTAGATTCTAGACGCTAGTGTGTTAGTTGTGTAGGTGGTGATGTTTTCATAATGGTTAACGATAGTCAAAATTGGAATTTCGCGTTTTTAGTGAAGTTTGGTAATATTTTTATTTAATATTAAAAAACATAAAATTAAACAAAAGCGTTGTTAAATACAAACTTTCAATATAACGTCTACATTATTGCATGGAAATTTTAATTTGTAAACATAAAAAGTGCCAACCGAGAAGGCCCTCTTTCGACAGCTGTTCTTCCCATTCTTCTTGATTTTCAATTTCAACTTGCAACGAAACCTCCTTGCCCCTGCCTCTGCCTCCCATCTATGTGTGCTTGGATACCTACTTGTATGTGTGAAGTACTTTTAGTTTGGTTTCTTTTAAATATTAACTAAATGGTTTAGTTGATGAATTTTGAAAATGTTATACAGTATTATTTTTTTGTCTAGCTGAATATTAGGCTGTTTGCTTCTTTTGTGCCTATGTATAATTCTATTAAATTCAGTTTTTTTGAATATTTTTGTTTAATTAATTGGTTTAATTATTTCTTTTTTCAGCTTATATTTGTAAATGCGCCTTTATCCTACGTAAAATTACTGAAGAACAATAAAGAGCTGAGAGAATCCTTCGTTGATCCGTTTATTTCTAAATTTGATAATTTGAGTTCTTTGCACACCTAATCTTTAGGATTTTATTATTTATTTAATATTAAACCGAATATCCATTTTATATACAAATTAAAATTTCAAGACAATTGTATTCATGTAGGTTTTGGATTAAAGTTTGTATTATTGCCATAGAAACGCGTCTCTATGACTACAATTGTAACTAAAAGCACCTTATGAAATTCTTCTTTCTTTTTTTCTCAAAGATTGTAATACATTTATTTTATGTTAAATTCAATGTTGTTTAGCAAAAGTGAGATCTAATGAAAATGTATATTTGTACGCCTAATCTTCAAAAAAGGTTATTGAATTAATTTAGAGGTTATATTTTTGTTTAAAAACTCCAAGATATAGATGTTATTTTTCCGAAAGTATGCTCTCTTTTCAGGTTATAACAAAACAACATGATGATAAGGCCTTTAAGATCAACAGTCGAAATATTCGTTAAAAAGAGAAAGAATTGTTCACAATTGTTCGGCCAATATACTACGTAGATGTTCAGTTTTGAAATATTTTTAGTCCAAGATAAGTTTCTAATTTAACAAATGCACACTTTTAACGGTCTATGGAGTAATCATCTGAAATCAATAGTAAATTGTATCAAACTTAGGTTTTTAGGTTCTGTTGAAGAGATACAAATGATAACTCAACTATTTTTTCACGCAATATATTAATTGTACAACAATATTTTGAAAAAGTATTATGAACGATTCGATCAATAGAGATCTTTCCTTATATAAGCAAACGCTTTTATAATCCACCGCTAAATTCAAGAATTAATTATATTCCCATTAAATTTTTTTGGGCTTTTTCTCCATTTAAGAAACCATTCAATTAGGAGGTTCACGCCATAAGCTCCTCAGTTGTCTTGCCTACTGCAAGATTTGCAATACAAAATTCCATTCGTCATGACGGGTCTGTGAAGTCTGTCGAAGGCGATGTGGCACGACTGACACTTGAAACACTCTTTGTGGAACGAGCCTGGAGGGAGAGGAGGTGGAGATGTGTGTTTTGAGATGGAGGTTAAAATTTATTTTCATATTTATATTCTCGCCTAAATTTATTTTTTAAATTAATTAATTGTTAAAACATAGTCTAAGTTATTTTATTTTAATGTTTTATTTCAAAAACATATATTAAACTTTAATTCGCATGATTATCATTAAAGCAAGTTATATACTAATACTTTTTTTATTAATTTATTATTTACGTACTTATTTTCTTTAAAAAGTGTAAAGTTATTAACCTTATTTTAACACTGTTTTAAACATAACAAATGCACTGAAAGTTTGTACTTGATCTTATGATTATTCACAGCCCTTAATTTTGTTTTTCCTATTTTTTCTCACTAAAAATAAAACTTGATTAGATGCAAGTTAGCGAATCAAAGCTAAATATCGCAACTGTCGGTAACTAATAATATATTTAAAGTAATACTAATAATGATATTAGGAATAAGATAAAAAAGTGTATAACTATCGGCAACAAATATAATATTACATAAAAAGTATTGCAGTGAAAACAACCCACCTTGCAGGGAATAAACATCCACAACGTTCTTTTCGCAGTCGTCTGTAAATCGAAAAAATAATATATCAAATCCTCAAGGGCCTTCGCGAGCAATGCGTTTCCTAAATATAAAGCAATAAAGAGGTTTTCCCCGCTTAACAAATATAACTTCAATCCGCTTTTCTTGTCGAAATAATTGTAGAAAAATTTATATATATATATATATATATATATATATATATATATATATATATATATATATATATATATATATATATATATATATATATATATATATATATATATATATATATATATATATATATATTTGATTGATTGATTGAAACTATAAACTCAAACAATTACATTTGCTCATAACACTCCAACCTATGGGATAAAGGCAACAAGCACAAGATCTTGCTGGCCGTGATGGATGAATGGGAGGAAGAGAAGAGGGAGGAGAGTGGGAAAGGGTGGTAGAAGAATGAATCGATGAAATCTCCCAATTTTTTTCACCGCCATTGAAAGTCTCATGGCCGTTGTAGGCGAACAAGTAGTCAACGGGGTTGGGCGGCTCCTGCACCTTCTTGCGCCACAAAAGATTTACAGGCGCTCTGGGAGAAGAAAGCGAACTAGGATAGGAGGGAGATGATGATGGGGAAGATGTGAGGATTTTAGTGGTTGTTTCTTTCAGATTCTTTAGGCTTGTAACGCCATTTGTATTTTCAGTTTTAGCAAGTTTAGGGAGGTTTGGGATGAGTGCTGTAAGAGGTGTGGGAAATTGCTGAAGTTTTGAGTGTTTTTCGGGTGAGATGAGTGTTGGAGAAGGAAGTGATGGCAGGGTTTTCATTGATCTTTCCGTGCTGTTTTGTTGAAACTCCTCAGTGATCCACGCTTCGCGAGATTTCTGAAGCGCTAAACGTTGTTGTTGTTGCTGCTGTGCCGAGTAGGAATGCAAGAGGTTCTTCTGTTGCAGTTTATGCAAATATTCCAACATTTGTATTTGCTGCGTCTTCTTGTCGTTTTTGTAGTCTGAGCTCAAACGCTCAACGCTTGATGGAAGAGTTTTGTCTAAAACAATTTCATTTTTCACTTTGTGGTTTGAGCTTGTAGGCTCTCGCTTGTCAATGTTTTGAGCCAGATTCAATGTGAGAGTAGCTTTCAAAGACTCAACACTGGCTTGTAGGTTCTCATAATGTGTTTGATCACTTTTCTGTTTGTTTGCTTCATCTTGAACTTTAGGAGTGGGACATCTCTTTTCATCAAAATCATCTTTTCCACTGCTAGCTGCGCCGATGTTTTTATCTTGCTTTCCTTCTTTTTTTCCATCTTTCTCTTTTTCATCCTTATCTTCACCGTAATCACCATCTTCTTCTTTTTCCTCTTCCTCTTCTTCATCATCATCTACCACTTCCACAGTAGCAGTTTCCAGAATACTCAGCACACTTCCCATCTGCACCTCATGTGACTCCATCCAACGCGGCTCGTCAAACACCATCTCGTCGCCATGACAACCCATTAACCTTTCATCATCATCTTCTTCTTCTTCTTTCTCCTCCCCGTCCTTGTAAGAGTCTGGCGAAAAACAAACTGATTTCGTTTCCCTGCAATCCTCAAAAACGTCAGAGTGTCCATTCTTTTTATCATCACTCGATGAAGATTCGTTTGTGAAATTATTATTATTCGATGAAACAAAGCCAGAAAGTTTGCTGGTTTCACTGCTTAGTCTGTCTCTTTGTATCTCTGAAACTTTTTTTGTGTCTTTGTCTGGCGCATGGCAAGTAGCTTTGTCTTTTTCCCGCACAAGTTTCTCTGCTTTGTAGATGTGCTCTTCTGTATCGCGTAGATACTTATTAAAGGGATTCCCGTCTAAGTCTTCATTATCATCAATTTTATTCCTAATCGGTATTTTACTAGAAATTTCCTTTTCGGTTTCTTCATTTATCAACTTATCGAAACTTAAGCGCTTGTTCGAGTCCTCACTGCCTGCCCTCTTCTCCCTCAGGTTACCGACACTGTGGTACTTGAGATGCATGGTAGGACCACTGAACATTGAACTCAGTCGACCGGAGTAGCCTGAAGAACAGCCCGAGGAGTCTTCGTTGTAACTGGGAATTGTTCAATGACATCACTTTCATCATCTAATTGATGGCATCCATGCTTTTAAATACATCACAAAACAACGACGAATATTATTACCGTGGAGTAAATCTTTTCATTATAAAACAAACTTCCTATATAAACTATTTTATTATAGTTTTAACTTTTATTGGTATAATTTATTTCAAAACTATATCTTTCTATCTACAAAAACAAGAACCAAAGCCTACCTGTCATAGTGGATGGCTTTCATGGTGCTCCAGGATATTGGTGGTCTACTCGAGCCTCCACTACCGACCCTTCCACCGCCCTCTCTCGCTCCCACGTTCCCATCGCCACAGAAAACACCGAGGTCTCTACGGTTCTTCTTCGCTATCACCTCGTGCTCGCTCAAGAACCGGCTTTCCTGTTAGGTTGGTTTATCGCCTATGATGCCTATAATAAAAAAACATTAATAATTCTTAATAATAAAATGTCAATATTATTAATTAATGATAATATAACAAGATTATTTATGGAAGGTAAGATTAACAAATTATTTATTAATAATAATAAGATGAAAATATTATTTCTTAATAATAAGGCTATAATGTTATTCTTAACAATAACATAACAATATGATTTCTCAATAATAAGATTACAATATCATCGCTTATCTAGCCTAAAAACGTTTTATTGCCATGATGATGAGAGTATGAGTAAGTAAATAACTAAAAACTAAAAAAATATATTGTTTGGGTTCTTAATGCGCAGGATTTCAACTGGAGAATGCAAAGGTAACCGGGTTTTTTTAGTTGTTGACCCATTACCATTTTAAATTGTAACTACAATGTAATATAGAGATTAAAAATCTCAGTTTACAACCTTAATGCATTTGTCTTCTCGGATTCTTTCAACTCTCTTCAAATCTTCGTTCTGTTTTTCGAGAAGTTCTTGTTGTTTCTTGTCAAACTCAACCTAGCAGTTATAACATTCAGCTTTATCGTATATTACATTATAATATATTATATTGTGTCTATCTACCATATATAATATTTTATATTCCAAGGTCTATGAGGTTACTACAAAGTTTTAAAAAAATTAATATGAATAAAGGTGTTTTAGAAAAATTAAAAAGTTACTTGTAACTTGAGATCATTCAGCTTCTTCCATTTTTCCATTTTTTCTTTTATATCTTCCATATCGAAAAGAAAACTCCTGTTTTGACTCAAATTACTACAACTGCTACCACTCACAGTACTAATATTACTTTTCCGTCCATCATCCTCCTCCTCCTCCTCATCATCATCAATTGAGCTCTTTTTAATAGCGTCCTTAACACATCCATTAACGGTGCTATCATAATTATCGTTAACCAGGTGAACTTTATCTGCCATAGAGCAGTCACGGCAGACCAAAGACCCTTTATCAAACGCGGGTTTATTACTCTGTAAATGCTTGCAATCGAATTTTCTAGTTGCTTTTTCCAGTTCTGCTAACTCTTTCAAGAACATCATTTCAGAGAAAGAACGCCTGGTTGTTGCCTGAGATGCCTTGATGTTTGTGTGTGAGTGTTTAGGTGGCAGTGTCGTGTTGCTGCCTGAGACTACTGGTTTAGTTTCATTTTGTGTGATGAATGACTTGTCTGCAGTGGTTGCAGTTACAGCTTGGGATTTGAGAGCTGAGTTGATCGGGGAGTTCAAAGGCACATTTACAGCTAGATTCAAATCTTTTTCGGAAGAAGGAAGGGCTTCAGGTTTTGATGAAGAAGTCTGAGTTTTTGTATCGGAAAATTGAGAAAATTTATTTTTCTCATCTTTAACCTTTGCATCCCTCTGTGAAGCAATCCCTTGATCATGGCGGAAAGCTTTCTGTAAGTCATCGCCAGCGTGTTTATCGTTGTTCACAATAGAAGCTGATTTATTGGATGGAAAACATGCACGAGCAGTGGTTACATTGGCAATGTTGCCTTTTTCCATGCAACAGGCCTCTTCAAAGTTTTCCAGCTCGTTTAGAGACGCAATTGAGCATCTGAGAGTTGTTTTTTGACTCTCGGTACTGCGTTCTGTACTATTGATACTGGTAGCGGCAGTATTATTGCCAATACTTTTAGCCTTTTTTGTGTTAAAAGTAGTAGTTGCGGTAGGGCTAGTAGTGTTTTTTGAAGATAAATCATCGTAATGTTTGTTTCTTATAAAGTTGAAATCTTCATCAGAGTTCTCAAAGTTACAATAATCATAATCATCATTATCATCATACGTTCTCTCATCATCATCATCATCATCTTCTTCTTCTACAACTTCCTTGGTTAACCTCTCAAAGTCTTCACTTAACCGTTTTAGAGGACAAGATTTGTTGGTCGAATTCTTGTATTGATCCTCATCATCATCACCAGTACTGCTATCATTACTAGCACCATCATTACAAACATTCGCACAAAACGTCTGGCTATATTTATCATTATCATGTTCCTCTTCACCTCCATCTCCCTCCTCGTTTTCTTCCCCTTCCTCGATGTAGGCTAGTTCACATGCATCGACAGCAATCGAGACGTAACCATCACTAAGGCCAGGGTGGGTCTTCCAGTTGGGCAGTGGTGGTGGTGGAGCTGGTTCTGCCATTGCATCCTTGTAGAGAGATTTACGTGGTTGTCGAGAAATAAAAAGATGATTTGGAATTTCATTTAAATACGGTTTAAAGGAATAAGATTCCATACAATTCAAAAAGCTGCAATAAAATATTCTGTAACATAAAATGTAAATATGGTTTAAAGGTTACCCAAATGTATTCCAGTATGATGACGATTGGTTAAATAATAGTTGTCTAAAAATTTTGTATAATAAGAACTATCTAGTTTGGCGTGATTCAATAGTGGAGGTGGAAACGGTACCTTGGAGTCGGGTACCCGAAAATTTTGTTAAATGATCTTTTCTATAATTTATAGTCTTTAGACTATTATTTATTTATTTATTGTCAAATTTAGTTTTTGGAGAATCTACTTTTACAGCCAAATAAAAAAAATTCCCACAAATTATTTATTTGCTTCAGGAGCATGTGCGCAGTAGTAAGCCATGCCTAACAGATGCTCTTTCTTCTATTTATCCGCTGTCAAAACGTTCACATCTTCACACGCGCGCTCATGCTGCTCCCATTCCGGGCGTTGAAACAAAAAAAGAATCGAATTGAACTGACACAGAACTGACGCATACTTGATGTGGAGGTTGGCTTGAATAATATAAATAATAAATTACATTAAATTGAATAAAAATAATAAATTACAACTTTTAGAGCAGTTTTTTAATTTTTTTATTCTTTATGCATGTAAATAGACGTGATACTGATGCGTCAACGTCGAATCAGAATGAAGTTTAATAGGAACCTTTGGATGCTTTTGGATGCCGAATAAAAATGGAGAAGATGAAGAAGATGCTGATGACGAAGATGGAGGTGGGGGGAGAAGAGGTAATGATGGTGGGGATTCTGAGAAGGATGGAGAAGAAGATGAAGAAGAGGATGATGATGATGATGATAAGAAACAGTATGATGCTTCAATAGGCTCAGAAGACATTTCTAAGTCATTCTGGGGGGTTATGATAATGATTTTAGTTTCTTTCAAAAAAGGGTTATGATTCTTAGAAGTATTCCACTCATATTATATGAGTACTAACTGTGCCTTGACTATTTCTACCAATAAGCATACTTCAAGGATTTGTTGCAAGATTTTTAAAACTGCTATATTGAAGTATAGTTTTGGTGAACTCTCGGCTTTACCAATGGTTAATGGTCTTAGGTTCGAGTGCAACCAATGTCCTAGTAATAGGCGAATAAAAATGTGCAGTCTAAGTGGCCTGGAAGCCGTTTGGGTTATAAGGCACTATAATAACGCTCGTCATTATTACTATCATTATTATTAGTAGTTATTGTAGTTGTGGTTGTAGAAATAGTTTGTTCAAGTTCTGTAACAAAAACTACAACAACTATCACTACTACTGTTTCTTCACCAAATCCACCACCTGTTTTATTTCTATGCTCTTTTTTCCTTTAAGTTCGCTCAGAAGCGCATCAAAGTTGACCTCTTTTTGCATTTTTCTGCAAAGTAAGAGGGCAAAAAAACAAATTAAATTATGAATTAATTTGGATTATACTAAAAATAAAATAGTTTTCATATTTGATTTTACACAATCATTTATATTTATTTTAAGCTTTAAAATGTTTATCACAATCATCGTTTCCTTACCACTCTCTACGGGGAAAGTTATGGGATAACTTTCAAAAAAACAGTACAAGTCCAGATATTCAATTCGTTTTTAAATCATCTACAAATTATTCACAGTTAGTTTATTTTTTTTAATTTATAAATTTAATTTATATCACTATAAATGTAGGGTAAGTTAGTACTTTAAGTTCGCAAGAGCTATTAAAATTTACAGATTAGATTTTATTAGCAGTATTTTGAATTAAAGCCTTTAAGGATGTTTTTTCGTTATTGTTTTTAAACTCAAACTTTTTAAAATTCTTGTAAATAAAATTCTAAGATGGCATAATACATATATTGGATGACTTGTGTATTTAAAATATGTCATATAACTTACCCCAGTGATGTTTTACTCATTCAAAACCTGCTCAAGATGCACCATTACGTAAGTAATTATTTTAACATTTAAAAAGGCTCAATGGCTCTGTGTATGACTACAGTTCATGTTCGAAAATAAGTATTTCAAAAATACTGTTTTAAGAGTTTCAAACCATTATTATTTCCAACTTAATCTTGATTGACGGTATTACTATTCCGTAATAACTAATTTGAATGTATAACATGATACAAATATTTATTTTATAGAAAACGAAAAGAGCAATGCAGCAATCGGGATCATTGGTAGATCTCTATTATTCAATCTACGCCATAGAAATCAACCTTCCTATAGAAATGCATATAGCTGATACTTTCAAAGAAAAACATACACCCTTTGGAAACCCGCACAAATACATATAGATATGCGGTATATCAATGGGTTATTGTGTATGAAATATAGATGATTCCGACTTGGGTGTGTAGTGTGAGGCAAGGCATGTTGATGCTATTGCATAGGTAATGCGCTCTGAATCATTGGAGAGTTCTTAAGCTTTTAAGGTCAGTTGGTGAGTGAGGTTGTCTAGTGATTTTTCTCAAAGTTTCAGTGGAATATAAACAATAGTAGTTTACATAAAATCAACACTTTAAAACCTATAGAAATATAATACTTCGAGTTTTTTTTACATGATTCAGTATTTAGATAAAACATATTTTTTGTTGATTATATGTTTTAATTATCACTGATATAACATATTATAAGACCCATCTCTTTTATAACTACAATTCACGTTTAACATTATCTCTAAAACTTGATTAACTTAAAATTTAAGTCTTAAATTGTAAAATTTTAAGTCCTAACATTTAAGTTTTAAATCTAATTTTCAAATAAAATCTTATAAAATTTAATAAAACTATTATCTAAATATTGTAAAAATTTATTATGGGTGATGAAGGTTTTGGGATAGATTTAAATTGGTACAATACAAATGAAGGAAAAATAGAAATTGAAAAATTGAATAAAAGATTTGGTGAATCAACTTTTTCTGATAAATTTATCAATTTTTTTAAAATAAATTTAAAATGAGTGTTTTGCGTAAAAACTTTCTTTAAAACATATATATCTTATTATTTTAGGTGTTTTGCTGTCTCCATCAGAAAATAATGCCACAAAAGCATATGAATTCAAAGTGATGATGTATGGTAAAGCGGCTGTGGGAAAGACCTCAATTGTCTCATATCTTTCCAACTCTCCACCTCCTCAAATTCATTCACCGACCTCTGGTGATTTGAAAAAAAATACATATTTTATTAAGAGTCATTTCAAAAGAAGAACACTAATAACAAATGGGTGGAGTTACATAGTCATGGGCTGAGCTCAAAAAAATTAATACTTTGGTATTTAATTATATTAAATCCGATCTATTTAAATCTATAACGTTAATTTTCACCGCAATAGGCTTGATGATATCTACAAGATACTGGCCAGTAAAAATGATGTCTACAGGCGAGAGTTTGGTCACTTTCAAACTCAACATCTGGGACGTAGGCTCAGAAGCTCTTCAATATTATATCGATGTCGGGTTTCGTTAAAGAATTTTCGATTTAAATTCATTAATGCTAAAAGTCATTCTTCATAAATTAAATATAGGATGGATTAATTTATCTAAATTAGAATATAAAATATAACTTTATACTCATCACATGCTTGCAGGTATGTAGGGAAAGTCTAGATGGAATAATCTACGTATTTTCTTTCAAGGATAAATCTAGTTTTATGGATATTTCTAAAAAAGTTTCTATGGATGAATATATGACAAGAATTATTCTAGGAACAAAGTAATCTTTTTTCATAATGAAAATTATTTGAAAACACTTTATATATTTCTTTAATAAATTAATCGGTTTTTTCTTAGATTTGACTGTACAGATTGCGACATAACAATGGAAGAAGTTAAAGATTTTGAAATAAGATCAAAGGTAAAAGTGATGATGGTTCCTGAAGATCCGAATGAAAATGATATCTCTCTCATTCTCAACCATATTTGTTCTCAGTTATTTTCTAACAAAAAGTTTTCAATTAATGATGTAAAGACAAAATATCAATTATAGATATTCTATTACTTTTCTTTTCAAGTTGGTTTTTGGATTTGTGACTATTTTTCTTAATGAGCTAGTTTTTCTATTACACACATTCATTTATCCATTAAAGAATTTTTGAATGGCTACAATCGCCATGTTGGAAGATCGGTTGTCTTTGGTTATATTCCTGCTTTTCAATATTGTTTATTCTGATTATTAAAATTTCCCTTTCTATCGAAATGCTATTTCAAACTGATTGCATAAACGCGTTTTGTAAAAATAATTTAATTTTCAACAGTTTTCAAAATTATTAAAGGTTGTGAATCTTAAAGATGCAAAGTTTTACTCAAAATCCCAAAACTCCTGTTAAGTTCCAAATAAACTCGAGAAGATTATGCTTGCGGAATGATCCTCTCAAAAAGGTTGCAAGAAAAGAGCCTGTGCTCCCAAAGAAACTGGTTCTGTACGACAGCGATTCTGAGAGTGAGAGTGAAACTCCGAGCCAGAATGCCATGTCTTCAGCCTCGAACGAAACAATCTCAAACAACCAAAGTCTCACAAGCGTCAGTAATGAATTATTGTCTAAGGAAACCATTCTCATAAATCCACAAAAAGAAGAAACCATTCGTGAGGAGGATTCTATTCCTGTGTTAGTTACTGAGAAGGAAAAGTTAAAAAACATCATAGAATCAAGAAGTGAAAAACACACTGGTAATACATCATCTAATGAAAAGTACGACCCATTTAGTGAAGAAGAAGATTCTTTAAAAAGCAGTCATATGTTCGACAGCTCTAAAACAAATAAAGTTAAGGACAGTTCATTTGAAAAAAGTAATAATCGAAAAAAATCTGTAAAATCTAAAGATCAGCTTTCACCTGGCATCAGAAATGATCTGGTGCAGTATCCATTGCACCTTTTAAACTCAAAAGAGACTAAGGAGCATAAGAGCAGTAAGAGTGAGAGTTCTAACAAGAAGGATGCCAAGGCAAACCGCAAATCTCCCGAGGCCAACTCAAAAGATCATGAATCGAGACACAAAGAAAAGTCTAGAAACCTCACAGAGAGTGACAGAAAGAGCAGAAAGTACTACAAGGAAAACTACAATGAAGAATACTTTCCAGAAAGATCCAGAGGCAAACACTATAAAGACGACTACAACAACAACCAATATGACAACTACTACTACGAAAAAAGATCAAACTATAATAACTACGATTACGACAACTACAACAAAGATTCCTATTCACATCGCAGATACATAGACAAATACGAAGGTGACAAATACCAAAAAGACCTGATTCACGGGTACAGGAACAGATCGAGATCTATCTCATCTGAGAGATACAATGGCAAGGGAAGCCACTACTACCACCACTCAAGGAACAACAGAAGTCCTTCCCTTTCGCCCGTGGAGGCAGGCAGGTACAGATACGCGGAGGAGAGGCACCACCATCATGAGGACGATGAGTACATCATCATGTCAAAGGAGCGGAATAAGAAATACGATGGCAGGGATTATCAGTATAATGAAGCATATGACAGGTCACATGAGAGAAAGTACGACAGGACACACCAACGATCGAAAAGGAAGTCGCTGTCCATGTCACCAGTGAGAGAGGCGAGGCAAGAGAAGAGAACAAAGGGACATCACAAGGAGGACAAAGAGAAGTCGTCGAGCAGTAGTAGTAGTATTGTGCTAATCGACAACAGCCACGATGATGATCATCACACCAAGCATCATCATCATCATGGAGACAAGAACAAGGGTGACTCTGATGACAAAGGTGCTAGGAGGAACAAAGGCAGCAGCAGCATAGACAAGGCAGAGAGGAGGGAGAGGAATGGCTCGAAGGCGTGTCGGGAGGGCACCACTGCATCATTGGTCCTCGAGGAGATCCCCTTACCATCCTCTTCTTCCTCAAATACCAGTCTTGGCGTCAATAAAGAGAAAGAACCACAAGATCGTCGTCATCTTCCTGAAACTGTAGTCAGTCTACTTGAGAACGAAGACACCGTTATTCCATCTTGCGTGGACAAGTATAAGCACCATAGTGGTGGCGTTGTCGATGTCGACCTGGAAACCATCCCTGTTCCTTCGTTCAAGCCTCACAGTGCTCATCCTGGCAATAGAAGAGATAAGCACCATGATTCAATGCATGATCGCAGAGGGACCAACAAGAGAAGTGAAGCATCTCTACACACAGGCAAGGAGAACACAGAAAACGCAGCAGCGGCAGGATTAGTATTTAATGATGCTGAAGCAAGAGACGCGGACACTGCAGTGGTGGTGGAGAAGAAGGAAATGAAGGTGGTGTTTTCAATGCGAGATGCCAACCGACTCAAATCTCTCCAAAACCACAAGCGAGCCATCTTCAAGGAAGATAGCGACAATGAAATCGAACCTGATTGCAAAACCACTCCAAAACTCTCTTCATCATCATCAGCAACATCATTACCATCATCATCATCATCAACAGCAGTGGTATCATCATCATCATGCTCAGTGACATCATCAACATCATCATCATCACTAGTATCTCCATCTAAATCCCTGACATCTCAATTACTGAGTGACCACTACAGCAAACTACCTAAGAGGGGGTTCTCAGGGCATTCGACTTCTCACAACAGAAGGGATGATGCTGCATTGAGCTCCCATACAGCAGCAGCAGCACAGCAGCCTGCATCCTCCAAGGATGTGCATGCATCTTCACCAAAGAGTGCTCCATCTAGCAAGCATGCCTCTGATGCTTCCAACAAAGAAGTCCAAGATAAGGGCAATAAGCGTTGTACGCCATCTCCAAAATCACCTTCACTATCATCATCCTCATCATCCTCATCTTCTTCTTCTTCATCATCTTCATCAACATCATCATCCTCTTCTCCATCATCTTCATCTACTTCTTCTTCATCTTCCTCTTCACCATCCTCATCACCACGATCGTCCCACTCCAAGAAATGCCACATCTCACCTACCAAGTGTAGTCGCAATCTCGATGAAGACTTCAAGGCAGTGGCAAGTAAAGACTCTCCGGGCAAACCCATGCATAAAGACACTAACACCGCCGTCGACAACACCAACCCCCCTCTTCCAGTGAAACAACAACAACAACAACCACACTCAACGAGAAATACAGAGGAACTTTCTAGAAGCATAAACTCAAAATCCAGTATGAAAGAAAGCGAAGAGAACTCACCAAAGGAAGTTGTTCCATCGCAACACCATAGCAACCAACACCATAGCAACCAACACCATAGCAACCAACACCATAGCAACCAACACCATAGCAACCAACACCATAGCAACCAACACCATAGCAACCAACACCATAGCAACAACCATCAGGAGGCACACGCTGACACCAAGGTGGTTGTAGTTGTTGAGTGCATTGAGGAAAGTCGTCACAAGCCCAGGGAAAGGAGACTTTCGAGATTCGGACTGACCACCAAGCCTCCCAAAGTGCCTGCACAGAAGGATGATATTGCCAAAGATTGTATCAACAACAATCGACCGATTGATCCATCTATCATCGACAATCTTCAAAACGCCAACCACGAAGCAGCAACAACATACACCAACAACAACAAAAACACCAACATCTCAGGAGGCTTTAAAACCAGTGTCATGTCCCATGGTTCACACGAAGAGCACACTTCAAATGAATCAAAACCCTATAAAGCTGCACCAGACCATTCTTCCAGCATGCACGGGCATTATCATCACTCTCCACCCACCCCTTCTACAAACAGCAGTGACACTACCGCCACTCCTACCTTAAATTCTACACTCAACGAGAATTCTCTCAAGAACAGTGTTACGCATCAGACAGCCCCAAGCCACCATTGCATCAATGCATCCAACAGCCTCAACCACTACATCGGTGGCACTGATGATGATGACCACCACCACAAATACTATAAGGATCAGCTACCGCAGCAGATGACCAAAGCTAGTGAGACCAGTAAAAACACATTGATTTGTGAGGGGCATCTTGGCTTTGCTTCCCATCATTCTGCTACCACAGCCACTGTATCTGATAAGCATGCCAGCAATGATGATTCCAACTTGTTTGGTAGCAATGGTTGCAATGTTGACAGATCGCTCGGCATCAACCAACATAGTACAACTGATACTACTGCTACCACCTCTACCAACAACAACAAAAACAGCGAAAACACTAGCAACAACCACCGCAACAACAACATTGATAACAACAACAGCAGCAACAGCAGCAACAAAGCTCTCGTAAACCACGTCACCGCATTCAACAACTGCCCGAACATCAAGATGAAGATCAAGATGCAGTGTGTCTGGAACTCCCTCCACTCCGATCCACCACCTCCACCATCTAACAACACCATCCTCCACCACCACAACTCCCACGATAACGTTGCCAATACTGAAACTAACAGTGTTACTAATGATGTTGATGCTGTTAACAATGAGGTATTCAACAGCTATATGAGTACTGCATGTACTGATTTGAGTAGGGTTGTTGATGGTAATAGTCATAGTAGCAGTAGTAGTAGCAATAGTTATGATACTAACTCTACGAGCATTAGTATCATTGATAGACATGCTGAGAAAGACAAAAAAACAGATAGTAAGACAGATACAACAAGTAGTGGTAGTAGGTCAGGAAGGAAGGCAGGCAGAGAGAGCAAGACAAGGGACGAGGCAGACAAGAAGGTAGAGAGGAGGAGAAGCAGCAGGATAAAGAGCAAGCAGGACAACAAGATGAAGGAGAACAAGTTGCAAGAGTACAAGAGCAGTCTAAACAACAACAACAACCACCACCACCACGCCAACTTCTATCTCAACAACAACACTAACAACAACAACAACAAAATCAACGGCAACAACAAAAGCAACAAGATTTCCGACTTGGTCAACAAAATTAACAGCGAAAACGACCCACCCACCAACAATAGCACACACCTCACAACCACCACCACCACCACCACAACAACAACTGACAACAAACAATCATCACCAGCAACAACTACTACTAAGACGAGCAACGGTACGCTGGCGTGTGAGAAGGTGAAGTCGCGTTGGAGACGCTGGAGTGAGTTGGAGACCGACGTGTGTGATGGCAGTAGCGCCACCCCTTTGCCCTTTTCTCATCCACCTCCTCCTCCTCCATCATCATCCACCACCACCACCATGCATGCCTCTCTCTCTGATACTACTATCTCAATAGCGTCAGAACGTAGACAAGATGATGTATTAGAGGATGGTGCCGTGATGTTTGTAACCGATGCGAACAAGCTAGGCGTACAACCAAGCGTCCATCAAGCCACACCCACTGCCTTGCCAGTGTCATCATTATCATCAGCAGTCTCGTCGTCTTCATCATCATCATCATCATCATCGCAACATGTATCTCTAGTGGGTGGTGTTAAAGGTGTTCTGGAAAGTATTGCTGATGATGATGCGAAGGAGGAGGGTTGTCATGATGATGATGATGATAAGGGTGGTGATGGTGATGATGATGATGGTGCTCAGCCTACTGCGTATATTAGCATTAAGGAGAATATCTACTTGTCGGAGAGGTGTGTTTATGTGGTGTTGTAGTTGATGTGTGTGTATGTGGTGTTGTTTTGTATGTGTTTGTATTTGGTGTTGTATTTTAAGTGTGTGTATGTGGTGTTGTTTTGTATGTGTTTGTATTTGGTGTTGTATTTTAAGTGTGTGTGACTGCATTGATTATCATTATACATAAAAATTGCAAAATTCGTTAAGAATTTAGTATTGGATGCAAGTTAGCTAATCTTCAACGACTGCACCAAAAATACAAACATCAAAAATACAAACAAAAAAACACCAACAACAACAACCTTCAGAGACATAAAGAAGCAAAAGAAAGAGTCTCGCAGGATGGTGTGTGATTGCGAGTTGAGGGAGGACGCCGATGGCGAGGTTGACGCTAGTGCCGCGTGTGGTGTCGACTGCCTGAATAGGATGCTGATGATTGAATGGTATGTGTGGTGGGAAATGGTGGTCGTGGTGGTGGTTGGAGGGTGATTTTATAGTGGTGGGGTGGGGTGTTATGTGTGGAAGGTGGGGATGGTCGGAGGGGATTTTTATAGTAGTGGAACGGGAGGGTATGTGTGAGGGATGGTGGGAGGGGTGGTTAGTGGGGTGGTGGGAGGAGTGGTTAGTGGGGTGGTGGTTAGATGGGGTGATATGTATGGAAGTGGGGAGGGGGGGGGGGGTAGATGCAAGTGTGGCTTTGTCATGTTAACACTAACATTTTGCCACTACTATCATCAGCACCACCATGACTTCATTTCACGAATACACAACTCCACAGTGGTTCTCGCTGTCCATGCAGGCAATACTGCAACAACAGGCAATTCACACAGGTACTACTACTACTACTACTACTACTACTACTACTACTACTACTACTACTACTACTACTACTACTACTACTACTACTACTACTACTACTACCACCATGCAGTTGAAGTACGCCAAGACGAAGTGCTTTAGGACGCCGTGGAAGGGCTGGGGACTGCAGGCTGATGAGGATCTGCCCGTGTGAGTGGTGATGATGATGGTGGTGGTGATGATGATGATGATGATGTTTGAAATCATTATACTCATTATCTTTTCAAAACACTTCTATCCCCATTCGAAAAACAAAACAAAACGATAACAGTATCATTAACAACAACAATAATAATAATAATAACAACAAAAACAAACAAAAACAACAACAACAACAACAATAATAACTACAATACCAACAATAACAAGTTCAAACCAAAAACATCATTACTACCACCCACAATCATCACAATCACCACCACCACCACAATCACCACCACCACCGCAATCACCACCACCACCACAATCACCACCACCACCACCACAATCACCACCACCACATTCACCACAATCACCACCACCACCACAATCACCACCACCACCGCCACAATCACCACCACCACCACAATCACCACCACCACATTCACCACAATCACCACCACCACCACAATCACCACCACCACCACAATCACCACCACCACCACAATCACCACCACCACCACAATCACCACCACCACCACAATCACCACCACCACTACAATCACCACCACCACCACAATCACCACCACCACCACAATCACCACCACCACCACAATCACCACCACCACCACAATCACCACAATCACCACCACAATCACCACCACCACCACAATCACCACCACCACCACCACAACCACCACCACCACCACCGCCACTCATAGGGGCGCCTTCGTGATGGAGTACGTGGGCGAGGTGCTCGAGTACCGGGAGTTCAAGTCGCGCACCAAGAAGTACCGCAAGGAGAACATCATGCACCACTACTTCATGGCCCTCAACGTCGAGCAGGTGCCGCTCTTGATTGTGATTGTCGTCGTCGTCGTTGTTGCTGTTGTTGTGCTGTTTCATCGTTGTTGTTGTTGTTGTTGTTGTGCTGTTGTAGTTGTTGCTGCTGTTGTTGTGCTGTAGTTGTTGTTGCTGTTGTTGTTGTGCTGTAGTTGTTGTTATCATTATGATGATCTACCCTGTTATTGGTATCGTTATTGCTAGCGACTTCGTTCACGTCATCATCATCCGTTTTAGCAGTCTTATTATCGTCACCATCATAACAAATCTAGCCATCGTCATCATCATCATTATCAACATCTTTGTCGTCATCATCATCCTTATCGTGTACCATCATCATCTTGCTTCCATCATTATCATGTCATCCTTATCCTGTTTCCATCATCATTTTCATATTCTCCGTGTTCTATAATCATTATGATCATAGTCATCATCATCATCATCATCATCATCATCATCATCTTGCACGTCAGGTTATTGATGCCACCAAGAAGGGAAACCCATCGAGGTGTGTGACTCTAACTATAATGATGCCTATAGAGACTATACAATATATTACATTACATTCAAATACAATACAATATATTAAATTACATTACAATACAATACAATATATTACATTACAATACAATACAATATATTACATTACAATACAATACAATATATTACATTACAATACAATACAATATATTACATTACATTACAATACAATACAATATATTACATTACATTACATTACAAAACAATAAAATATATTACATTACATTACAATACAATACAACGACGAGTATTATTAACGTGGCGAAAACCCGGACTTAGTTATGGAAAATTTAATAATATTAATAATGATAAATGAATAAATGATAAGTATAAGTAAAGTGAATTTTTAAAAATACAAAAATAAATTAATATAAAATTAGGAAGCACGAAATTGATGAATGGAAAAAATGAGCAGTCAATTTGTGGGTTATTCTGATCTGCCAAACAAGTACGTTTTCAGGGAACGGCTTACTGTCGCGGTCGAGCTCGGGGATCTGAGTCTATTGGAAAGTCTATTCCAAAAAGTCGGCGCTGCTACAAACAAGTTTCTTGCACCTGCATACTTGAGTTTGTAGCTCTGTGGAACTACATCTCTTGACCTGGAAGACCTGAGTCTTTCCCTCTGGAGAAGACTTGCTCTCATGACAATGCTACTCGACAAATAATCTGGGCACTCATTAGACAGACACTTGTGCATTAACAAGATGTTTTTGTATTCAATTCTATTTTCAACACGAAGCCAGTGGAGCTCCTTGAGAACAGGGCTGATGTGATCATACTTTCTAGCACCTGTTATGAGCCTAGCTGTGGTGTTGATTACAGACTGAATTTTCTGCAGCTGCGTCATTGGCAACCCAGTAAGAATGATATTGCCATAGTCAATTCGACTGAGAACCAAATCAGAAGCCAGTGTTTTCAGTGAGTCCTTGGTCAATAACCATCTATGGATCGTATTTGGCGTAAAGAAACAAAGCAGGTTTGAGTCATCTTGTTGATGTGTGTCGTCATGGTGAGGTCTTTGTCGAGATAAACTCCTAGGTTTCTGGCACTTTCAGAGGGAATTATCTCGTTCTGACAAATGCGGACTTGATCTTTGGGAGTGTGAGCAGAGTTTCGACAGGGTGAGAGCCAGAGACTTGTAGACAAGCGTGTTTAGTGAACACTGTTTTCCCCGTGGAGGCTGCTGCTGTGTGCTTTGGTTGTGCCCGTGGGCGTTGTTTGTGTTTTCGTAACTAATTCAATGATAATGAGAACTAATCGAACGATCGACCGACAGGTTCATCAACCATTGCTGCGATCCGAACGCTGAAACTCAGAAGGTGAGGAGATGCACGTTGATGGTGATAGTAGCTTTAACACACATGAAGACACATGAGCACACACACACAAACACACACATGAACACACACACACACACAAACACACACACAAACACACACACAAACACACACACACACACACAAACACACAAAAACACATGAACACACACACACACACACACACAAACACACACATGAACACACACAAACACACAGTGGACGGTGAATGGTCAGTTGAGGGTGGGTTTCTTCACGGTGAAGCCAATAAAGAAGGGAGAGGAGATCACGTTCAATTACCAGTTCGAGAATTATGGGTGGGTGGGGGGAAGATGGGTACGTGAGTTTTTGGGTGGGGGTGTTATTTTTTTGTGATTGGGAGGGTGGGTGCGTTGTCTAGTGGCCTAGGTGGGCTCGTAAGGGGATCTAGTGGAGGGCAAGGTTGCTTCGTTCGGGCTTCAGCACACTACACCACCAGACCAACCCCCCACGACCAGCGAAGAGAAGATAAAGTGCTATTGCGGCTCCAGCAAGTGCAGCGGCTTCATCGGAGGCGCCAAGAACACTCCCTTCAAGTTGCGCAAGTCCTCCTCCTACTCCTCCTCCTCCTCCAAGAACCGCAAGCGCTCCAAGATGAACGAACTGTTCAGCGACCTATACGTTTGTGTTTTTTGTGTGTGGTGTCTATGTGTGAATTTTTTGTGTGTTTTTGTGTGTTTACATGTGTTTTTGTGTTTATGCGTGTTCATGTATGTTTTTGTGTGTCTGTGTTTGTTTATGGGTTTCTATATGTGTTTCTGTGTGGTTTTTATGCGTGTCTCAATGTGTGTTTATGTGGTGGTGCCACAAGTTTGGTGTTTCTTTTGGTGTTAATGCTAACGCTATTGTAGAATTTTTGAATTTCAGTTCCCTATTTTTGTGAATATTAATATTAATTTAAATTTTTATTTCTTTATACTGTTATCGTCATTATTATCTCTATTATCAAGGTTTTTTAATAATTATTATTTGTATTATTACTATTATTATTATTATTATTATTATTATGCCATAAACCTCACACGTGTGTATGTGAACACCCGACAGCTGGAGGGGGAGGTGGAGACGATGGTGGCGCTGGGAGGTCTAAGGAGGAAGGAGCATGTGTTGGAGCTGAACAGGTGCTCATGATGATGATGATGATGATGATGATGATGATGATGATGATGACGATGATGATGATGATGATAAGGATGGTGATGATGATGATGATGATGCTGAGAAGGAGGATGATGGGAATGATGATGTTGATGACGGCATTGGTAAGGGAGAAGGGAATCCTGATTTAAGCAAGAAGAACACCCTCTACAGGATAATGCTGAGGGCTGACAACGTGGAGCACAGACTTGCTCTTCTCAAAGTGCTCAAGGTTGTCCATCTACCTACCTGCCTACTTATCATCATCATCATCATCATCACGATCATCATCGCCATCATTGTCATCGTCATCATCACCATAATTCCCACCACCATCAATACCCCCACCACCCATCATCACCACTACCACCATCAATACCACTATCATCACCACAACCACCACCATCATCATTTTAACCCCCACCATCACCACCACAACCCCCATCACTTCCAGCATCATCATCATCACCCCCCTCCCAGAACACCAAAGAACCAGCGTGCTTGCGACTCTTCCTCGACTACCACGGCCTCTCGCTGCTGTGGAGCTGGATGGTTGGTTGCCATGGTAGCAACAGCAGCAGCGGTGGTGGTGGTGGTGGTGGTAACAGCAGTGGTGGTGGTGGAGGTGGAGGAAGCAATGCCGATGAGTTTAGGAAACAGGTTGGTGGTGAAGATGATGGGGGTGTTGATGATGATGATGATAATGATGGCGTTTATGTTATTTGCTCTAACAACGTACAACTACCAACACAACAACATCCACCTCAACAGCACCACAACAACACCACAACACTCCAACAACATCCACCTCAACACCACAACACCCCAACAACATCCACCCCAACAACATCCACCCCAACAACATCCACCTCAACAGCACCACAACAACACCCCAACAACATCCACCTCAACACCACAACACGCCAACAACATCCACCTCAACACCACAACACCCCAACAACATCCACCTCAACACCACAACACGCCAACAACATCCACCTCAACACCACAACACCCCAACAACATCCACCTCAACACCACAACACGCCAACAACATCCACCTCAACACCACAACACGCCAACAACATCCACCTCAACACCACAACACCCCAACAACATCCACCTCAACACCACAACACGCCAACAACATCCACCTCAACACCACAACACGCCAACAACATCCACCTCAACATCACAACACCCCAACAACATCCACCTCAACACCACAACACCCCAACAACATCCACCTCAACACCACAACACGCCAACAACATCCACCTCAACACCACAACACCCCAACAACATCTACCTCAACAACATCCACCTCAACACCACAACACCCCAACAACATCCACCTCAACACCCCAACAACAACACCCCAACAACATCCACCTCAACACGAAACAGATGATCGAGACGTTGCGCCTGTTACCCATCGGAAACAGGACCGCCCTTAAGAACTCCAAGGTGATGTCCGTCATCGAGAAGTGGGCCTCCGTCGCTGCTGCCGCCACTACTACTACTACTACTACTATCTCTGCCACTACTACTACTACTACTACTACTACTACTACTACTACTATTATGACTGCTACTTCTACCGCAACTACTATCACGCCTGCCACAACTACTATTACTGCATCATTGTCTTCTAAAGACGCCGCAGTTGTCGCTGCAGATTCAAAAGTGGCTGTTGTTTCTGAGGCTACAAAAATCCCTAGCAAGCCTGGTGCTGATGATGATGATGGTGGCGATGATGAGCATGATGATGATGTCAAGAATGATGATGATGTCGCTGTGCAAAAAACTCCTGCTGCTGCAACTGCGGCTGATGATAATGATGACGATGCCAAGAAGGTGTTGAAGGGTGGTGATGATGATGATGACGATGCCAAGAAGGTGTTGAAGGGTGGTGATGATGATGATGACGATGCCAAGAAGGTGTTGAAGGGTGGTGATGATGATGATGATGACGATTGTGGTGTCGTTGGCGAAAAGGAGGATGACGTGGTAGAGAACCATGACGTCACTATGGTCACTGATGATGATGAGGAGAAGGAAGATGATGACGATGATGAGGATAATGAGAAAGAGGATGATGATGATTATGATGATCAAAAGAGTGCTACTGAAAATACTAATTGTAAGGAAGATGCTAAAGCTGAAAAAGGTGATGATAATGATGTCAAAGATGAGGAAGATGATAATGATAATAAAGATGATGATAATGATAACAAAGATGATGATAATGATAACAAAGGTGATGATAATGATGCTAAAAGAGAGAATAACAGGGGTGGAGATGGTGGTGGCAAGGTGGATGTGGCAGCATTGGCGAGAGGCTTGCTGGAAACTTGGAAAGATTTGAGGGTTGGTGGTGGTGGTGGTTGTTGAGGGTGGGTTGGTGGTGGTGGTGGTTGTTGAGGGTGGGTTGGTGGTTGGGGGTGGTTGTTGAGTGTGGGTTGGTTAGTGGTGGTGGTGGTTGAGGGTGGGTTGGTGGTGGTGGTGGTTGTTGTTGAGGGTGGGTTGGTAGTTGGTGGTGGTGGTTGAGGGTGGGTTGGTGGTGGTGGTGGGGGTGTTTAAGGGTGGGTTGGTAGTTGGTGGTGGTTGAGGGTGGGTTGGTGGTGGTGGTAGTGATGGTTGTTGAGGGTGGGTTGGTGGTGGTTGAGGGTGGGTTGGTAGTTGGGGGGGTAGTTTGCGGTGGTTGTTGAGGGTGGGTTGGTTGGTGGTGGAGGTGGTTGAGGGTGGGTTGGTAGTTGGGGGTGGTAGTTTGGGGTGGTTGTTGAGGGTTGGTTGGTTGGTGGTGGTGGTGGTTGGGGGTGGGTTGGTAGTTGGTGGTGGTGGTTGAGGGTGGGTTGGTTGTTGGTGGTGGTAGTTTGGGGTGGTTGTTGAGGGTGGGTTGATTGGTGGTGGTGGTGGTTGAGGGTGGGTTGATTGGTGGTGGTGGTGGTTGAGGGTGGGTTGGTAGTTGGGGGTGGTAGTTTGGGGGGGTTGTTGAGGGTAGGTTGGTAGTTGGGGGGGTGGTTGGGGGTGGGTTGGTTGTTGGTGGTGGTGGTTGAGGGTGGGTTGGTAGTTGGTGGTTGAGGGTGGGTTGGTAGTTGGTGGTTGAGGGTTGGTTGGTAGTTGGTGGTGGTGGTTGAGGGTGGGTTGGCGGTGATGGGGTGGTGGTGGTGGTGTTTGTGGTGGTAGTGGTGATTGTGTTAGTTGTGGGGGTGGTAGTAGTGGTTGTGGTGGTGAGGGTGGTTCTGGTATGAATAATCGAGGTGCTGAGGTAAAGTTACGGCTGTGATATTATCGCAATCTTTGTTATTGCATAAGCACCGGTGTTAGTTAATTAATACATAAACAAATCATCGAAATGCAATAAAACTTCCACATCGCGTTGCTTAGTAGCAGCCTCAAATCACCTCTCCCTCGCCTGTAGGAAGGCTTCAAGATCCCGAAGCGCAAGGTGGACGAGAGGAAACAGACCGAGTTGGAGCTTGGTCCGTTCACTTTTCACCTGTTTATTTATATATTGTTATTATTTATACAAGTGTTTGTTATTATTTATAACTTCTTTTTTGTTGCTTATTATGGAGAATGTTTCGAGAATTACGGTATTTTTTTAATTTGACGGGTAGCCGAGTGGGTAACGACTCTCGGCTTGACCAATGCTTAATGGTCTCAGGTTCGAGTCCAACCGATGCCCTAGTAGCCCATTGACTAGAATACAAATTTGCTGTTCAAATGGTCTAGAAGCCCGTTCGGGTTATACGCCACTATAATAATGCTCTTTGTTATTATTGTTTATATAATGCAAATTTCAGACGAGAGATGTGAGGATAACAACAACAACAACAGCAGTAGCAGTAGTGGCAAGACTAGTTACAAGGGCTGGGAAAGAGGTGGAATCAAATATCATAAACATACACCGACATACAAATACACACACACACACACAAATAAATAAACACACACACAGCCTTCTCACTCCCAAACACATTCACACACACAAACAAACACATTCACACACACAAACAAACACACACACAAACAAACACACACACAAAAACAAACACATACACACAAACACACATACACACACACACACACACACACACATACACACAAACACATACACACACACACAAACATACACAGGGGGACTGAAGAGGAGTCTGGAGGAGTTTGGGTTGAGTGGTCACGACTCGATCAAGATAAAGAGGAAGAAGTTGAGCGACACAGAGAAGAACAACAAGCTCAAGTAGCCTTTCAAATCATTTCAAATGTTTCTTTAATCTGCCATTATTAATATTACTTTTATTTTATTTTATACAAAAATTTATACTACTTTTTTTATTTTACAAACTTGTTTATTTTATTAAGTTTTTTTAATTAATTTTTATTATTTTATAAATTTATTTATTGAAAAAAGTCTTCTTATTTTATATTATATTTTTCTTGTCTCACTGCCACAGGAGCCCTTCAGCATTCTCCTCCTCCTCTGACAACCTCACAAAGCTCGAGCATCGCCAACAATTCGAAGCCAAGGTTCGAGCCGAAGAGATGGAAAGAGCCGCCAAACAACAACAACAACAATTACAACAGCAACAACAGCTACTACAACAACAACATTTGCAACAACAATTTATGCAGCAGCAACAGCTATTCGCTCAAAAGTTACAACAACCGCAACTCTTACAGTCTTCCATCCACCACGACCCTCAACACAAGCAACAACAACCAAAACAACTACATCAACAATCATTCCCCATCTCAACCATCATCAAAAGCCAGCAGCAACAACCCTCAACACTTATCGACCCTTTCAAATCTCAACAACAACAACAACAACTACAAGAACACTTTTTCATTCCCAGTCTTTCATCCAGCTTATTACCCTTACAACAACATCATCATCAACAACAACAACATCAACACTTAATACAACTACCACACCTTATAGACCCTTCATATATTTCTTCCCTTACTCCCACAACAACCACCACTACTATCATCAGTACCAACACCTTTAACAACAACACCTTCAACAACAACAACAACAACAACATATCCTGCTACCCCACTGACCCCTACCCACAAATCGACGTCTTCAGCATACCACAGCCTCTAATCCACGTTAGCAATATCTAAGACTTTATTGACTGTGGATCATTCTAATATTACAATATTATAATTATATTGTAATATATTGTGATATATTGTAATATATTGTAATATATTGTAATATATTGAAATATATTGTAATATATTGAAATATATTGTGATATATTGTAATATATTGTAATATATAGTAAATAAAATTACAATATAATTCTAATATTACACCTTCTATGACGACTTCTCATTGATTGCGTCATCAATCTATATTGTCCAATTAAATTATCGAATTATCTAATTAGTTATCTTTTTTGCTTCACAACAGGACTTCCAGCAACAATCGCCATACCAACAACAACACCAACAACAAAATCAACAACATCTCTACCTGCCTCATCAGCCCATCTTAACGCCTCAGCAAGCATACAACCCCTTCTTGGTTAGTCTAGCGAGTCATCGTCATCATCTCCATCATCATCATCATCGTCATCATCATCATCGTCATCATTATCAACATGATTATCATCATCCCCATCATCATCATTATCATCATCATCATCATCATAAACTCCATGATTCATCATCAAATCGATATATTATTTTTTTAAATAGGTCTTTATTAATCATACTTTTATATTTCCTCACCAGTCGCCAACTGACAGCAGTTTCAACATCTCCAACAACAACAATAATGACACATTCAACAAAAGCAACAACAGCAGCATCTTCAACACACCCAACAACAACAACAACAACAACAACACTTTCAACAACCACTTCAACCCGGCTGTAAATAGCAAGAATATAAAGGTGCCTTCGATTTTCGAGTCTGATTCGTTGCATTTCGATAATTTACAGATCGAATCATCAATTCATTCGTCTCCTTCATCCATCCATTATCACTTAATAATAATTTCTCATCTTCGTCCATCCTTCCTTCCTTCCATCCTTCCTTCCATCCTTCCATTCCTCTATCTTCTCTCATTCACCTTCACCACCATTTTTATTCACCCCCCTTCTCCCCACCATCATCCCACCACCACCCTCCACCATCCCTCCCTCCTCCCTACGCACAGGTGATAGACCTTCAAGAGCCACCACCCCCTCCGTCCACCCCTCCCAAGCTGAAGCAGCTGCCACTCCATTGGAAGAGCGCCAAGGACCCGTCTGGCAAGGTGTATTTCTACCACGCCATCACCAGGTGGGCGTGTGAGGGGGTGTTTGTGTGGGTGTGAGGGGGGGGTGTTTGTGGGTTGTGGGTGTTTTCTTGTGGGTGGGTGCTGGGTGGATGATGGGTGGTTCTTGGTGTTGTCTTAAGTCGGTCAGTTTTGTGCTGTGGGTCCCAACGAGTGGGCATTGGGTTGTATTAAGTGGGTCAAGTTTGTGCAGGGTGGAGCCAATTGTGAATGGGATATTTGCAAAAAAAAGTCACTTGTAAAGGTGGGAAAGATTACATTTTCTAGGTGAATGTTAGTGTAGGCTACGTTAGAACGGGTGTTTTAGGGTGGGGGAGGGGTCAGAAAGGTTATTGGGGCCTGCATAAGTGGCTGGTGCTGGCTGCACTTTTGCACACACCCCTATGGCACCTGTATCAATATTGATGATGATGATGATGATGATGATGATGGTGATGATGATGATGATGAAGATGATGAGAATGGTGATGATGACGACGCTGATGATGATGATGTTCATTTAATAAATAGCGCCAATAATTCTTGCAGGAAAACGCAATGGGATCCTCCCACGTGGGACACTCCAGGCACCAACAATGCAGCACGTGACCCCGTCAAGCCCTTCCACGCCACCACCCCGACCACTGTTGCATCTGCCGCTGTTGCCATTTCCGCTGTTGCCGCTGCACCTACCTTCACTAAAGTGCGTTTGCTTTGACACCGACATCCCCACTACTACTACTACTACAACTACTACTACTACTACTACTACTATTACTACTACTACTACTACTACTACTACTACTACTACTACTACTACTACTACTACTACTACTACTAATACTACTTCTACTACTACTACTACTACTACTACTACTACTACTACTACTACTACTACTACTACTACTACTACTACTACTACTACTACTACTACTACTACTACTACTACTACTACTACTACCACCACCAACACCACCACTACAACCATCAGTCATACCACCACCACTACTACAACCACCACAACCACCACCTTGCAGCAGCAGCAGTCGACCACAACGACAGCTCCTGCAGACACGTCGTCATCTTCAGCCGAGGCAGCCAAGAAGAAGCGAGATCTCTTCAAGGAGAAGGTGTTATTTTGTCGCTGTTGTTGTTGTATTTGTTCTTCTTGGGTGATGATTTTGTTGTTGTTTTGCGGTGTTTTTTGGATGTTATTCAATAGGGATTGTGTTCAGCATTGCCACCAAGAGCACCGTCCCCACCTCATCAAATGTCTCATCGACCTCAACAAAAACCACCCTTCCTCCACCACAAAAACTACTTCATCATCCACCTCAACACCACTTACTACACCACCACAACAACGACCACTTCAACAAACACCTCAACAACAACAACAACCATCCCACCACCTCAACCATCCCATCCCATCAACCACCCTACCAAGGTATCGAAGCTGGTGATCAACTGCCTGAACCCCTACAGGAAGCCGGAGTGCCCCAGGGCGCGCATCAGCTGCAACGAGGACTTCAAGTACCTGGCCAGGAAGGTTTGTTTGCGAGGGGGGGTGGGGAAGTGTGTGGTTGAGCGGTTGTGCTTATCAAACCCGTTGTTGATAATACGATGATATGATCGGGGCACCACCGTGCAACCACCACCCACCCACCTATGCAACCACCATCCACCATGCACCGCTGCAACCACTCACCACTACAAGCATGCAACCCCTACCCACCCACCATTCACAGCTCACTCATGCAGTTCTGATGAAAGAGGAGAAGTGCTGCAAGCAGGTAATGGTTTCTTCTACTTTCCATTTAGACTTTTCCTCCCTAACATCATTATTACATCTTAGTTAACAATGGCATTTTCATTCTTGGTTTATTAATTGTAACTTTTTAAAAATAAATAATTTAATGTTACATTTTTTATAAATTATGTCATTATTATTTTTTAAATAATTAACTTTTAACTTTTTATATAATTTAATTTAACTTAGTTAAATATAAGTGAACGGGCTGCCGTGTGGTTGACGACTCACGGCTTATGGGTATAATATTCAAATATAGTTGTGCAACTTATTCTACCCTTCACTCCACCCCCCCCCCCAGGTCGAAAATTTAGAGTTCAACGAAAACGTCAAGCTGAAGACGCGAGACTACATACACAAGTACATGAAGAGGTTTCCCGCCATTTATACCAGGGGTAGTAATAGTAGTGGTGGTGGTGGTGGTGGTGGTAGTGTTGGAGGTGGTGGTTATAGTTGTGGAGGTTTCAATAGTGGTGGTGGTGGTGGTAATAGTAGTAGTGGTGGTGCTGGTAATAGTAGTAGTGGTGGTGCTGGTAGTAGTAGTAGCGGGATTGAAAAAGGTTTTAAAAGTGCGTCTGATTTAGCTTTCACTGCTGATGATAACGATGAAGATGATAACGATGATGGTGGTTGTGATGATGATGCTTTGGAAGATAAGAATAGTAGTAATTGACTGGGTTATAAGTGAAGCTCTTTCAGAATGAATTTATTAAGGACAATGGTTTTGATGATGATGAGGAGGAGGATGATGGTGATAATGATACTGATGATGAGGAGGATGGTGATAGTAGTGATAATGATATTGATGACAGCGGTGGGGATGTAAATTATAAGATATTAATGTTAAACTAACCGTTCACTAAATTATCCATCTTTCTTTTTGTCACTTTGTCATCGCCTGAAAGTTATCTTTACATATGGTTACGTCACAAAACATCCATAAAATGTACATAACCATGCATTCATCTGTTCATCCATTCATCATTTCATTCACGCATCTTTCTATCCATCCATCCTTCCATTCATCCATCTTTTCATTCATTCATTCACATTCGTAATTAATTTTAATGAGGTTACTAATTCGACGAATTTCACTATAAATTAATTCACCACTTTAATCAATTCACTTCTTTCGTGTACATAGGAGATTTTATACTTCATTATAATTAATATTTTTTAAATTTTCATTATTACTATTTATTTTTTAATTTATATTTTTTGTTTATATTTGCCGAGTTTTTTGAACATATGTGCATAAAATGGAATGTTTTGTGTATCCTTTGTATCACTATATAGAATTAATTATATTCTATTTTGATGATGAATTAATTTGAAAGTTAAGTTTATCGAGGAAATTCAATTCAAGGAGAATTCCATCTATTCGAGCGAGAAGGATATAAAGAAAGAGAGAGAGAGAGACAGAGAGAGAGAAAGAGAGAGAGAGAGAGAGAGAGACTTAAGAAGGTCACTAAAAACCTATTTTCTCTTCCAAATTAATGGCTTGGAATATTTTCAATTTCGCGAAAATCTCACGAACGAATGAAATAATTTTAAATTACATTTGGATGCGTTTTTAACCTTTTTTTGACAGAATGAATTTGATTATTCTATTTTTTATTTTGATATTTACCTTTCATAGAAGCGTCAGCTTTTAGTTGGAAATTCAAATAAAATGAAAAATATTGTGTCAGTTTAAAATATAAAAAATTGAAAAACTAAAAGTTTGTCTAATATAGTTTTATGAGACTCAAGCCAATTCGAAAAGGCAAAAGTCGTGAACTGATGGCTTTCGAAAGTTTTTAAATGCATTTTTAAGTGTTCGTGTCTGAATGTAAGATGACTAAGACAAAGTTTCATACTCCTCACTCATCATTTGGGATGGCAACAGTTCCAAAACTTAGAACCCGAGTACCCAAAAAGTTTCAATAAATACATTTTTGTTGAGTTTTTAAACATGAAATATTGTTTCACAATTCGAAATGACCTTTATACAGCATAGAACAAGATATGCTGTGTAGTTTTACTTTTATAATTTATCAATATAAAACATTTTTTCTAAATTTTTTGCTCAAGATTTGAAAAAAATCATAGCAAACCCCCGTCAAAATGTAATTCAATTTTTTTTAATGACTGAAATTTGTGGGCAATAAAAAAATAAATATTAGTTTGAAATCGATATTTGATCAAAGATTTGTTTTAATCTTTTAATATTTTTTTATTAATTTTAATTTTCAAAAAAGTAATTCCGGGTTCCCGACTCGTGGCCATCCCTCCCTTAAAGAAATAGCAATGATAATGGAAACAGATGCTCTTGACATAAAGAGCTCCAGAGTCGTCTTGTAACAAGGAAAGTAGTGGAGATATAATTTAATGAGACATGATTTTCTTGCTCTCAACATTATTTGGTTGAAGGTTGCATGTAACTCATAAAAGCAAGGCAAAGTTTAATGCAGTTCTTTTTAATTAGAAAAGTGTACAAATTATAGATTCTAGCATATGCCAAAAGCGGGCACAGTTTTCATTGATTTTTTTTACTTAAGAGCAATAGTATATTATTGAAAACAATATTTTACTGCACACATAATTGCTCGCCATATCACAAGCACCTAAGTGATATTTACAATAAGCGCTTTTTAAGGTCGGCCTTCGGTTGAATGTAATTTTAGGTTTTTAATGCAATAAAGTGCCGACTTCAGGCGACCACATACAAGACCAAACATTTTGAAAACACACGCACGATTCAGTCGCAACGTTTTTCAAGTTTTAATTCAAGTTTGAGATTTCATGTACGCATTTAAAAGCTTAAATATTCAAGAAAAATACAATGAGTTATAATTTAGTTTAAAAAGAGATTCTAGTTTCATCTGCACATGATGAATCGACAGTATAAAATATACATTCCTGTTGCATAAAGCTGCGAGTGAGTTGAATGTATGTGAAGCTACCGCGATCGAATATAATAGTCTTTCGAATACCAGTTGACATACCACAGAACACTTTTATAGATTTTTCCCGAATCTTTAATACTACTAAAACGTTTAATTAACTTTGTCTCTTGGTGCAAAGAAATCTCGGTTGTTTGGACTCACATAAAAGGTCAGTTTTCTTTAAAAGTTTTTTTACAGATTTTTATTGATTTTTTAAATTAGCATCTTAGCGAATTTAAGTCAGAGATCTAGAACAAGTAGAGTTGCTTTTCTGGAAGTCCGAGTGGACCGCCTGATGGGAATGCCATGCTCACAGCGAATCCTTCGCTAATCAGAAAGAAAATTACTCTCTAATTAAGAGTCTTAATCAATCTTATGGCGAAGCTATCCTATTTTTATAGTTTTTGTATAACCTTAAAAAAATTTAATACAAGGGTTGATATTTCAGTGTTCAGTATAATCCTGACTTGAAATGTGCTTGTTTTTGACGCCTGAAAGTGTGGGTAGTAAGCCTGAAGGTTTAAAGGGCTTTAGTGGGAGGATTAAAAAAAACAGAAAACTAGGTTATTATAGCCATAGGTCGTGAGTTCGATTCCCACACACCCTAGTAGATCAACATTTTTTAGTGAAAAGTGAGTCTCCCCAAGAAAACTTGAACTATGAACAGAAATTGCAAAAAAATAATAAATTCTTTTCTACGATCGTGTTTATGGAAAACGTTTGCGTTTTTTGAGTACAGAATAATTGCAAAAGAGAAAAATAAATATTTTAACTCTTCAATAATTAAATAAAGAAAAAAATCCATTAATATTCTATTCCTAATTTCAAAAATAGATCATTTTTAAAATGATTAATTTATAATTCTGGCTATATTAGGTTTCTTCATACATTATTACGCATTCTTTGAAATGGTTCGCTATATATAGGGAAAAGTGCCATTATTTCAATCTATTTGTACTTATTTATTACATTTACATCTAATATTAAAATATATTGAAAACTATTTTAACTGAAATTGTATAAAAATCTTATACTAGAATTTTCGAAATATTATCAATCTATGAATACATTGATTTTTGGTTTTTTCCATTCATAAATTAAAAGCACGACTTATTCACTTTTAGCTTAGATTCATCGCAAATTGTTCACCTTTGCATGTAAAATTTTTAATGCAAGGCTAAAAGGATTAATTAAGTCGAAAAGAGAACACTGCTTCGTTATGGCGTGCCAAACCGATGAATAATTGAATTTATTACGAGCATTTGCGCAATCATAAAACTCAATGAGGGAACCAATGCCAATAAAAAAATATTTCTAAAACCAGGAATTAGAATTAAGGATAAAATATTGATCGTAAAATAAGACGATATTAGTTTTAAAATTTAATATACTAACTTGCAGGCTGGAAGTGAAATTTAGCACTAGAGCAGATTCGGTAAATAGATAAGAAGGAAACATGAGACCACTGGGAAAACTTTGCTGAGCCTTAAAGTCTTGAATAGTCCTCAAATAAGTATCTTGAAAAATTAAATCTTTACTTCGTGAGATGACAAAACTGAAAGTATCTACCGTATAAGGCTATGTAAAAAGCGCATTCATGTATAGGACTCACCTAGTATTTGATTGCCAAAAAAACGTAATAGTAAAAAAACGAAAACTAAAAGATTTTTTCGAAAAAATTGGGAAAAAAATATTTTTCTGTAATCTTCGAATCTACGACATAGAAAAGTTTTATTTTTTATTCAAATAGTTGTGTCAATTTAACGTAAGACAATGTTAATCAAGATTTTTAAAAATACTTTTTTTAATTTTGCGAAACTAGCCAGTTTGAAGGCTTCCGTGCAAAGTTCTACAGTGGATTTTTTAATTCCGTTGTCACGTTTCTTTTCTACCCACATTACACTTTTTCTATATTATTTTTTTCAAAAGACCTTTGCTGAGTTTGTTTCATTCGCGGGTATTTCAAAAGACTTGACATGTTTGAACGCCACGACTTGAGAGCTTAAAACTTTAGTTAATTAAAAAATGGATTTATTTGAAATTTAACACATTGTTCTTGTTTTTTTCCTCATTATTATTATTATTTCTTTCAATCATTAAAGCAGTTATTCATTAGAAAAGCGTGATTGCCTAGTAATCTGTCTTGGAAATCTCAAGCTTGCTATACTGTAATCTTCATGTATAAAGCGCAGAAACTTTTGAATTTTAATATTATAAATAAAAAAGTGCGTCTTATACCTAAGTTTCACGGTAAATACCACAGATTACAAAGTCATGATGCTTTGGGAAAGATCTGAATCATAAGCACGATTCTTACTTTATTTATTTTATGAGCATGAGTTTTTTCAAAGATTCTTGCCAAAATGATTTTTTCAAAAAGAAAGAAATTTATTTGAAGTATTATATTGTCTTTTTTTAAACGTTTGAAAAAAATATTCTAGAAGTTTAAAAAATATATAATATTTCACTATTTAAGTGGTTACTTATACAAACCTTTGCATAAAAAACACGAATACACACTTGAGCAGACTAACTTCAAACGAAAAATTAATTCTATATTTTAATGCAATAAACTCTATTTTAAAATAATTCATCTTTTATTCAGTCACGCCATTTCATTATTCTTCAACTTTTAATTTACTGTTAGAGACTTTTAAAAGATTTTTAGTTATTAATAAAAAAACTGTATTATATTGTTTTAAATTTCATTTTATGTACTCTTTAGTCAGATTCCTACTTGTATTGTTTGTCAAAAGGCTAAAAGTTAAAGTATTGGTGAATAATGAAATAAATGGTATATAAATTATATAAAAACAAATTATATAATAAATCTTTACTCGCACGCGATACCCGTTTGTTTGTTTAATAATAAACACGATCTATAGACATATGTTCACATGAATCATCGATAAAATCTCTACAATCACAAAAACAAGCACTCATGGCAAAAGTAATCAGATGAGATGTTGCATTGGAAGGTAGTTTGAAGAAGCCACCTAAACAGCCTCAAAAGAGTCTTTGTTAATAACCAAATTAAGCAAATCGGTTTGAAAAATTCGTTGAAAAGCTTTAAAAGATTTAAAGAATGGAATAATAAAAAATGGACGAAAAATGAAGTAAGAAAGAACTTCATTAAAGGAGCTTTGAAGCTTTAAGGTGCTTCTATAGTCGCAGCATCCGTCTCTCTCACTCATCAATGCCGCACTTTATATTTTAGTTTTGAAAGAAGTAAAAGGCATTTATTTTCCTTTTGCTTTTGTTGAAGTAATAAATTTGATACATGCAAGAACCAAACAGCTATACAAATCTCCATATTATTCATTTATACATACAAAAATGTAATAAACATTTCCATTTTTGAAGCGTTTTTCAAAATAAGATGGGCAAAAGAAGACTTTGGAGGATTTTTGTATATTAAGGAGTGTCTTATATTCCGGATACTTGAGTACAAATCTAGCACAACGAAATTATTTTATATTAAAGCTGGCACTTTGTAATCCAGGAACGTTTCGCGTAGTCCTAGTAATCCACATTGGTCGAATGTAGTGGAAAGAAGTTTTAGGTGGATAAAAATTAGTCATTTTTTCTCTCAGTGATTCAAGAAAATATTCATTTAAAAAATATGATGTTTTCGCCTAGTAATCTCATCCTTAGTTTTGATTGTTTTTCAAAGCGTTAGTCATAAAAATCAAAAATAAATATTTTTTTTATGTGAGAATTTTTTTTCTCAATGTTCCGCACATGTATGAGAATGGAAGAAAGTTCAAATTGAAGTAACCAATGGAATTTGCAATGCAGGAACAACAAGTGGATGCTATGAAGAAGCGCTCCAAGGCAGTCTCGAAATTGCAGTGTTGCTATGATGTGTAAACTATAGTGATAACAACGGGAACCAGAGTTTGTTTTTGAATTAAAATGAATAAAAAAGAAATATTTTAGGAAAAAATTTTAATTAAATTTTTTATTACTTTTTTATTGTTCATAATTTTCAATTCATAAATTTATATTGAGGGAAATAAGGTTTTAAAGAAATTTAAGATAACCATTATTTTTTTACTTTTTGCATACAAATAGTTTGTTTATATTAAGTAAATTATAGAAGCTAAAAATTGACAGTATATTTTGCATAAACGAGCATATTGAATTAAAAAAATTATTAGACGCTATAAAAATGCACACTTATTAATTTTTTTGCATACCAAGAATAATATCCGGGTTCTGTATTTTGGACCCTTTATCATCCCTAGTAAAATAATATTTTTGTCTTCTGAAGTGATAATCAAATAATGTTTCACTGGAATAAAAACTAGGACCAGTTTGTAAAGAAAAGATTTACGAGCATATTCTTTTTTTGGGGAGTAACTTTAACAACTGCAGCTATAAATTATAGATGGTTGAACACTTCTTTTAGGCCATTCGGTTTTTATAAATAAAAAACTTAAAAAATATAAAAAAGATAATGATTATTCATGAAATTATAATTTTAAATATGTATTTATTTACCAACTCAGTAAATTGATTTATTTTCCTAGATAAGTCATTTTCAAGTATCTTTAGTACACTACTAGAATACATTTTTCCATTGTTTCAACATAATTATTACAATTTTAAATTAAATATTCGAAAAAACTCTAAGCCAAGAAAACTTTTTTAAAGATTGAAAACATTTACGGAAATAGAAAATAAGGTAGATAATATAAATTAATTACTGTTTATTCTCAGCCATTCTACGACAGACCATTGCATTAATGCAATTAGTGATTATTTTTATAGAAAATATACAAGCTATAAAAACACTTCGAATTGTAAATTGCTACGGTTATCAGTCATTGCAGTCATGTAAAGTCTAAGATTTAAATAAAAGGACAAATGGAGCTTTGTTGAAGTTTTATTGACTTGAGCGAAAAATTTAAACGAAAAACAAAAAGTGTTTTTGTGTCTCATTTATTTTAGTTTATCATTCATAATTCCTAACTTTCAAAAATGTCTCGCAAAAATGTAATCTATCTTTTCATAAATACTGTATTAGAATATTTAAAAACGTTTTTTTAAAGTCCATGATTGTACAAATATTATGGTTTAAGATTATGAAAATGCGAAATATTTTAAGACTTCATCCACAAAAATGTAAACTATTGCAGATAAACAGAAATAAAAAGGAAGAAAGAGTTTATTCTATGCAGGATTATGAAGGATGTCAGGTAGTTTTAGAAAGTATAGAGTATGAAAAAGACCTTGGTGTAATTATAGACAAGAATTTAAAATTCCATATTCACATACAAAAACAAGTAAATAAAGCTAACCAATTATTAGGACTAATAAGAAGAACGTTTAAATTTATTGATACAAAAACATTTAGATTATTATTTAAAGGTATAGTTAGGCCCCATCTAGAATACCTTAGCAGTGTATGGAGTCCTTCATTGAAAAATCAAATTGATTGCATAGAAAATGTACAAAGAAGGGCTACAAAAATGCTACCTTATCTAAAAGACATGACTTACAACGATAGACTTAAAGTAATTAAGTTACCAACATTAAAATACCGAAGACTTCGAGGGGACATGATCGAAACCTATAAAATACTTAATAATAAATATGATAGTAAAATAACGGAAGATATTTTCACACTTAATACAAGGCAATCAAGAGGAAATTCACTAAAATTATCCAAAAAACAGTGCCAAAAGAATACAAGAAAATTTTTTTATACACATAGAGTGGTAACAGTTTGGAATAGCTTGCCTGATGAGATCGAAAATACAGATAAATTTAAAATAAAATTAGATAAATACTGGGAAAACCATCCCATGATGTACAACTATAAGTGCGACTATGACATAATAGTAAAAAATAATTTAAATACATAAACATAAATATATTTTTTTTATATAATAATTATTATTAGATATATATGTTTTTGTTTTTTTAAATATTTATTTATTATTTTTTTAATTATTATTTATTATTATTTTTTATAACCATTATAGAGGTCAAAAGATATGCGTGGTTTTAACTCCCTAAACTAAACTAAACTAAACATTGTTGTTATCCACTTTGATAAAGTCCAATTGTTCATATTATCCATCACACCATTTACTCCACAAAGCTATTTGCAGCGTCATTCAACTTACGGTTAAACACCACGTATAATGTACATCTCGACATTGATTGCCACACAAAAAAATTTAAGAAATATAAATTTTAAATATTGGAAACCAGTTTATTCTCCCTTGATTGATAAATCTGCGTCAGTGGAACGCTTTATTCTGTGTTTAAAAGAGTATTTTAAATAAATAATCTACTGCTTTTAATTCCCAACTAAAACGCAAAACATTCGTTGTTTCAATGGAGTGCAAGTTTCAGAAAACTTGACTTTTTGAACGCCATGACGTGACGTCACCACGTCCTCACTTAAGTCGTGAAATATTTTATTATTATTGTAACCTTGGTTTTTTTAGTTTTTTGCAATCTTTTATTTTTTACATTATTTGATTGTCAACTTTTTATCCTGTCTGTTTGAACATTCATTTGCTTGTCACGTTGGCTATCGTTTGTTCAATGCAGATGGCTTCCAGAAAGATGAAAGGTTTGGATGTTTTATAAGAGACCTCCTCGTTTTAAAATATTATTTATATTTTTTTATAAATATACTTGATGTTCGAGCGCTCTTGAATTTGATGAAAGAGCGCTATATAAATTTATTTGATTGATTGATTGATTGAAATAGAAAAATACTCGCGTTATTTTAGTAATAAAATATTTTTTAAGTTTTGAAAACGATTTTTAAACTCATAAAAAAATATTTATTTAAATTTTTTGTCAAATCATTCAAGTTTGTTATATTCGAAACTTATTTTTCAATGTTAATACTTTGAAGTTGTTCAAAGAAATATGTATAAGGTTTAGTTGTATAAAAACCGAAGCAATATTTAAAACGTTGAAAATGCATCCTTGGTTAATGGCGTAGACAAAGAGTAAACTAAAAGACATACAAGCTACGTTTTCAAAAAAATAGGAATATTAAAAATGTCAAATATATAATATATTCCTTGATTGTATCTAAAGTTTCCATAATGGCGTCATCGTTATTTTAATTAAAGTTCCTAAAGAACTTTTCAATAAATTATTTCAAAAAGATAATAATTTCCGGACTTCATTACATATTTTCCATTGGCAATGGAATTTTTGGTTAATTCTTTGAATGAAATATTGTGAAAATTCTCAAAATTGTTAAGATTGTGGATAATTGAGACCCACGAAATTCTGCTTTGCCTTCGGCGTCTAAACTGTCCGTATTTTTAGTTTCGGCTTTTTCGGGTGTGGCAGAAACTGAAATTTAAGTTTCAACTTAAATTCGATTTCTGCCAAACTGAAATAGTTTTTTATAGAATTTTCAGTCGGTCTCTAATTGATAAATACGTGAAAAATGTTTTACATTTTTATTGAATTAATTGTAGCTTTATTCATGCGTTAATCAATTTTTTTTCGAAAATAAAAGCTGTGTTTTACAATTTTTTTTGAATAAGATTAGTAAAAATAGGAATCAAAACTAATTGAATAATTTAGTGAGTTTCGTTAGGAATTTTGTGACTTCTTAATAAAATCACCTTTTTTGGTGTTAATTATACAACTTTAGATTTATTTCCTTTTAATAAAATCTTTTGTGCAGAAGCATTTTTGAAGATAACAAAATTAGAAAAAGTAAATTTTAAATATTATATTTATGAAGTGGTTTTAATGTGTTTTTTAGGTGTCTTCAACCTGGCTTTTAAATCTAAAACCTTTTTGCTCATCAAAAATTTAAAAACTTTTAAAATTCCCGTTTGTAATATAACTAAAAGTATTCACCTTTAAGGCAAAAGTCGTGGCGTAAAGTTACATTATCCATGTTATCGGTGATAAGCAAGTAAATCCACTCCTCCAGCGTGCGTTAAAAAACTCTAAAAGTGTTTGGGTAAAGGGTGTTTAAATGTATTCTTTTATTTTAGTTGAATTATGCACATGTTTTTCTCTTTGGCACATATTTATCTATATTAAGCTTATTTAATAAAACTTAAAAGGTAAACGTATATGTTTCCCAATAAAATACTAATTTCATTCGTAATTTCTGTTCACTGGGTCTTAGTTGTTCATGGTGGCGCCCATCTTCTCTCCAAGAAATGTAGGCCGCTAGGGTGTATGGGAATCGAACTCATGACCTATGTCAATAAGTAACGAGTCGTTAACTGTTAACGGTCAACAACTCGGTAGCGTCATCCAATATAATTAGTAGTTTCTTAAAGTGCGACGAGACAAAAAGGTTTTTTCATAGTTTCGTTTTTTTAATTCAATCATAGAAAAATGTTGTTTTAAATTTAAATTGTCTTTTATAAATTCAAAGAAAAATACTCACAAAAAAATCAGATGCCTTCTGTTGGCAAGGACACCAAATAAAAATGAAATTGACAATAGCGATAGAAGCATTAAATTTGAAGCCACTCCCATTACAGCATGAAACCCTTCTTTGCAATTCTCAAAATGCGATTGCATACATTTATAGTGGTAAGTCCTTTCCACGAAGTAAATCCGATCAATAAATTGTTGGTTATGATAGCGTCGTGAAATGTGTAGGAAGTAAAGCGAAGAGTTTTGCGAGTTGCTTATAAATAGGCACTTTATTTTGACGCTCGAGTTCAAAATGATTAATCACTTTTCACTCTTCGGAAATATAAATAATAATTTTTTTCCTAAATGATTGATTAAGTCGAATAAAATTTTGTAGAAACATTTTGAACCTGAAAAATGCAATGAATAAATTGAAGAATTTTTCTTTTAAATATCTTGACAACAATTTCAATGAATAAATTAAGACAAACAGTTTTATTTTTATTTTTTCAGACATCCACAGTGAGCTCAAAGTAACATGGATTCTAAAAAAGAGACAACACAACAAGCCAGCTACGAACACAACAAGAACAACGACAATAACGACCATTTCAATTACAATAAAACCACTACAAACCACTGTAACAATGATGAAGATGACAACACAACCACAAAAGATAATAAATTGAAAGTAACAGACGCCCAAGGTACAAACCAACGACGAGCTTCGGTTACTTTCGTCCAGACAGCCGAAGATCCTGTTCCCCACAAGCCGAAACTTCAACGCACTCCAACGCCATTCCACGAAATCTGTGTGCCTGAAACAAGACATCCATCAAACGACGATGAGAACGAAGATTGTCCCATCGACGCGAGTAAAGATGTCTATAACAAAGGTCTCAGAAATCGAAAGTTTGACGACAAACATGGCCTGCGTCATGCAGTCAAAAAGGGTGTCGTTATAAAGGAGATAGGCGAGGTGTATGACGGCTTGAAGATGGAGGTGGCTGGCAAGGAAACTGCTGGTTTCCGTGGTGGTGATGTCGGGAAGGAAGGCAGTGACCAGGGTTGAGACTTTAACTCTATAAATATACTTTATCGAATGATTGAAGTAGTCTTGGGTGTTTGTTGAAACTATTGGTTTTGTGAGTAGAGAGAGCCCTGAATGAGCTGAAACAGTAGGTTTTGACAAAAATTCGCACACACGTGCTAACATAAATGTGTATCGGTTTACCTTATTGATTGTTCGTGAGTGTATCTTAAATAAACATTAGAGTCGTTGAGAAAGTTGTCGATCAAAGGAGAGAAAAAGACATTTCCGGCACTGTCGTCATTAATGGTCCCCGCTGGAAAAAAATTAATAACAAATTGTATTGAAATTTAGCGATTTTATCTTATGTTTTCGTCTGAAGGTAGATTCCAAAGTGGAAACTTCAAAAATCATAAAAAAATATTTTTTAAAATGCAATATTTTTTTAATGAATTAAACTTAATTTTAATGCTTTCTAATCGTATTTTTTAAATACATTTTTGTCACATTTATTAAACTTATTTTTACTTTATTTTCTTTTTTTTATGTTTATGTTGCTAAAAAATCAAGAAGTTTTTAAAAAAAAAATTCTATTCATATATATTATATGTTAATTTTGTAAAGTAAAAACAATTTTTTTTTAAATTTAACGATTTTATCTTATGTTTTCGTCTAAAGGTAGAGTCACTGTATGGGAAATTCCAATGTTGAAATTTCAAGTGGCGTAAAAAAAATAATTTAATTTGAAAAAAATTAATTTTGTTTATTCTTACAAATTAAGAAAAATTTATTTCTTTAAAGTATATTCCACGTATGGTATATTTCAGGTATGGTGGATTCCAACGCATACTTTTCCGGCACTGTCGTCATTATTGGTCCCCAGTGAAGCCCATTTTGCAGATTAATACTACTACTACTACTACTACTACTACTACTACTACTACTACTACTACTACTACTACTACTACTACTACTACTACTAATACTACTACTACTACTACTACTACTACTACTAATACTACTACTACTACTACTACTACTACTACTACTACTACTACTACCACTACTACAACTAATACTACTAATACTACTACTACTACTACCACTACTACTACTAATACTACTACTACTACTAATACTACTACTACTACTTCTACTACTACTTCTACTACTACTACTACTAATACTACTCCTACTACTACTACTAATAATAATAATAATAATACCCTAAATATAAAAATTTTCGCATATTTTAAAATAATTATTTTTCAAATGTCCTGAAATAGAACTACCATTACATAAAAAATTATTGACCGTCAATTTTTCCAGTATCGAAATTTGAGTTTTTAACCGTTTAAAATAAGAGTTTATCTAATGATTGTGTTTTAAAATGATTTTTTAAACTATTTTATTTAAGAATTCAAAATAATTAATTGAAAATGTCCAAATTTATTTCAAAAACGATAATATTCAGCATAAAGTAAAGTAGACGCGAGTATTATATTGGTGAGCTGTTAAAACAAAAGATTCTTTACAGTTATATTTGAATTTAATGTAATATCATAGATTTGAAAAAACAAAAGAACAAAATGCCTCAAAAGTCTTTATAAAAAAGATTATGTATTAAAAAACAAAATACTCGCAAAATTAATATAAACTTCCTTACCCCAGACTGATTATTTTTACATTACGAAAAAATTAAGCAAAAGTAACCTATCTTATAAAAAAGAGTATTCAAACAAAATAGAAGACAAAATTAGTGATCTCTATAGTACCAAGATAACTGAAGAGTCTATAATGAAGTATATTGTGTAATGAAGTACAGTGAGTGAAAGATTCAAGGATGCACTGAACCATGGCAAGAGTCTTGTAGTAAATGCTTCAGGAGTACCGAAGCAAGCGCCATCAGATCGACATTTTTAGTAAAATGAAATATGGGAAAAAAAATATTCTGGAAAAATACGATATAATACAATACAATACCGAAAATAGATAAAGGTAAATAAAAAATAAAATACGTAAAAACAGATAAATAAAACATAAATTACAATAAAATAAAAATATAACAAAATTAATATTAAAAATAACATAAAGTACAATAATGAAGATTCTAAAATGCCTCTGACCACTTTTAGTGAAAAAACCAATTACTAAGTTACTAAGGCATGCACTTGAAAAAGACCTTCACACCATCATCACTATTAGCAGTTAACAATATCAGTGTTAGATGATGTCGATAACGATGATGATGATGATGATGATGATGATGATGATGATGATGATGATGATGACGGCGATGATGATGATGATTATTGATGATGATGTCAAAGATGACGACGATGATTATTACTATGAAAAAATAAAAACAAAAATAAGAATGATAAAAAGATCAAAAACAATGTCAATAAAAAGAAGCTTCAGCTGTTAAACGGCTTGTTTTGTGTGGACTTGTAAGGCATCTTGGTTAACCTGAAAAAAATATATAATATTTATTTCTACTATAAATAAATAAAATCATATATTTATATAAAATATTACAAAAATTTAGCAATAAAATAATTTTCCGAATGTATGTAGACAGCTAAATCAAATAGTTAAATAGCCCGAATGACAGAAGGTAATGAGAGTCGATCAATACAAGTGCTAACTATGACAAGAATCAATTTATCAGGCGCGTAGTATAATAATAGTAACAATAATATATATTAATAAATAATATATTATGATAATATACATTAATAAATAATATATAATGATAAATAATATATTAATAAATAATATAAAATGGTAATATATATTAATAAATAATATAAAATGATAATATATATTAATAAATAATATATAATGGTAATATATATTAGTAAATAATATATAATGATAATATATATTATTAAATAATATATAATGGTAATATATATGGTAATATATATTAATAAATAATATATCATGGTAATTACAATCTTATAAATAATGATAATAATAGTAAAATAATAAAGTAATAACAATGGCGCGGTAAACTAGGTAATCAAGCTGTAATTACAAATCCTTCACAAATACAATGCAAATGAAAGCAGGTATTGAGGAATATAGCTGATAATAAAGTCGGTTTGGTGCATTCAGTGAATGATTGCCCAGAGGAATGGAGGTGTAGGCGACAAGAGATGAATATGACAGGTTTAAAGATATTAAAGAAGGTATTAAGGTTAATGAAGGTTACTATAACAGGTTGAGTTGAAGGGTATTACATGTGTTAAAGTTGGTTATACAGATATTAAAGGTTGATTACAAATATAACAGGATGATTTCACATATATAAAAACTAGGCAAAAATAAAAATAGACATCAATCTGGTTAATTGCGGTAATTGCAGCACTAAACCTTTAAATAAATCATCATTAATTATAATTACTAACCTAGTTAAAGACCCTTAAATAATAATTACTATCCTAAATTGGAAGCCGAATCCTGAAAAATGTAGTTAAATTAACGAAAAGACCATCTCGTCTTACTTGACGCTGAATAGGTAGTTTTTCTTGACGCAGAAGACGAAGAGGAGGATGAGGAGGAGGAGAAAGAAGGAGAGCAGGCAGCAAACTACTATCAGGAGCACCCTCTCACCCTTGAGGCTTGTGTACTCCTTGAGGGAAACCATGATGTTGTTGCTGTTGTTGTTATTGATGTTTTGGTTGTGATTGAAATTGTTGTTGTTGTTGAGTAACTTCTTATCATGGCTGTTGTAGTTGTATTCTTGGTGGTTGTCAAGTTTTTTGGCGTTGATATGATGATTGTTGTTATTGATAATACTATTATCAATATTGTTATTGTTGTTGTTGTTGTTATTGTTATTGTATTTTTTATGGGGGTGTGTATGGTGACTATAGTGGAGGTTGGCCAAATCATTCGAAGCCGGAATTGAAGTCCTGCGCCTGTTAGATCTACCCTTGGAATAAACACCCCCATCATCATCATCACCACCACCGTTGTCGACATCATCATCATCACCATACATTCTACCGGCGTTTTTGATGGGGTTATTTCTATTATTTCTGTTTTTGTATGAACCAGCCTTACGATTATTATTATTATTATTTACCTTTTTATGACTTTTATGAAAATCATTACTAGCTACATCGTAATAAAACTCATCATCATCACCGTCATCATCGTCATCGTCATCATCATACCCTGCATCTTCGTAATATATGTAATCACCACTACTACTACCATCGCCTCTTCCGTCAGCGTAGTAATTCTCATAATCATCATCATCATCATCAGTATCAGCATCCTCCTCTTCTTCATCAGTTTCTTCTTCCTCCTCCTCCTCCCCATCATTATCTTCCATGACGTGGCTAGTGGCGTAGTGTGGGAAGGAGGGCGAGTGGTTGGTGCTGAATTCGTCTTCAATGCCTTGCATGTAAGATGCGATGTGATGCGTTAGTGAGGGTGGATTGATGGTGTCTTGATGGTAAGAGAAAGGAAGAGAGGAAGAGAGAAAGAGAGGAAGAGGGGAAGAGAGGAAGAGAGAAAGAGAGGAAGAGGGGAAGAGAGAAAGAGAGAAAGAGAGAAAGAGAGAAAGAGAGGAAGAGAGGAAGAGAGAAAGAGAGGAAGAGGGGAAGAGGGGAAGAGAGGAAGAGAGAAAGAGAGGAAGAGGGGAAGAGAGAAAGAGAGAAAGAGGGGAAGAGAGGAAGAGAGGAAGAGAGAAAGAGAGGAAGAGGGGAAGAGAGAAAGAGAGAAAGAGAGAAAGAGGGGAAGAGAGGAAGAGAGGAAGAGGGGAAGAGAGGAAGAGAGGAAGAGAGAAAGAGAGGAAGAGGGGAAGAGAGAAAGAGAGGAAGAGGGGATGAGAGGAACAGAGAAAGAGAGGAAGAGAGAAAGAGGGGAAGAGAGAAAGAGAGAAAGAGGGGAAGAGAGGAAGAGAGAAAGAGAGAAAGAGGGGAAGAGAGGAAGAGAGAAAGAGAGAAAGAGGGGAAGAGAGGAAGAGAGAAAGAGAGAAAGAGGGGAAGAGAGGAAGAGAGAAAGAGAGAAAGAGGGGAAGAGAGGAAGAGAGAAAGAGGGGAAGAGAGAAAGAGAGGAAGAGAGAAAGAGGGGAAGAGGGGAAGAGAGGAAGAGAGAAAATAGAGCATTAAAATCATCGGCGGTTAATATACTTAAATCGGATATAAAGAAACAATTTAAAGTCTTCATAACGGCATCAAAACGCCGTTCCCCGCATTTCCCTTCAACCACCAATCTAACCAAAACACACCAACCACCACCATGAGATAGAACCCCATCTTACTTTACCACCATCACGATAACCACCACCAAAATCGCTAAATCACCGCCACAATCACCAACACAATTACCACCCCAAAAACCAAATTCACCACCACCTCAATCACCACAACCACATTCATCCCCACAACAATCACCGCCACCACATCCTATGAAACCACCAAAATCCCAATCGCAACCAGTCCATGCTGCCCACTCACCCAGGGTCTCCTTGAAGGCGACGTTACTGAATGGACTAACACCATCGCGGTTGTAAGCCCTTATGCGCACGCTGTACTGCGTACCCGCCTTCAAATGCCCTATAATGTGGCTCAAGTGGACAGAACGGACTATTTTTATTTGGTTGTACTCGTCGCCATTGTCGTTTTTGATGTTGGCGTTTTTGCTGTTGGTGTCATCATCATCTCCACCACCATCGTCTACGTCATCTTTATTGTTGTTGTTGTTGTTGTTGTTGTTGTTCTGGTATTCCTTGTATTGGAGATGGAATCCACGAACTTTTATGTGTGGTTCTTGCGACTGCTGCGGTTGTTTGGTTGGTTAGTTGGTTGTTTGTTTGGTTTGTTGGATGGTTGTTAGGATAGATTTGCTCAAGTGGTTAAAGTGAAAGTGCCATACATTTATGAGATTTTAAATTTAAAATAATTAATCGACTAACAATAATCAATCAAAGATTAAAGTATATTAATTACGCTAATTAATCATTGATAATCACATTAAAGATCAACAAATACAATTAATACAATAATTTATACAATTAATCATTTATTATAATCAAATCAAACCTGCCAAGTGACACGTAAAGAGTGGGCATCTAACGCCTTCAACTCGACTATAATGGGCGCGAAACTGGAGGGTTGAGAAGTGACAGCTGTTACATATGCATGTCTAATGAGGCGTGACCAATTAATTAGAAAGTATACAAGAAACACTATCCTATGTGACAACATTATCGACAACAATAACAACTACTTCAAAAAAAAATGTCACGTGATACAAAATCAAAAAAAAAGTTCACCAACACTAGTAAAAAAAACCCCATCACCCCCAACAACAACAACATAACCAACAACAAAACCAAAATTCACCCCCTCCCAACAAACCCCCCCCCCACCCCCGCCACCAAGACAGCACCAACAACAACCGTGGCGTTTTGATGCTTCCGAACGATCCGCCAACGGTGTACTTGACGCTGTTGTTGCCGTGCCGGTTGTCGTTGTTCGAGTAGACGACAGCCAGCCGGAAGACGTAGGTAGAGCCTGAAGAAGGAGGTGGTAAAGGAAGATGATGTTGAAAACACCGATGATGTTGAAATCGACAATGATGTTGAAATCGACGATGATGTTGAAGTCGACAATGATGTTGAAGGCGACTATGACGATTTAAATGACGATGTGCAAGTAATGGTGGAAGTGTTGGCAGCAAGTGTTTATGTAGTTGCTTATAAAGGATGTTAATTGAATATTTCCAAGTTAAAAAAATTTCATAAAATATTGGTTATCCCACGAAACAATCCACAAACACACCTTCAACCCCTTTCCCTCCTACAAACCGGTATTCAGCTTCCTGACTACATATTTCTCCACACTAGGCGCTATATCATCTTCCACCGTGTTCCACAGCATGCCATAGCCACCGTTGTTTTCATGATAGTGGTGGTGACTTCTCGGTGCGATCTCCTTGAACTGGATTTTAACGAATGTGATCGGCAGACAGTCGGCGGTGATCGCTGGAAGCTTCCATGTCACCAGCACCGAGTTGTGCGACATCGCCACCAGTTGTGGCGGTGGTGGAATCGTATATGCTGTGTGTGTGTTTGTGTGTGTGTGTGTGTATGTGTGTGTGTGTGTGTGTGTGTGTGTGTGTGTGTGTGTGTGTGTGTGTGTGTGTGTGTGTGTGTGTGTGTGTGTGTGTGTGTGTGTGTGTGTGTGTGTGTGTGTGTGTGTGTGTGTGATAGAAGATAGGCGGATGTGTTTGTGGATAAGCTAATGAGATGATGAAGGATGAAGGGGTGATGTATGTGTGACCTTTATCAATCAACACACACAGATCAGCAGCACTTATACACACATGTGTCACACATACTCACTCAGTGTCTGGCCAAGCCCTTGTATCTTTATTTTGTTGTTGTGGTTGTAGTTGTTGGTATTGTGGTTGTTGTTGTGGTTGTTGTGATTGTTGTTATCGATATGTCTATTTCGTTTCATTGGGTGTTTTTTAAGAATACTTTCGTTGCTCATATTATTGGTGTTTCTGTTGTGTTGCTTGTTGCTGTTGGTGTTTCTGTTGTGTTGCTTGTTGCTGTTGGTGTTTTGTTGTTTGTTGTGGTCGTCGTCTCGGTGGTTTCTTTTGCGTTGCTTTTTCTTCGCAATCTTGTTTTGTTCTGTGGACGCGATGTGAGATGTTGAAATCAAAAGATGTTACATAGAGCGTTGAGATCAGTTTGCATTACCAAAACAACGTTTCCACTTGACGTTGACAAATGATTGTAGAAGAGAAGAGAAATAAAAACGAAATTGGATCTTTATTTGAAGCCGTGCTAAAGAAATTGCGCTAAAACAATAGAAAACTAAAGATATGTGCTGTCAGTGATGGATTGCTTTTGTTGCGAACTTTAAGGAAATTTAAGAAACTACAAATTAATGTTTTATAATCCATCAAGTATTCGGAAATTATAAGTGGAAACAACGGTTTGTTGAAGGTTCCGTAAAATGAAGGATGAAATGGAGAGAATGTCTTGCAGGAAAGTGGCGAAGTGGCACAGAAATTACTTGAAGATATCAAGGCATGATATAAAAAATGTTATTTTATTTAATTAAAGAATAAATAAGTTAATAAAATGATTTATAGTGGTAGTAGTAGTAGTAGTAGTAGTAGTAGTAGTAGTAGTAGTAGTAGTAGTAGTAGTAGTAGTAGTAGTAGTAGTAGTAGTAGTAGTAGTAGTAGCAGTAGTAGTAGTAGTAGTAGTAGTAGTAGTAGTATTAGTAGTAGTAGTAGTAGAAGTAGTAGTAGTAGTAGTAGTAGTAGTAGTAGTAGTAGTAGTAGCAGTAGTAGTAGTAGTAGTAGTAGTAGTAGTAGTAGCAGCAGTAGTAGTAGTAGTAGTAGTAGTAGTAGTAGTAGTAGTAGTAGTAGTAGTAGTAGTAGTAGTAGTAGTAAATAGTAGGAAGAAGGCAAGTGGAGTAATAAAATATGGACTAAATCACAAACAATGGCAACTCCTACTACTACTACTAGTAGCACGGGTGATGTAGTTCTCACATAAAAATAGTTCACAAAACATGTGTAAGCCGTTCGCAAACTGCAGCAGTCATTCTTTACGACTGCATCATGTTAAGGCGCACGATTTATGCAATTAAATAATTAAGATTGCATTAAATTGAGTCATGATTCAGGCTAAGAAAGCGATTATTATTTAATACTCTCGACGAGGCAAAAATCAAATTTTTAAGACAACTCTATTACTCAACGCCATTCACTTTCGTTTGAATGAAGATGATATACAGTCTATACAGTCTATAAGGTATGGCCCATAATGCATGGGGTAGTAGTGCTTTTGTAATCTAGAGGTTCCTCTCAGAAGTTGGCGAAACTTTAAAGTTCAAATGCGTAAATTACTCTTATCATAACATCCTCAATGCCTTTATAATCATCATCATAATCACCAATGCCATCTCTGCCAACCAAATTATCTTAATTAGCAGCCTCATCATTGCCCCCATCATTACGAAATCTATCCCTATCACAATCATATTTATATTCTTTGATTTTCGCCGCCGTCATATCTCAGAGCTATAAAGATATTCGTTTCCTCATGTTTTTCTACTGGTTCTTGCTTTCACACTCCTATCCTGCATAGCTACTAGACGATGGCACGAATCGAACTTATTCGAACATTCTTAGTAACGAGCCGGCTTCTTAACCTCTACGCCATCGCCGTTGACGTTAAAATAATAATAATTATATAAAAACTTTTTATAATAAAAAATCATTGCTTTCTAAGGGTTTTCTAAGGGCCTCCATTCCACTAAGCAGGGCTCCCGCTGTCGATCGTGAATTTAGCCTTTTGCTAATCTCATCCCGAATCGGAAAAACAAAATCTTGATTGGCCACAATGATGGAGAAAATAAACATTTTTAAAAGTCTGTAATTTTACTCTTAATTTTTACTTGATCTGGTGGAACCACATTGTAGTTGGAATTTTGAGCCAATTAAAATACTTGCGCACTATACATGGGATTTGGAAAACATTTGATTAAAAAAAGATATTGCTCCAGTGTGAGCCATCAATAAGCTATAAAATCTAAAAAAGAACAAAAAACGAAGTGGTGGTAATGATGAAATCATTATCATCATCAAAATCATCATTCCCATCAACATCATTTTCCCATCATAACCTTTATTAAATTCAGGATCAATGTCTAAACCTTCAAATTCTTGCTCTTTGACTCCTTCTTCATCATCATCATCATCAGTACCACCAGCAACTTTAACATACACCTCCTTTCTGACTACACTGTCGGTGTTGGTGATGGCAGTGGTGGTGTTTGTATGGAAGCCTGTCGTCAAGTTGTTGTTGCTGTTGCTGTTGTCAATCAATGACTTCTCGATTACATCTGAGATTTTTTTAAAATTAGAGAAAAATATTTGTATATACTTATTTAAACAAAACCGGACTAAATAATTGAATAAATGGAAATAGCTAATATAATAAAGGTTTTGAACGATGGACTTTGCAATGACTACAAAGCACCTAGATGCCTGTAGCAGAATACGTCAAAATAGGAAAAGATTAAATATAAAATATGAAAAGAAAATGTAGATGCAGTAAAAAATGAAAATTACTCATTAAAAAAACAAAATAATAATTACTAATTAAAAAACACAAAATAATAATTACTAATTAAAAAACACCAAATGAAAATGCGATACATAATAGATGTATGAAGATAATGAAATAACTAAAATGCATAAACATCAGACACATAAAGTAGCACGCGTCAAGCAAACATTAACTTGGTAATAACAACGATTTATTCCAAACATTATATATGTTGTGCGATGACATGAAGAAGGGTTTCAACAAAGGACGCATACAGACAACAAATCGTAGTTTTAATCGCCTTTCAGTCTCACAAAATGTCTTCATAAAACTAGACTTTCTGACTCGATTCTCATAGATTACAACTTTATAACTAAATCTAAAAATGCAAGAGGCATAAAATAAAGACGGAACCTGAAGCTGTGACAGAAGGATGCTTGACTGAGAATAGGATGAAGAAGAGAGTGAGAGAGTGCCGTAGCAAGGTGGTGGTGGAGGTTTCAGAGCTCATGAGGCTGCAAGGAAGGGAGTTTCAGATCTGCAATACTTTACATTAGGATCTTTTTGAGACGAGATTTTGTCTTTTTCATTAGATATTCTTTAATTTTATCTGTTATGACATTTTATTGGTTATTTAAGTAATGATTGAAACATTTAAGTTATTGATCATTAGGGTTAAAGTTAATAATTATAAAATTAATACAAGTTAATTATTAGATTATATATTTCAACAGTATTTCCTCCAGATCCCATACTGAACTTAGCTCATTTAGATTGATCGGTGTGTAGACTCTGAATTTAAGAAAAATTAGATATTTATTTTTAAATTTAAATACATTTAAAATAATAAAAAAACATAAAAATAACTTTTATAGATGAATTATCAAACCTTTAGTATGAATTATCCAATAACTTAATAATCAGTTTTAAATAAATAAATCGATAAATTTTTTATTTCTTTCAAATTATTAAAATTGTCCAAAAATTCCGATTGATTTCATAATTTTTCAAACTAGGGTTCAGTCTTTCGCCTAAAGAACACTGCCATGAATAGGTTTGTAAGAATAATGGAGATATTTAATTGACAATTCATTTGCTTTTCAAAGAACACATGGAAGACATCTCAAACGACTCTAGCTTTTATAGAAATTCAAAAATACTTGTGTATATCATTGGCTTGAGATCTATTGTCCTTTTCATATATTGTATAATATATATTATATATGAAAAGATGTGAGCAATACTTATAAAAAGGAATAAAAATGGTATAGACAATGTGAATGCACTGTGCTTTCATACAAAAAATATATATAATCTTAATTGTTTTGATTTATTTTCTGTAGTACTGATACAATACAATACAATAAAAAAATATTTTTAAAGTTACTAATAGATAGATGATGATGATGATGACGATGATGATAACGATGATGATAACGATGATGATGATGACGATGATGATGACGATGATGACGATGATGATGACGATGATGATGATGATGACGATGATGATGACGATGATGATGACGACGATGATGACGATGATGATGATGACGATGATGATGATGACGATGATGATGATGACGATGATGATGATGACGATGCTGGCAACGCAAAACTAAGAAAAATCTAAACCTTTAAATTATAAATAAAGATCAAAACTAAGATAATATGGTATATATAATAAACTCATAATTAAATGATAAATAGAGCATAAAAAACAGAGTGATAGACGAATGTAATGTAAAATCAGCATAAATGTGATTGATAAGCGAATAAGATGTGCATTTCAAAACAGACACCTTTGAGAGGCGTAAATCATGATGTGGCTGATTACATGCATAAACATCGTTCTTCCTACTTTCATGACGATCAAATAAAATAATAATTATTATTATTTATTATCAATAAATTAGAAAAAAATATCTTATATAATAAATAAACAGCTTCGTAACTATTGAATGTGTGTGTGTGTGTGTGTGTGTGTGTGTGTGTGTGTGTGTGTGTGTGTGTGTGTGTGTGTGTGTGTGTGTGTGTGTGTGTGTGTGAGAGAGAGAGAGAGAGTTTGTATGTATGTATGTGTGCTTGAAATGATGTGCGTTTGTATGCCAAGACAACCATCGCAACCGAGACAACGTGAAGGAAAAAGAACTGGATATAACAGAGAAATATTAGGTCTTACGTGTTTGCACAGTGGTAACTCGAAGACTATTTGCTCAGCGTTTGACTGCTAGTAGGAAGATTTATGCGCTAACCTGTGTGGCTAGAAACAAATGCATATTGTTGCTTTGAGAGTAATTTATGGCTTTTTTATATTGTTCTTTGCGGTGGTATTTTGAATAAATAGTAATATTACACAATATATATAGTTGATAAAAATTTACATTTCGATTTAACCGAGATAAAGAATGGCATAATTAAATATTCAGAACCCGCATTCGCCAATTACCGGAATGCATAAATCAGTAGTAGCCTTTTAAAAATCTTGCCAAATTATTAGATTAAGATTATAGAGAGATTATATTCATTAAAAAGTCGATCCACATAAAAAACTTAATTTAAAAAAGTTAATAAATATTAATTCTTTTTGCGAGTTTTTTCCTATGAAAATATAATACTCTTGCACAAGAGTTTAGTCTAAATGATTATGGAAAGATGTAAGCAAGTGATAAAATAACAAAAAAACTAAATCATGTTAAAGGGGTCAATTAATAGTATATGAAAGAATGTGATTAAAAAAAATTAAGGTATATTCTCATTAGTAACTATTATAACTGTTATTGAGCCCAAGTTGTTATACTCCTTGAAAAAACATTTAAAGAAAGACCATATACAATAGTCTATATTTTAGCAACTCATGACTTGCAAGTTAAATCAATTAAGAACGCATAAATAACACAATGCTCAGTGTGAGGGTCGTGAAGATAAGGCCACATGTGGCGTCGCCAAGTAACGAGAATACTGCATTAGGTTGGTACAGGCGCTGCCTAGACCTTAAACTGCCCTCAAGTCGAATCCTTATCAACTTGCTTGAAAACGTGAATTAAAACACATGAAGTAGAAAAAAAACACTCATAAATAAAAAATACACAGAAAAACAGATACACAGACAAACACAGACACACACACAAACACATGTGTATCAGAGAAGCAAGGAAGATTATAAGTTGATTTGCCGTAAATGGAGTTTTAAATGTTTTCACGTTAGAAGAACATAAACAACTGGCTAACATATCGTACCTTCTGATGCAAATAACGAAAAGAATGTCTTAGGAGGGCGCTCTTGAAGTTATGAAAAAGCGCTTTATAAATATATTTGATTGACTGATAATAGTTTTTAATTTTAGTTCAATTTCGCAACACTGAATTGCATCTAGGTATATAATTAGGAAATTATACAAGAAAACTCTTTTAAATTACGGAATATTATGCTATATAGCACAAAAAAGGACGTAGAAGAAAAATCGGAAAAAATAAACATTTGAAACATTACCTACTGAATGCTTAACACGCCATAAAACAACTCCATCTTCTTCAAACCTGCTGGCTTGCACCCTGCATGTGTGCCTGCCTACCATCCTGTGTTCTAGTAAATAGAGCAGTTAAGGCCTCAAAACACGCAATCAAAAAGCTTTAAGCTGTCAAGCGTTAACCCACTTTAGACAGATTTCGTTTATCTGCCTCACCACTCCCATTTTAAAAGTTTCAGCTTTAGAAACGAATTTAGTTTTTCATTACAAAATTTCATAACTAAATAAAAGCCAATGACTTTAAAAATAGTATAATACAATAAAGATATTTTTATTTAATTTTTTTTTGAGAACGCGAATTTTTTTTTCTATTTTTAGAGTCAATTTTGTTTTCAAACCAGTATTTCGGTTTCTGTGCCTCAAAAGTTTTAATTTTAGATGCACGTGAATTCGATTAAAATGGACAAAACGGTGATACATGCATGCATTCCCTTCTAGCCTTGGTGTTTGCAGTTTTGAAATAAAGAAAAAATAATATTAAGGATAAAGACTGTGTTATGATGATTTATTAGTAAAAATGTAAAATATTTGAATGAAGCAGTGAAAAATAGATTTAATCAATAAATTTATAGAAACTGCCAAAAGAAGAGACAAAATAATTGTTTTTTCAAGAATAGATAAAAAACGGTTCTTAACTACAAAGCTCCAAAAACTTTGTATAGGCTGTTTCCTTCGAAAATTTATAAAACAAAGGATATACCATTTTGATTAAATGTTATAAATTTATTTGTTATTCAAGAATGTAAAATTAGGAAATTCCATTATGCAATTGTCATGAAAAGGTCAGTAATTCGGTGGCTGTGCGTCTAAATTTTTATTCTTTTATTGCCGTCTCTTGTCATGAACGAGTCGAAAGCGTCAGAATGTTCGTTTTAAACTTTTAATTTAATTTTAAATTTAAATGTTTATTTTTAACTAACGGGCTCTTAAAGAGTTGAAAATTTATAACAATTCATTTAAAAATTAATTTTTAAAGTTTATTTAAAATTCAATTTATTTAATGTGCCTAAATTGCATGTGAAAATGAAATGCATACAGACAAAAATTTGGTTCGATGATACTCACAAGAATTAACTTTCACTATTTTTTCTTTATTTTTCAAATAAATAAATAACAAACTAGATATTATTTTCTTTGTTGGATACCAATTACATTTATACTGTTATACACATTACAGACATTTTACAAGTAGTTACAAAAAATATCAAATCGCTTCAGGAATGATGTATGAATAAGTAAAATATTTGGCTTATATTAGTATTTAGAGAAAATATGCAATAATTATACCCTAAATGGACAAGAATGGAAATTAGAAACAATAAAAAGTTATTAATTTAGCTATTGGATAAACAATAATAATAATAAATATAATAGAATAAAAGGCTTAATCCTTTTATTATTAGTATGTTTAGTCATTGCCTATAATTAGTTATTATTATAAACAGCATGAACAATGAGCCTTCCAACGAAATGGGTGCATTCAGTGTGATACCAAGTGGCACTTCTCCTATGGCAATTAGAGGCAATAATTTCTTAGTATCAACGATTAATATTGCGAAATAATTTCGATTTTTAAAATCTTATTATTAATTAATTATTTTTTAATAAAGATATTTAGAAAACTAGTCTCTTTTAGTTCATGAAGCAGTACTTCATTCAAGTACTTAACATGCATTTATAAAAATGGTAAAAATATTTAAAAACGGTATACACGGGAAATGACTTAAGTCATGCGATTAATATATGCGATATTAACGCTTTTGAATATAGTCGAAAATATGGGCTTATAGCCTATAAGTTATAGGGTAAGGGTTACTTAATATACTGTAAAACACCAAATTTTTCTGGAAAAAAAAAAGTTTTTTGGGTCCTTAGTTCGGACATAAATTTTGAGAACTAGAATTATTTGGTGGTAATTATGGCGAACAATAATACTCGTAACTGAATTTCAATAATATTATGACTAATTTGAATAAGAATAGAAAGGCTAATGAGCTAAGAAATCTTTGATTTTTTGACAAAATACCACTATTTTCGAACATTTAACAAAAGAATCATTAAAAAGTGTGAGATTATATAGATATTTTGCAGTAACTGAATTAATTTTTTTATTTGATTAATAAAAATGTATATATCATTAAAACATATGAGTTTTTAATGCATACAGGATGTCGTTTGTGTGTAAGCCTTTACAAACAATATATCGAAAAATATAACAAAGAAGGCAGCGTGAAATTCAAAACAGTAAAAATAGATTAACTGTAAAAAGTACCCAGAATAATTGATTACCATAATTATATCATGATTCAATTGTTTGCTTTTGCAATACTAGATATTAGAAAAGATTGACGTTGATGAGATATTATTCTCAAACGAGGAAGTTGCCATGGGCAACTTGAGTGCCACTGTGCTCTCCTCTGACGAGGGGTACTGGAACCTTTCGACTTTGTTGACTACTTCACCAAGACAGGCCCGCGCCTTGCACCTCTTTCTCTCCTTTAGGATGGCTCTGTAGGGCGAGAACAACTCCTCAACGTCCCTCATCACCTTGCAAATCCGCTCTGCATTGGAGTCTTGCGCTTCGAAGATGGCGAGGCACTTGGAGAGATGATGGAAACCCTTCTGCATCTCTTCCTCTGTGAACCTCCTCGCTTGAGGTTCTGGCAAATCTTGTTCCCGTCGATTCTGCTCCTCTAACGCCAGCAAGTCCTGCTCACTCAAGGGCTGTTTGTATGCCGTGATGACACTGTTGAAGTCTTCTTCCTTCAAATCCATCTTTAGATCAGAACTTAGTGAGACCAGGTCTCTGGAAAGTTTCTTGATTTGCTTGCTCACAATCATCGAATCATTTACATGTTGTGGACACAACCCCTTCCACACTCCATTCATGACGACCTGCTTGATTTCCGACCAGGCAGCACTGATGTTCAGAACCGCTTTGTATATGTTATAGTTTTCCCAAAACTTATGAATATTCATGCCGTCTGTTGCATCATAAGTTGCATCAAAAGCTTGGGAAAGAATGTGACGGAGGTAGTAGTGCTTGAAAAGTGCTATTGCTCCGCTTTCAACCGGTTGGAGAACTGCTGTGGTGTTGGGAGGCAGGTAAACGACCTTGATATTCGGATCAAAGTCACTGAGGTTAGTCAGGTGACCAGGCGCATAATCCAAAATTAGAAGCACTTTAAAGGCAATTTTTTTTTCTCTATAGTAGTTTTTGACTGCAGGAATAAAATGATTAATGAACCACTCTTCAAAAATTTCGACTGTAACCCATGCATTGAGGTTATTCATCCAAATGACAGGTAGGGATGCCTTTGGGATGTTCTTGAGTGCTCTAGGATTAGCTGCATGATAGACCAGCAATGGCTTGAGTTTGAAATCTCCAAAGCAGTTTCCCCCAAGCAGTAGTGTCAGCCACTCCTTCGACACCCTGTAACCCGGCATAATTTTTTCTTCTTGTGAAATGAAAGATCTATCAGGGAGTCTTTTCCAGAATAGACCCGTTTCTTCCACTTTGAAAATCTGCCTTGGTGAATAACCACCAGCCTCAATAATTCTTTTCAGAACTACAGGAAACTGCTGAGCTGTGAAGTTGTCAGAACTTGCAGAGTTGGCAAGCACTGCATCAAGAGCCAGTGTATTGACAGTCTCAGTGTCGTTGCATAAGAACTCATCTTGAATGCTTACATTCTGAAGGCTGCAGCGACGTTTGAAGCGAGCAAACCAGCCATTGCTCGCAATGAATTTCTTTTCTTTTGCTTCAGGAAACTTTGTGAGCAACTCTTGGAATATAGCCTTGGCCTTCTGTTGTATCTGTGGTTGATTAGTCACAGTACCCTCCTGGTGTTGGCGGTCGATCCACTGCGAGAGGACTCTTTCCATCTCGTCGTAAATCTGCCCCCTTCTCAGAGATATGATGGACGCCTTCATCGAGGGACTCTTTTCAGAAATGTAAGTAAGAATGCGCTCCCTGTCATTCACTATGCTCGATACAGTTGACCTCGGAGACCCCATTGCACGGGCTATAGCAGCTATCTTTTCACCTTTTTCAAATCGCTTTATCATTGTTAACTTTTCTTCTAAAGTGAGCACACTGCGTTTGCCTTCAGTAGCATTTTCCTTTTTACGTCCCATTGATGAGAAACGACGAAAAGCAAAACTCCACTAAAAACGACTTTAAGTGAAAAAAGATGGCGTCGATGTAAAACGAATCAACTTTAGAGTCATGCTATTTCTATATTTTTAATAAATCATTCATCTATTTTAAATTTTCTAATAATTTTAACAAATGATTTTACTCTTATTCCTATCACTTTTATATGTAAAATGAATATAATTTTAGTCAAGAATCTTAGTAGGATACACTGCTCTTTAGCGTAAAGTGAATTTAAATGCGTCGTAAACAGAGGTATAAATCAGAAGTTTAAAAAACTAATAAGAAAACAAGAAATGTATAATTTATTCAAGTTAGATAAGACATTATTTTAGAACATTTTAAATTTTGTATAATAAAACCAAGGTTACTTAAAGCTATGGAAGAAGTGAAAAAAATTAAACTATTCAACAGTTCATCAAAACAGTGCATTTATAAAAACTGAATGAATTAAAAACTCCATTTTTATAATTTGAAGCATTCTACCTGTATAATATACAACTATTATTTTTCAACATAATTTTTTTTTTCTAATTTGTATGCCTTTTACAATGTTTTCTATCTCTAAAATAGTATAAAAAATAATTGATTTTGTTATTTAATAAAATAAATATTTTTTGAATGTCAAATATTTTTACAAATAAGTAAAACATACATAACTTGAAGCTATTTGCATTTTATAATCATTTTATTTAAATATAAAGTAAAAAAATCCATTATTAAAAAAACAATATTTTTTTTTTCATGATAATAAAATATATTTGCTAAATAGTTAAAAAAAACAAACCTTATGCTATAAGCCTTAAACTTTAAGGCTTAAAGGCATAAGCTCTTCTTGAGTTTACATAACATATAGCAAAACAGATTATTTACACAAAAACTCAAATTATTCTTTATTTATAAATAAATGTATTTTTTTCGTAAAACAATTTTTAAAACACCATTTAAACAACCCATATCTCAACCAAAACTCCACTCAGTAGATACTTTTCTAAAAATGAACTAGTGTTAAGTGAATCAACTATTATACTTTTTTATAAATTTGTTTATTTTATTATAATATAAAAAAAAGAAAAAATATTATGTTTCCAAAATAACAATTATGAATAAAAGAATATATTATAAACAAGCCCTTGCAAGAAAACGATAAGCTATGCGTAGTCTTTTGGTTTTATGATTTGTGAATTCTGCAAGGTTTGGAATTATTTTCATTCTGCTATCATTTATATAAAATTTAATTTTTTCATTACCCAATTAAATTATTTATATTTATTCATATAAAGAATGGAAGAAGAGATAAAGTATTTTTGCAAGTTTCTCCACAGTGTGTTGACCACGGGTCGAAATATGACCGCCGTCGAAATTGAGAGTAAGTCATTGTCGGAAAATAATTTATATATATATATATTCAACACATGATTAAATTTCAAAGAGATGAATTACATTTTTAATGAAATACTGAAAATTGCATACAATATTTCAAGTAATTACTTGATGTAATTTTTGCAGAAGATTATGTAGAATTAGTGGACAAGAAGATTCCATATGGAAAATATAATTGCAAAGGAATGGACGACTTTTTAACCAAATATATGAAAGACCACCTAATGAGCTCAAGGTTTTTCAGTTACCACAATAAATATCCCTATTTTTAAATTTAATTTCAAATATGCTTACCAGAATTGGGATTTTTAACCATTTTCTAAGCATTAAATACCTTAAAGTATCTTTCAAATCTGAATAACAGGACAGCTCAAGGACAAGTGGTTTATTATCCAAAGGCGTCAGAAAGCACTTATCATTTGGCAAATCTCATCAATGCAACCAAGACCAAATCTTCAAAAAGCAAGAAGGCAACCAAGGGCTACTATAAAGGCCTCCATTCCTACAAGCCTCTTAGTCCCAATAGGCACAAGAAAAAGCACTTTTCCAAGTCCACTTTTGGCTACGAAACCTCAAAGGCTACTAAGCTATCGAGTCATTCCAAAAACCACCAACCATCTGCGAGTCAGAAGACCGATCCAAGCAAGTCTTCCAGGAGTGGTGGTGGTGATGCTAAGGGGCCACACCAATACGCATCAGCATCAAGTAGTAGATTCTGCAACAAGGTCTACACCTACTTGAATAATGACAACTTCAGGAATGGTGCTGGCTATGATGATGATGATGATGATGATGAGTATGAAGATTTCGAGATTGGTGTAGACTTGTCAAATTCAGAGTTGGAAAAGTTTTCCACTGGAGAGAACTGGGATGTGGACGCTCAAATTAATCAACAGGTTTCTACTTAAGTACTTATACATCATCATCATCCCTCCCATCTCTATCATATCATTATCATCACCCTTTCCTTTGAATTATTGAATATTTCTTTGCAAGGGTTCACTTTATCTCATTTATTTCTAATTTTTATTCTACTGCGAATCTTCTAGTAATTTAAAGAATTTCTTTTAGACTCATTAGTAGCATGGGAATCGAAATGTTTTGAGAATATATCTCACAACCTTCATTTCTCTTAATCTTGAGCACAAATTTTGCCTAAGATTTGAAAGTCTTTGGGGATTAGCAATCATTTTCGTTCCATATTAACTTTAAAATTAAATATTATTCACAGCCAAATAAAGAAGTTAAAAATCAAAATCTAACCAAGCCTCAAGAGCCCAACATATCAGAACCCTTAGAGCAACAAGCATCATCATCATCAACCAAAATGGTAGACGAAAACTTGAAAGTGACCATTTCTTGCTTCGGGTCTTCGCGCAAGATCGACCAGGGTAGCATGTCTCCCATCTTGATCAGTTTCAAAAACGACAGGGACGGCAACAGCACTTCGCGCGTCATCACTCACTGTTCCAAGCCCAAGGGTCTCATTGGGACAATCAATGCTGAAGCCGTTACAGACGTTATCAAGGGCCTTGCTAATAAGCCTGTCTATAATCCACTGCTCACCCAGCCGAAAAAACCTCTGCTGCCATTACCACCTGAGTATCAACTTCAGAATCAACAGGTTCTGAAGCCACAGCAATCACAGCTGCCAAAACAACCACAACTATCAAAGCCATTACAGCAACAACCATTACTATCACAACCACCACCCCCACAACAATCCCAAATACAACTACTGGAACAACAGGTTCAGAAGCTGCAACTATCACATCAACAACTACAACAGCTTCAGAAAGTAAAAACATCACAGCAACTGTTACAACAGCCACTCCTACAACAACAACTACTACTCCGACAACAACCACCCCTACAACCACAACAACAACAAAGTATTTCCACAAATTTGAAAACTTTTAGTCAACAACAACAACAACAAGATGCTAAACGACAACATCTGCCAGAGGACTTTCAACAAAAACAACAACAGCAACAACAGATGTTAAAGCTGTCCCAAGATCATTCCATCAAAAGTACATCTATCCAAGAAACCCCTTTGGAACAGCTAACTGCCTATTTAGCCAGCCAATCCACTAAGTCACAGCAGCAGCAACAGCAACAACTGAACACCCTACAACAACAATACTTGGACAATCTCCTGAAGCAATACCAGCAGTATCAAACACAAAAACAGGCTGGAAATGCTAATGATTATCAACAAATACTCAACCAGTACATTCAGTACCAACAACAACTTCAACAACAACAACAACAACAACCACTTCAACAAATTCAACAACAACCACCACTTCAACAACAACAAGGTTTTGTTCAGAAGCATCCGAGTGATCAAAGTCAACTGCTGAATGAGATGTGTCAGCAATCCATGCAGACCTTCCAGACCTTCTTCAACCAACAACAACAACAATTGGTGAAGCAACAACAACAGCATCTGCCACAACAACAACAACAGCATCTGTCACATCAGCTGCAGCAGCAGCAACAGCAGCAGCATCAACAAATTCAACAGCAACAATACAACCAAAACATGCTGGAAAACTACCAAAACAGGTCTCCCAACCAATTGAATCTCATCTCATCCTCCAAAACTCCTCCGTCCATTATTCCGCCTACAACATCTATGCACAACATCTCGTCCTACAAGCACCTTTCTAGTCAACTGAACAACAACAACAATACTCTAGTCTCGCCGCAGTCGTACAGCAACTACTTCACCCCCTCCAAAGTCAGTCAAATCCCACTACCTCAGGGCACACCGCCCACCTATAAAGAGCAACCCTTCTACACCAGCCCACCACCACAACTCTCCAACCACAAGGCATCGCTTTGTGAGCCCCTCGTCACCATCGACCACTTCCAAAACCCGTATGAAAGAACAACCAAAACCTCCACCCCGCAGAAAGAATCCAAGCTATTCACCAACAATGACCATGATGGTGGTGGCGACTTTAGTGGTGGCAGTAATCACACGACGCAGTTCGCTAATCAATTCAGCAATGTAGCCGCCTCCGACGACGACGCGACTAATTATGCAGATACATACAGCAGCGCCAGTAATGCCATGATCGCTAGTCATTTCGAGAGCTATAAAAGCAACACCTACCACGCCACCAACACCACTTCTACCTTCAGCAATAAAGCGAACAGCATTCTGACGCATAGGGCTCTCCTAGATAATCTAGAGAGTGCACAACAACAACAACAACAGCAGCAGCAGCAAGGATACAGCAATAAACCAGGCTCGTTCACCACTGCTTACCAAGGTGTGGAGAAGGCTCTTGGTGGTGGAGGGATGTTTAATGAGGATCAAGGTGTGGGGCTTGGAGCTTCGATTGGTAGGAAGGGTGTGCATGCATATGAAAAGAATGAAGATGCATCCAGAAAGACTGTGGACAAGGGGCTTAGCGTTAAGACTGCCACATTCCAGCTGAACACAAAGAACAAAGCATTCGTCAGCAACTACAACGTTTTCGAGAGCTCATCTGGCCACTCCAGCGCCACAAACAGCGACAAGAACAACACTATCCTTGTTCCTACAACTAGCTACAACAACAAAAGCAACATTCTATCACTCGGGAACAACAACGACATTTCTATTTCTGCAACAACCAACACCAACAGCAACAAAACCACGCCTACCCAGAGTCCCATTGACACTCAGAACAGGACGCTCAGATCCTTCCACTCCTCCAGCGTGTCTTCCACCCTTCCTCCCATCACTCAGGCCAATCCACCCATCAACCGCTCCATCAGCCTCCCAGCTGACAGGGAACTGGATGCCAAATTGAAAGGTGCTGCATTGATTGATGACCTTGGACTATGAACTATATATTTATTTGGCGTGGAACTTGAAATATAGAAGAATACAGGCTAAACTATAGTCTCTAGCCTACTCCAATATCGCTTGCAATCTTAGTTTTTTATAAACCTCTTTCTTGATTAAACTTGATGTTCCATCCAACACAGCATGCATCCCACCCCACAAAGGTGCAGACGCTGCTCCACCATCATCATCATCATCATCGCCCAAGAAGGAGGGTCTAGAAGAAATGCAGCAGGTGCTGATCACTGCCCAATAGACCAATTTATTAATTATTTTTTAATGATGATAATGATGTTTATTTAATATATTTAATATTTAATGAATATTAATATTAAATATCTACAAAAAATTTCTGGTTCTCATCAGTGCCATAAATTTATTTACATAATCCCAAATGTTCTCATTAGTGTCAATATACAAGCTCAAATAGTTGAAATGTCAAACGCCGTATTTACCAATCGCCGTGGTGTGGAATGATGCATGTTCTCTCGTGTTATTTATATTATATAATATTCTACACATGATATATCTTGACCACACTACGACGATGCAGGTGTTGATTGAGTCGGTTTCTTCAGTGGAGCATGTGTCTGGACTCTTGCTGAAGACTCATCAACCAGTCAGTCCACCCACCACTGCTGCTACTACCTCTCTTCTCTTTTGCTAATTATCTTGATTTCTTCATTTTGTCTTCATGTATATAACCTATAGATCTTTGAAAACCATCTTACATTGTATTTTTCTTCGTCTTTACAGTTTTTTTCCCATATAACAACCACCACTCACACTGCACTAAATACGCATAGTATAATGCAGGATAAACACTACAATGACATAATCACCTCTCAACCACCACCACTGCGACCACCCTCACCACTTCTTCTGTAAAGCACTGTACAAAGCCCATAGCAACCACCACCATAGCAACAACTCAACCATGCCATGCCAACCAAGGTGGAGTTCGTGCTGGCTGGCTTGGTGGGCTTGCACATCGACGTGCAATTCGTCGGCGTCACCCTCACCTCCCGAGTCTTCCAGGCCGTCTTCAACCAGAGGTGCCTTTGCTTGTTCTTGTGATTATTATAACAATTGTTATAGTATCATTCTTATTGTTTTTGTTATTCCTATTATTGTTTTTGTTATTCCTATTATTGTTGTTGTTATTTCTATTGTTTTTGTTATTCCTATTATTGTTTTTGTTATTCCTATTATTGTTGTTGTTATTTCTATTGTTTTTGTTATTCCTATTATTGTTTTTGTTATTCCTATTATTGTTGTTGTTATTTCTATTGTTTTGGTTGTTATTATTATTATTTCTATTAGTAGTAGTATTAATTATTTTTTTTTTTTTTTATTTGCTTTGGCTTATCGCTACATACCGACCTTGCTTGACATTGAAATTGAGCTTAACAACATAGAAATTATATAAATAATAGTTGTGGCGCTGCTTTCTTATATAGAAATTAATTAATACTAATAAGATAATCACTAGAACCTTTAATTAATTAGAATTAACGAGATAATTGATTAATCACTTAACTCCCTTAATCACTGCAGTTACAAGGGCAAGATGGGCGCAGTGCTGTACAGGCAGCACGGCGAGAAGGTGCAGAACATGAACAAGCTCATCATCGAGGAAGCGCTGTCTGTCTCGCCTGTGAGTGTTGGTGCTGATGATGTTGATGGTGCTGGTGGTGGTGATGATGATGGTGCTGGTGGTGGTGATGATGATGATCAACTCATTAAATACCTGAAATTCTTTCGTACAATGTTTCAAATTGCTCACGCTTCCGCCGTGGTTTTCTTACATCAGCTCATACATCCACCGGCTCACAGCACACACGCCACCCTCACCACAACCGAACTGCAAACCCACCAGATCCGCATCACCGCCGGCGACAACAAGCGCATCAAGTACACTATTTCGCAACTCTTTTCGATTCGTTGGCAGTCACCAGGCGGCGTCAAGGAGCGTGGCATTGTAAACGCCGATGTCGGCGATAAGAATTCTCAACGCTCGGCGGCGGACGTTCCTCGCCAACACTCGATGAAACTCGCCACCGTTCATGCCGTCACCGAGCAAGCCTCCATCTGGCTCGACTTCAAGACTCTTGATCTTACCCATGTTTGTGGAGGGTGTGGGTTTGTGGGTGGAGGGAGGGTTGTGTGTGTATGTGTTTGGGGGGGTTGTGTGTTTTCATGTGTGTGTGTATGGGGGATGGGGTTTGTGTGCCTTTGTGAATGTGGGGTTTGTGTGGTGTGGGTGTGTGTATGTGTGTTTAGGGCTTTTTTTTCTCATTGTTACCTTTTAAATTCTTACTTCTTGAAAGTAATACCTTGTCTTTATTGTCCTTTGTGCACTGAATTCTGCATTACGGCCTACAGATAAGGGAGTTGGCAAACCAAGCAGCTCCTTCACAAGACCACTCCCCACTCAGAAGGACATCATCATCATCATCACCACCCACCAGCCAGGCATCATCGCCACCACTCACTACCACCACCAGCAGCAGCAACAAGAAGACAATTCAGATAATGAAAGAAGGCGCTATAACTCGTCTTCTGTGCGTGCTGCACGCGTTTGTGGATGTGAAGTGGCCTGTGGAGGGTGTGGCGAAGTTGAAGGAGTGGCTGGCCTCTGGCATCGAGGTGGTGGTTGAGGTGCATGGCAGGCGGTGGAGTGATGGAGAGGGGTGGGTGGTGCTGGTGGACTTGAGGCCTCTCGATGGGTGGATCTTCGTATGCCATCAGTTGCTCGATTTGCCAGGCCTCAGGTAATGGTGTTGTGGTGCTGTGATGCTAGTGGTCGTGGCACTAGTACTCAAAAACCTTTTGCAACTCTATTCCAATTAGAATATAAACCTCACATTACTCACCCACTTTTTTCACGAGCCTTTAAAATCAACGAAAATATGCGTAATTTTCTGGCAACAGGTGAATAATCTGCCACCACAACACTGCAGCACAACATATTGAAACACAACACACTGCAGCACAACATATTGAAACACAACACACTGCAACACAACATATTGAAACACAACACACTGCAACACAACACATTGAAACACAACACACTGCAGCACAACATATTGAAACACAACACACTGCAGCACAACATATTGAAACACAACACACTGCAGCACAACACACTGCAACACAACACATTGAAACACAACACACCGCAACAACAATCAGGTTCTTCAAGCAGACGATGCAGGCAGAGGCGCTGCAGCCGGGTCAGGAGGTGCTCGTGACGCACATCAAGTCGCAAACGCACTTGAATGTACGCTCGCATGCTTCTTGTTTTTCTCTTTTCATATTTCACATTCCTCGAGGTTCCGTTTATTTATTTAATGATTTATTGAATTTAATATTTATTGAGTATTCAAAATTAGAACCAACTTTTTCGTTTGCATCCATTTTATCATTAGCAGTACACCTTTTTATGGTGTAGTTATTTCTCGAATATCTTCCAAAATACTCCAAAACAACCACCACCATCATTACCACCATGCAACAACCACCACCATCATTACCACCATGCAACAACCACCACCATCATTACCACCATGCAACAACCACCACCATCATTACCACCATGCAACAACCACCACCATCATTACCACCATGCAACAACCACCACCATCATTACCACCATGCAACAACCACCACCATCATTACCACCATGCAACAACCACCACCATCATTACCACCATGCAACAACCACCACCATCATTACCACCATGCAACAACCACCACCATCATTACCAGCATGCAACAACCACCACCATCGTTTCCACCATGCAACAACCACCACCATCATTACCACCATGCAACAACCACACAGGCGATCCCCTGCAAGTACCTCAGAGAGTTCGCACAGCTGATCAGCAGTATGCAGGCCTTCTACAGCGACCAAGAGGTTTCCATGTGTCTGGTTATATTAGGGAATAAATCTCTCAAAACACCATGTATAGTGCGCACTATTTCGGCCTTTTTCATTTTTGTCGTTTGTTAATGAGAAATCAAATAGTTCTTTCAAAACGACGTTAAATTGATATTCATAACGCATCACTTGTCGACAATTATTCTTACTATTTTCACGGTATCGTCACCACCACCTCCTTTCCTTCATTCATTCATCCAAGCCACCCACCTCAACCACAGCTGCCCGAAGCGATCGCGACGTGGAAGGGTGGCAAGATGGTGAGGAGGGCGTCTGAGATGGACGTGCCGGTGACGCAGGTGGTGTTGGGAGATCTGTATGCCGTCTTCATGCCCGAGAAGGAGGAGGGGGGATGCTGTTGGTACAGAGGAAGCGTCATCGGCAAGCAAGCCACTGAGGTTGCATCATGGCTGCGTGATTGTTTCTTGTTTGTTTCTTTTCTGTGTCTGATGATTCGAATCTGTTGTTGTTTTTCGATCGTTTTGAATGAGGTTGTTGTGTGCTTTGATTGGTAACTATAAGCGATTCTAAATATTGTAACCACTGCTTTATACCCTGCACCGCCATTACCTACCCATCCATATTACCAGCTTTAGCAATCATAATCACTGGTTTATCCTTTGACTTACTCAACACTGCACCACCATCAATCACTGGTTACATTTATCAATCACCCGCCCATGCAGAACCGACTTCTGGTACACTTCGTCGACACCGGTTTCAGGGAGTTTTACTCGCTCGCCGACGTGAACAAGAGCATCAGGACGTTGCCGGACCACTACCGCCTATTGCCGATGCTCGCCTTTGAGATGACGCTGGCAGGCACGATGCGAAGCACGCAGACCGAGAAGGAACTAAGGGAGAAGTTGCTCTATAGGAGATTCAAGTACGTTTGTTGGTGCTTGTGTGTGGAGGGGGGGGGGTGCGGTGGGTGCTTGATTCGGATTGTGTATTCACTTAGCAAGAGTATTTTAAAGTATGCAAACACTAGTTTAATTATTTGGAGCTATATTAAATAAAAATCATCATCCATTTAATTTAATTATAAAAAATCATAAATAAGCACACCTCATCGCACTTTTAGTACGCATACACCACCATGCCACAGGTACTACGCCAGCAACAGCAACGAGTCTCCGGCAGTGGTGCTGCGAAACACTTGCCACCCTGACCTGGAGTCGCTGGTGCACTACCGCTGAGTGCCGCTGATGCGCCTCGTTATCATCTTAACTTGATGCATCTACAGACCATCACTTCGAGTTATTTTCATGACATTTTCTTATTTCATCGTATATAATCTGACTATCGAATGCGAAGTTTTTTTTTTCGTTTTCATTTTCGTTTTTGTGGGGTTGCCATTTTGAAAAACACTCCAGTCTGTGAGATATTCCACTTTGTTGTTTACCCTTTTCAAGTGCAATGTACTTTTGCATTATATGCATCTTCGCGTATACATCCTAAGAATTGCTATAACTTCATTAACGACTCGCTACCCGATCTAAAGGTGCCCTTAACCGTTGATAAGACATTTTTCGTGAAAATTTGGTTTTTACAATACGAATTTTTTTTTATAGAATTGAGCGCCTGTGTGTTTGATAAGTTTATTAAACATAAAAAGAACTTCATTGTTGTCCCAGGGGTTTCAGTTTCATCCGTTTACCTAGATGTCAAGTTGTGGCTAAATGGATGACATGGCAGGCTATAGAAGGTGTTTGAAATTCATTGATGAAATCGAATCATAAATGGGAGCCAATTTACCTGTTTGCCATTTTTCGTGTGAATTTAATTTTCGTAAAAAAATAAAACTGCATGGAATGAATAAATAACTTTCAAAAATAGCGAGATATTGGCGCGAAAATGTTATGTCACCAAAAATTGCAGAGCAGCTTTTGAGATTTTTGAAGGTAAGCTCTTCCAACGGTTCAAGAGGGTCCAGAAAAGGTGGTAATCCGTCTGTTCAAGGTCCTGAGAACACAAAGGACGTTGAAGGACCTCCCATTCGAATTCTTGGAGTGCAGCCTTGACGACTTACGCAAGGTGGGGCTTGGCCTTGATGTGAAGGAGTGTGGTATTGATTTGTCTGTGAGGTCTTTTTAATTAAGAGTAAAGTGAATACATCCCTTTTTAGTTGCAAACCCCCTTCACGCTGTGTAACTGAGCAGTGTAGAGCTACTTGTTGGCTGTGGGATTTTGGGAAGCATTTTTCAGTACACCACGCCATCCCAGTCAACCCAAACGCAGACCAGTCTTTTTGGATGAATTTCTGCCTTCTCTCGACTTTGAAGTATCTCCTGGGGCGACCCTTACTTTATTTTCTTCATATTTATGTAAACACCTCATGCTTTCGGATAGCAGTTCAAAAACAGAATAGCAGAATCAAAAACACAGAGCACTCGGCTATCGAAAATGAATATGAACACTTCAGTCTTTTATTTCTTCAAAGCAATAAGTGACAAGGGAGATAAACACAGATTTTTAGATATTTCATATAACTTCTTGCTGCAGCATTCCACAATGAAGAAGCAATGGCTTACTGAAAAGTATTAAAATATTCAACATGATTGATGTGTGTAGAAAATATTTGTGTTGATACTATTGAATCAGGAAAGAATGGAATAGGTATGAATAATAAAATTGAAAGAAAGTTACTTACAACTTTCTCAGCATCAAGACCATGCTTGAAGAAGTACATGTAAGGAGTTTCCCCCTCCCACCTCATCAATGCCAGCATGCCCTCAGGTTTCATTGACTCTCCTGATCAAATTATGAAGGGTTGGAGTCTAAATTATTTTTTTACATTTCTAACATTATACAATATAGAAAATAGTTGGATACTTCAACTAGACTTACCACAAAAGAATTGATATTCTTTGAATTCACCAATAACTTTCTTGATGAAATTTGATACATTTTTGGTGAAGACCTCAACTTGGTCTGGAGCCTCTTTTTCTAAATGTTCCTTGACTCTAAAAAATTATCGATAATATTAAATAAATGCTTTAATTAGTAAGAGATTTAGACTAATAATAAGTAAATAAACTTGGAATCTAAAATGAATAATTAAAACATTTTTAGTAAAAATGTTTCGATTATTCATTAAATAAAACCTTTTTTAGTTTTTGAAAACCTCACCTGCCCATGTATTCCTTGATGTGGGTCTTGTAGTCGGTCTTTCCCATTTGGTATTCCACCAAGCGACAGTTGAGCACAATGTCAATGCCTTGTTTCGTTGTGGTGTCACATCCCTCATCGCCTCCTTCGGCTGATTTGTTGGCTCCAAGGAGAGACTCGTCGATGTTGTCACTGTCGATTCTCATCTGAGTTGGAAGAATTAGTTAAATTAATAAAGTTAAAATGTAACTAGAATGCAACTGTTACATGGTCTCAAATGACTGAAAATGAAAATTGTTGAAAATAACTTTTCAATTACGATGAATTATGTTTTAACTGACCGTTCCCTTGATTTTGTAGACGGTGTCATCTACCAGCTCAATTTTAATCATGTCCGTGAACAACTCATCTCCTATACGAAGACGAAAAGATTTGTCAATTTTTATTTAAAATTTAAATGAAGTTTTAAAAAACAAAATTGATGAATTAAATAATTTTTAGCTAACCTGAAAAAAGGTCCTTGTAGATAATCATGGCGAATGAAGTTGTTCTGAAGCGAAAGCTCACGGCACGCAAAACGAGGCTAAAAAGGAAATCAAACAAAAGATGATAACATAAATCAAATCTTTTAGCGCCTAATTTATTGAAAACAATTCTTAATAATATTTATAAAAATGATTTATTTGCATTTCAAAATTTTGATTATGAGTTCAAACAGTTTATGAAACTAAGTAATTTAATTTTTCAAAGAAATAATTATTTGTATTTGAAAAATGAGTAACACTGTGTATCATCATGTGGAACTTTTTTTTAGGATTGTTTCTTTTCTAAGCCCAAGTAAGATATCATCTGCTGTAGCAGCGAGTGAGTTCGTTCCTAGAAAACTTCGTGAAAAATCTATTGAATCACCTAATTATTCATTTTTTTCAATCCCTTTTTATTAAATATGAAACAAGCTGAATTTGAAGAAAATAAAGTTTCAAACAGGTTTAATATCAGGCGTCTTAGCTACTTTAAAATGTTTTTACAGATTTTCCCACACTGAGTATTCGAACTGAAAGTAAAAAGTATACAAAGCACACTATGAATAAATTACATTTTCCTACACTATCGCAAGAACAAAGCTTAATGGTGAAATGCTAAAATTCGAAACAGTAAAAAAAATGGTAGTAGTAGTCTGTAATTTCAAGAAGATGATACAGTATGAATAGATAAGGGCTTGACTCGAATTAGCTTGAAACATCTTTTCCTACTTCAGAAACATATCGCAGAATAAGCAACACATATGCAAGTTTGATCTCTGACCCTTTAGTACTTCAAGCCGCCTTGCTCAATGGGCAAGGGCAGGATGGTGAATGCATTGTGGACTCCTGGCCAGTGGCACTGAATGCTTTGTTTCTTAGCGTTCAATCCTGTGATGGTTTCCCTGGATGAAGTCACTAACTGGTTCATGAACATTCTTCCATTCGACAACTTGCGGTTCCTCCTGTTCCACGCTATGTCCTCCTCCGTGAACAAGCCTTCAGGACCTGTGGGGGACGAACGGAAAGCTTGGTTTTTATTCGTCATTTTAGACAAATAAATGTTCTTAAAAGAGAAAAAAAGCTAATAGTTTAAAGAATAAACTTCTCATAGTAATTATTTGCAGATAAAATTGTAAAGTAGAACAATATTTAAAGTTTATATTAATTAATAAAAACCATAAAAAACATTTTTTGTCTAGAAAGGGCAAACCGTCAATCATGGTGACTTTTCCGACAGAGAGATCGAGATGGAGGATGGTGTTGAACTTGTAAGAGACAGCGAAGGAATTGTAACCATATCCACTGCCACTCTCAAAGAATGTGATGTGGTTGAGGTTCATCTCCGTGTACTCGTCGAATAGGTGGCTGAGACGACCTAGATTATTGGTGACGTGGTTTACTGAGATTGATTTTGTAGGATTTATATAGATTATATACCTTAGTATTTCAAGTATAATCATAATGATTATGATTATACTTGATTGATAAAAAGCTATAAATAGAAAAATCAATTATAGTAATGGAATCTGATATTAAAAATAGGATTATTAAAAATTTTCAGATTTTTATTAGTTGCTAGATATCTTTCAAACATTAAAAAACTGTGATAAATCTAGTTAAACGGCTGTAAAATCTACCAAACAATTCTCACCATCAGCCGTCAGCTTATAGACCGAAAAAACATTCCCATTTTCTTCGAGAATGACGACATTTCTGGAGTCTGGAGAAACAAAAACTGACCCCCCTCCAATGTCTGACTTCTTGAGTACCTTGCGAGTGGTGTAGTCGATTATGAGATGGGGGTGTGGATCCTTGGAGGGCTCCAGCTTCAAGCAGCTCACGAAAAGATAACCTCCTGTACGTTGTAGTGAACGAGAAGGATTAGGCTTGCATTTGATGTTTCAGGTATTTTATTTCATTAGTTTTTTGAGATTTTAATCATGAAAATGGAATTTCATCCTTTTTATTAAACTTATTTTATCTTTGTAAAAATATTCCTATAAACAAAACATTCAAGCTTTCAATTGCGCATTTATGCATTCCACCGATTATTACATTTTAAAGAATTTCTTTCTCTAACCTTTCAATCAACCACTCAATCAAATAGATTTATAGAGCGCTTTAAAATAAATTCATTCACCTATGGGCACATATGACAGATCCACTGGTTCACAGTCGTGTTCCTTGAGGTCTAAAGCGGCGCTTGCCTGCAACGTTGTCAGATCCAGAACATTCAGAAAACCCTTCCTTGAAGTCACTGTGTAGTAGCCGTTATTGAATTTTTCATTCAAAAGGTTTTCTCCTTTTGGAAGGAAGAGCTTGTCGAACTGGATAATAAAGAAAAAGTGTTGAGTGTTTATTGTATATTCTCAGGAATCATCGGTCAGTTTTAAGTTTTATTAAATAAAAATTAAAAACCGGTAAACAAATTCTAAAATAAAATTAAATAAACTTTCAAAAATGTACTTAAAATTCGATAAAAATGCCTTCAAACCTTCAGAATAGAGCCATCTTGGTTCTTCAAGTGAACAGTTTGATGCTGGATGGACCTACTAGCCCTGCTAACCACCCTGACCACCTTCTCCTTACACTCTTTTACTCCTCTCTTCACAGACCATTTCTTGTCGCCACACAGAGTCAACCAGACCTGGTCCAGGTGAGGTATGTAAGAAACGTCCAAAGGAACTTCGTCTGTCTTTATCACCTTTTGAAATTTAATTTCGATTAATTAATAATTATTCAATTATAAATAAAACGAATAAAATTATTAACCTTTGATGCGTTGATTATAACTTAATATTCAAAATATTTTAAATATTAAATATCCTCACAAATACTCCCTATTTAGTAAAATAAAACAATAAAATCGCCAGTGAATCACTCACCTCAATAGGATTAATCTGGTCGACCAGCTCGATGACCAAGACTCTTTTGAGCGATGGCTGAACGATGTAGAGCAGCTCATCTCCCACCAGCGTGGCACCTCCCCATTGACACTTATCAGCGCACAGAGGCGTCACAATGTTCGGCAGACTTACCTGTTGATGGTTTCAATCATGGATATCTAAAATTAATGTCTATATATCTATATGTTTTTTGTAACGTCTGTCAAGCCGTGAATAATAAAGATTATGACAAAAAAACTCTTTTTAAGATCTAGAAATCCATGTTTCGATCCGTATTGATTTTTTCTTATTTATAAAGAGATAGATTTTATCGAATATGAAAGAGATGAATGAGCTATTTTTTTATAGTAGGTTGATCAAAGTATTTAAATGAATTATTGAAATAAGATAAGATGATTGAAAAAGTTGAAAAAAAGAACCCATTTAAAACAAAAGCATTTAAAAGACTAAAGTCTCTCACAAGCCTTTTCCATAAAACTCTCCAAACATCATTTTCTTCCATAAAATTCCCGTCAAGACAGTCTCTTCCACACCCACCTGGAATTGCTTGTCGATGTTGTGTTGCATGGAACACTTGCCCAGATCGTACACTGTGTAGCCAGTGTCGTGGAAGGCCACGTACCTTTCTGTTGCTTCGGCAGCTGCAATGCCGGAGGTTGAAGAGTGGAGATTTTAAGGTTAGGTTTGTTCATTGAAATTATTTTTGGTTGGCCTCTGTTAAAAGCTTGTTTCAGTTGCATCAAATATTAAAATAGTATTTAAAAAGTGTTTTACAAATTTTATAAGTATATTTTTTGTATTTCATTTATAGCATATAGAAAATTATTGTATAAAAATTTATAACAAAAATACCTGTTTCATATTCATTAAATATTATTGAAATAAAAAAACGGGTAACCAATGCCTATAAATATTTACTAAATTAATAAAAATCCTTGAAAATGATTACAAAAACGTAAAAACTTCTCACTGAAATCAGCGATTGGCTCATCGAGGAATGTGACGGAGGAGCTCTTGGTCGAACTGCCTGCGGAGTTTTTGGCCTCGCATTTGAACTCACTGCTCTCGCTACTGTTCGACTTCACTTTCAACGTGGTGTTGTTTTCTGTAGGGGGGGGGGGGTGTCAAAGATGATGATAATGAGATTTGTATAGCGCCTATATTAACCAATGGAGGTGGTTGGCTGGTGAGTTAGTGGTTTTGATTTTTTATCTTAAGGGAAAATATAAACTGAGATAATAAATAATTTTTTTAATAAAACATAAAACCACATTCCACCAAACTTCATTCCTAAACACTAGGCCCCAACCTTGCAGGAAAAGATGCAATGGATGATTTGGATGCAAGTCAGTCGAGATGACTTTTCCATTGAGGCTCCATTGCACTTCTGATTGGGGAACACTGTCAACGTGGCATTTGAGCGTTGTCATGCCACCATGAGGGAGGATCTGGAGAGAGGGGAAGACCGATGTGGTCGGAGGCACTGCAGGGTGGATGGAGGTGGAATGAAAGGTTGGATGGACAAAATTTAGAATGGGATAGAGGTGGATGCAGGGTGGGATAGAGGTGGATGCAGGGTGGGATGGAGATGGAATGCAGGGTGGGATGGAGATGGAATGCAGAGTGAGCGGGTAGAAGTGGAATTGATAAGATGGTGATAGGATAAGTAGGATAAAGAATGGAATGTATGGGGTGGAAGTATTTATCAAAAAACGAAAAAAAATCTAAAGATCACAAGATATAAGCTGATTATATGTCGAATACTTAGTCTCCTTAAATTATTTTCGTCTTTTGAAATAATAATTTAAACAATCCAATGATAAGAGCTACAAAACCAACTTTGAACAATGATGATGTGCGTTTGCGAGAGGTAGTCTTCGTTGATGGCGTGGCAGCTGTAGTTGCCCATGTGGTGCAGTTGAAGGTCTTCGATGTACATGGAGTTGTCGTCGAATATCTAGAACGTGCAGTGGTGCGTGATGATGATGAGTTGACTTAAATGTGGTGTTGATTAATGTTTTAATTTTAATTTTTAGGAAGAATATTTATATATATTTCTATATTTCATAATAGTTAGAAGATTTTCTACTCATTAATAATTTTTTAAAAAATATTAATTGTAAAAAATTAAAGTTAAAATACGCTTACTTTGATTTCCTCCGAATGAACCAGCGGCACTCCCATTCTTTTCCAGATGACCTTGTCGACGCCTGGAAGGTCACATTTGAGTTCAAGGGCATTTCCTACGGTGACCAGAGTGGTGAAGGTTACGGGAGGTTCGTCAGCGATGCCTGAGTCATAGACTCCTGTAGGGTTGGGTTATTTTATAGTTGTGGGTGAGCAGTTTGACAAATGAAGTAAATGAATGAGTTTGTTATAAAAAAGTTTTTAGGAAAAGTTATTTCGTAAAAAACGTTCTAAATTGTTGTGGTTGTGCTTCGAGAAAACCTCAAAAAGTAAATCTCAAAAAATAAAAATAAAATCAATAAAAGAAAAATTACTGAATCAAGCATTTCTCACAATGCCTCACCAAAAGCCCTGTAGAACTCCTCAATGTCGATGATGTCATCTTCGTCGACATCCTCAAACAGGAAGATTTCCTTCATTCCACAGACGTCTGACAGTTCGTTCATTTGATTCTCAGTCGAAACAGACTCCATCTCGGACAGTGTCAACAACTTATTCTCATCTTTGTCCAGAAAATCAAACATTTCTGTGACGGCTTTCGGCTTTTCTAAATTTAAAAATAATTGATTAAATGAATAAATTAATAGAATATAGGTAAAAAGTCAAAAAATAAAAAATTTAGCTTTTACAAATCAGAAATAAATAATAAAAGATGAACTTTGTTCGCTGTCCATGCACTTCTTCTTGCCGATTCTGGTACAGTGGTGTTTCATCAAAGCCGTCTTGAAAGTCATAAACTCTCCAGGAGAACAGACTTTTTCAACTACAGTTTTAGTAGTAGTAGGAGTAAGAGTAGTAGTAGAAGTGAGGGTTGTAGTGGGAAGGGTGTTAGTAGTAGAAGAGAAGGTAGTTTTAGAAGAAGATGTAATAGTAAAAGTGGTAGTAGTAGTAGTAATGACAGTAGTAGTGGTAGAAGGAGTCGTGCTAGAAGTGGGAGTTTCAACAACTTTCTTTTGTTTAATGCTGGTCGACCCATGAATAAAGTCGGTAGCTTTAGAAGTTCCTTGTAGCGTTGGAGAACTCAGAGAAGACGTTTTAGCTGTGATTTTATAATATAATATTTTGAATAATGTAAATCAATCTTTGAAAAATACGAAAAATGTAGAAAAGTATTCAAACTAAAATGAGCTAGAGTTTCTAGCATTCTTTGCAGTCTTCTAAAAAACAAACCTGTCCTCGCAAGAACACTCGCATCTCCACGCTCAACACTGGCCAGCATGCACCTCTTGTTCGAGTGGTCAACACCCAAGCGACTTCCTTGGACACACGAAACTCTGTGAAGCTCGCAGTGGCTGGCGTAGAAGCGGCCGTCAGAGCCACAAACGCGCTTGCTATGGCCTCTGCAGTGATCTTCATCGCCACACACGCAGCTGAGGTTCAAAGAGTGGGTTGAAAGTGTGGAGAATTAGTTTTATCTGGAGATTTATTGAGTTTTTTATCTATGATATTTAAAAATCGTATTTAAAAAAAGTTTAATTTAAAGAAAAATTTTGCTATTTTTATTGTAGTTGAATACACAAAAGCAAGCAATAGAATAAAACCATAAAACATTAAAACATAAGGGCTCAAACACATGCAAAAACTAAAACATAAGGGCTCAAACACATACAAACACACACACACCTAGGCAATCCTTCGTCGTTTGCTCTACAAACTCTTCCAGTCTTGCACGATACGTCCTTGCATACTTCGTGTGCAAGTTTTTAGAGGTCTAAGAGATTCTTTTAGTTTAATTTTAATGCATTCAAATTTTTGTATTATATTCAGAGAAAAATATTTATTTATCTATTAGTGGTATTCACTTTAGGATAGGAATTTTTTCCCTGAACTGAATACATAGTGTTTTTTTGTGTGTGTCATTATACTGAATCAAATAGAAATCTTTGAAAGTTATCAGTGACCCTGCTGAACTTTGTGGGCTCTTAAGAGCACGTTTAGTGCATCCATCACAAAAAAAAAAAATGCCAAAACTGATACGATTTGAAAAAAACGCATTACAAAAGTATCTTGATTACATGTTTCGGTTGCTACAGAGTAGACTTTGATCTTGAAAATTGTGTAACATTTGAGTGCTATTCACATTATTTTGAAATTTTTAGTTTCTAACACAGCTATGCTCAACCAGAATAAATCATGTTTTTTTGTCATTATTTTTTTAAACTTCATAAAGTGGTAATAAAATAGTTGTGTCTGTTGCGTCACAAGGTTCAATGAGCGACCTCTAAGTATTATTCAAAACGCCTGAGGTTTTGCACAATTTTTTATCCATCAAAAGAACACGAATAAAATAATGCAAAATTGGAAATAATTTTTACTATTTTTCCAAATTTGAAAAATTTTGGAAATTTAAATTTAACCTACCAGACTTGTCTAGTTTCTCATCATCTTCTTTTTCGTCTTCATCTTCAATCTCTTCCAGGCTCATTTTTTTCGCAAACACCACTGCATCATCCTCATCTCCACCGTCATCCTCGTCCTGCCGTAATGATGTTAGGGCTCTTACAAAAAAACTATTTTTTTCCTATTATTTTATAATCATTGATTTTTTTCTATTTGCGCTATTAAAACGATAAATTGATTAGCCCTTGGGTATTAAATATTTAATATTCTTCATCTAATTTTTTTCGATATTTATGATGAAACTGCATATTTATAAATTATAAATTAATAAATCATATAAAAAGAGTAATACTATAATAAGTTCAGTTATAATGCGAAGGATTTAAAGCAATTATACCGTTTCTAGGGCCTTAATAGAGCCAAAGATGGCCACAAGAACGAATGCCAGCATTAGGAGCTTCATCGTTGGCGAGAAGTGATCACGGAAGACTTAATGACGAATAACGACCTATATTTCGAGAATGATTTTTACAAATATTTTTATAAAACGATAAACTTAATCAATTTTGACAAGAAATATTTGATAAATTAACAAATAATGGAAACTTCATAAGAATTAACCTCTCTTAGGACGGCTATAAACCACAACTTGCACTCTTGCCGACTCAATCACATACACTTGCAAAGCACGAATGCCTTCACAGCCCTCCATGCAAGGAGACTGCTGCATGTCCAACATGCGTGCACAAATGCCTCCATCTTGAGAGCGTACACATGTGTACTACACATAAACGTGTACGCTTTCTTTCCATACACACGCACACATTAATCTATGTACGCATCATTCTGGTTCACCGATTTTCAAATACATTTTTCCAGCAACTGATACCAGATATCATACATGATATATCTACTAATAAAAAGAAAATAGTTTTTTGCAATTGTCTCACACGATTGCCTTGGGGATACTTTTCAATACTTATTATTATTTTTTTCTGTTATTTATTCATAGCTTGATCAATATTGGAAAATGTAACAACACCATTTTTATGAACGTCTGAATCAAAAATTATTTTTTTTAATGAAGGAAAAACTGATTATTTTTTAGATTTAATGTTCAAAAAAATAAATGTATTGTATTTAGGCTTAGAATGAGAATTTTTAAAGAGAAATACGCAGCTGAATCTCTTCAAGTGTCAGATATGTACAAAAGTTGTGGCTTCATAGCAGCGTGTGTACTTGCCATTTCAGTGAGATTAAAAGATTCAATTGGGACGCCTTTGAAAGCAGTGCCTTTGAACTTTTTTCATTTAATACCTACTGAAAGGATAGTTAATTAGTCTTTAATGAACTCTAAAAAGGCAATGAAAAGCAAATAATGCAGAGAATGCAGCTTTATACGTTTTTTAATGGTGATTTCCTCTGTAAATTCCATTTAATTTGCATTTTGCATCTATAAATAATTCATAGGGTTTCATTTTAAAAAGTAACTCGTTATATTTTTTAAGATTTCAAAATGTAAATGGACAAAAAATATAAGACGATGGGATTTTCATTAGCAACCTCATTTCACGATACAATAAAAAATCGTTTCTGAATGTCTCAACCTTTGCACGCGAAATATTTATAAAAAGTATAAATGATATTTTAAAAAAGTAACAGATAAACAATTACCAGTCAACTCAGTATACAAGAAAATACAATAATACTAAAAAGGATATGAAAAAATAAGTTGTGTAAACATTAGAGAGAGTGGTCGAAACACTAGACGAAGGCACAGTTGAAATCGTCTGATGAAAGACATGCCTCGTCTCGTGACGTCGAGAATAAATTGCTGGATATTGCTTAAGAACTACACCTGCACAATCACCATGCAAACTCTCAATAATATATTATAACTCAAAAAGTAATAGACCCCTTTTTCGAACACCAAGCGTTTCACTCTCTGCTGACGAGTCTCCTGCTTTCCATCGAGAACCTCCGCTTCTCAACCGCTGGTTGCTCGCTCAAGTTGGGGCTAGATACATCGATCTGCTTGTCTAAGCTGTCTTCGCGCTGTTTGGCTCGCTGCTTGCTGACGTGCGAAACCGCCTTGGTGGCCAGATAGTCGATTTTGGCGTAGACCGTTTGATCGGAAAGAATGGGAGGAGTGCTCGGAAAAGGCTTTTCGATCATCACCAGATCGGCGTAGTTGAGTTTCTTCTCGGAGTTTTCTGAACTCGGAAAAAAGAATTGCTTGGCTGGGAGGGGACCGTTAGGCTGCTTTGAAAGCAACTCAGGCTTCAAGGTCGGAGATTTGAGAGAAGAAGTCGAAGGAGTCAGTGGCGAACCGTCGTCGTAGCCACCACTGCTGGGAGGCTTGTCATCGAACGTGAAGGCACTGCCACGCATGGGCGACCGTTGCGAGTCGTTGAGGTAGCATCGGTTGATGTACTCCTGGCCGGTCCTGGGCTTCGAGGTGGCGAGGGAAGGGCTCGACTGGTGCGCGTGCTCCTGCGGGGCGCTCTGCAGCGAGATGCAGTCGAAGACGTCCTTGATCTTGTTGCCTGAGTAGACGACGTTCGAGAACCTCGCGTCGTGCGCCTTGCGTGGTGTGGTCATCTCCAGTCCTTGAAGAGAAAAAAATTAAAACTATAATTAGTTTCGTCATCGTACTTTACAAAATTGAAGATAATTCGCCGGCACACTCTGAGACGTCTATACAATGGTTCATAGCACACACACCAACACCATAACAAGACACAACACAAAACAACATAAAACACAACACACACACACACACACACACACACACACACACACACACACACACACACACACACACACACACACACACACACACACACACACACACACACACACACACACACACACACACACACACACACACACACACACACACACAAACACACACACACACACACACACACACATACCACACACACACAAACACACACACACACAAACACACACACAACCGCTATCGTGGTGCGCTCCGGTATCGATGGTGAGGTCGGGTTTACGGTGCTTGAGCGAGTGGGACTTGGCGGAGACTGGTCGATTTGGAACCTTGTTGAGCGGAGACGGGAGGGGATAAGACGAGTGTTGCGATGAAGAAGAGTTGTTGTTGTTGTTGTTGCAGAGGTAGTTGGAACGCTTGGGCAGTGGTGGCTTGGTGTGCTGGTGGTTGTCAACTTCCTTCTTCAGTCGACCCTGGTCTGACGAGCCCGACCTGGCGTGGAAGGTCTTATGCGGAGTCTTGGGAGGGAGCGGAGGCGGTGAGTAGATGTTGATGTAATGCTGCGATCTGAGTGTCGCGAGGGGTGGAGGAGGAGGCACTGCTGCATGGATAGAAGAGGTGGAAGAAGAGAGATCGCCATTTTCGTCGTTGTACGTGTTGGTGAGGTAGATGCTTTTCACCGAAGTGACCACGTCGCAACCGATTGGCACTGGAACTACCTTGTTGAAGGCATCATCTTCGGCGCATTTATCCCTTCTATCGAAGAGCTCATTGCTCAGAAAGACACTATCCTCCATGCTTGAGGCGTGGTTGCTGAAGGTTTCAGAGTCGCCGAGGGAGCAACTGCCGCCACCGTGGTCGGTGCTGTTGGAAGTGGTGGTCTTGTCGATGATGATGGGGTAGTTGAGATCGATCTTGTCTATGCTGATGTAGTTCTCGTTACATTTGCTTGTTGGTTGGTGCTGTTGTTGTTGTTGGTGGTGTTGATTATGGTTTTGTTGATGTTGTTGTTGAGCGATGATTGCTTCAGATCTATCTAGAAAGGCGGTGTTGGTAGCAGTGGTAGTGGTGGGCTGGATGGGTGGTGCTTTAGTGGTGTGGTTGGATGGGTTGATGGAAGGCTCGATGGTTGGCAGAGGCTGTAAATACTCTCCCGATTGCGTATCTTTGTGGCTGTTGTTGTGGTGATGGTGATTACTTTCATGATTGGAGAGGAACGTCTCAACGCAATCATCGTGGTTGTGGTGGTGACCATTTGAGAAGGTGTGGTGGTGGTGGTGGTAGGGCTGCTGGTTGCTATAGCCGTCAAAGTGCCTCAGATCTGTGTAGGGGAGAGGTCTCTGGCGATCAAATGCTTGACTGGACGAGAAGGATGGGGGCGAGTTATCAGTGGCGGGAAAGTGCGTGACGTCAGGAAGGTTTGTGGCGGAGAAATTAGTTGTGGGCGTTTTGTATTGGCTGAAAGGCCTTTGATTGAGTTCACCGGTCGAGTCTTCGAGCAGTGACTGCGCCATGGGCGTGGTCTCGAAGGGCAGTTTCTCACGCACGTGGAAGCTTTTGAGGCTGTGAGTGTCCGACCGAGCCGGCTTCAACTTACCGAGGGAGTATCGTTTGGGCGGTAGATGAGCCTTGGGGGAGTCACCGTGGAAGTGAGGTGAGTGTGTCGATGAGCGCATTTCCCGGTTGATCGCCTTGCTCTTCGCCCGGGTGAGACCGTTTGATGCGTCTTCATTGGGAATCGACCTGTTGGAGTGCAGACTGCTGCACATGGCGTTGTTGGAAGTGACCAGGCCGTACGGTGTAATCGTCGCTAGATTGTCGCTCATCACCGCTCCTGCACCTGCTGATGGTCGGTGATGGGAGATCATCCTATCTGCTTCGTTCGTGTTGGTGTTGCTGTCTTGCAGTTCATCGGAGGAATGGTGCAGTTTCCTGAGAAGGCTTTGCGAGAGTTTGCGGAAGGAGGAGTTGGAGGGCAGGTTGTAGTCGGAGTGGTGGCGCATCAAGGCGTCTCTCGGCTCCTGCTCCGTGCCCTGGAATGAACTGTTGCAAGCCTGTGAGATGGTGGAAGATGTGGTGAAGAAAGAGGGATTTGAGAAAATAATTAATCAATCAATTTGTTAAATTAGTGAATAATAAATGATTAATGAATTAAATAAAAGATTAGTTGAGTAAAATAAAATGATTAATAAAATGACTAAATAATATATTAGTATTAATTAATCGAAAAAATAAATATTATATCAACCAAAAAAATCAAAAAAACCTTCATGAAGCGTGACTTGAGGGGCACGGAGAGTTTGCGCGGTTGCAGTAGTTGTCGGTAGAATGGGAGGGAGAACATGAAGTCACTAGAGGTGCTGCTGAGAGAGGTTGCCTGCACTGTTGGGTGGGGGAGAGTGAGGGGTGGATGGGAAGTGAGAGGGGAAGGGGATGAGGGAAGGGAGAGATAGGGGAAGAGGGGGGGGGGAGTGAGGAAAGAAGGGAATAGAGAAGAGAAGTGGAGGAACTAAAATAAAATAGCACAAATATTGTTTTGAATACTAAACGTTGTTGTATTGTATTTTACTGTATAGTTAAAATAGTAAAACTTCTTTGGAAAATTAGGTGAGTAAATTTTAGTATCAAAAACATTTAATTATTAATTAATCGATAAATTAATTTTATTCACAAACTTGGAAAGTTTAGATTTTTAGATGTTTTGCGTGTCTTCCAGAAGTTATCAGAGTTTTTGAGAAGCTCTTCGTGCAGAGACTTGGCTTGTGGAGTGTTCACAACCACCCAGTAAAAACCTGGAAAAGCAAGATGGCAAGATAATTAATTAAAAAGTATCCTTTAATTCGGTTTGAAAACACGATTGAATAAAAACCCCCTAAACACCGACTTTTCTCTTCCAATTACAAACGTCTCTGGCGCAAAAACGCACACTCCACACACACAAACAAACACACAAAAACACACAAACCCCCTCCAACCCACCAGTGCGTCTGTCATCAACGGTGAACCTGACTCTATCACGCGCTTCATAGATGATCTCCTTTATATCGGGAAAGTGCCACGAACACACGTGCTCCAGTGGTGGGTAGAGGCTGGTGATGGTGACGTGGTGGCTGGTGATGAAGAGATGATGATGATGATGGTGGTGATGATGATCTCTGGTGGTGCTGGTAGTAGTTGTCGATGGACTGAGTTGTCTTCGAGAGTCGCTTTTCCGCCGCATCGGAAGGCCCTCGTCCGAGAAGGCGACTTGGAAGAGGGAGCCTTGATGGTGGTGGTGGGGGAAGGGGGTGGTTAGGGGAATTATGATAATGATGGGCATGAGATGTTTGTGATGGTGATGGAGGAAAGGGTTGTATTGGGGGGAGTTGTGGTAGTAATGATTGTGGACGGGATTATGATGGTGTTGGTGTTGGTGATGATGGAAGTGGAGATTACGATGTTATGAAGTTTCCAAAGAAAATGATCTTGTGCAATTAATAGATACAATACAATACAATACAATACAACGACGAATATTATTAACGTGGCGTAAACCCGGACGGGCTTCAAGACCACTTGGTTATGGAAAATTTGATAATAATATTAATGATAGATGAATAAATGGAAAGTATAGGAGAAGTAAGGTATTGAAATTTAACAATAAAATCACATATATATATATATATATATATATATATATATATATATATATATATATATATATATATATATATATATATATATATATATATATATATATGTATATATATATATATATTTTAAATATTGAAACTGAAATAATAATGACAATAAATTTAAGAGAAAAAGTGAATATCTATATTATTATTATTATTTATTATTATTATTGTTTTTTTAAACAATTATTATTGACCATTTGTAAAAATATAAAAAAGAATGAAATTGGGAAGCAAGAAATTGATTAATGAAAATTGAGCAGTAAATTTGTAAGTTATTGTTATCGGTCGAACAAGTACGTTTTCAGGGAACGGCTGAATGTCGCGGTCGAGCTCGGGGATTTGAGTCTATTGGGAAGACTATTCCAAAGAGTCGGCGCTGCAACAAAAAAGCTTCTTGCACCTGCATACTTGAGTTTGTAGCTCTGTGGAACTACATCTCTTGACCTAGCAGACCTGAGTCTTTCCCTCTGGGGAAGACTTGCTCTCATGACAATGCTACTCGACAAATAATCTGGGCACTCATTAGACAGACACTTGTGCATTAACAAGATGTTTTTGTATTTAATTCTGTTTTCAACACGAAGCCAGTGAAGCTCTTTGAGAACAGGGCTGATGTGGATAAGAATTATGAATCTATAATTGAAAAAGAACAAAAATTAAAAAAAAGATTTTGATGCTGAAGTTCTAAAAATATCCTTTGAGAAAATATTGAGATGAGCAACAGACAATGCCAAGGCAGTTATTTCAAGCTATGAAAAATATGTTATTTTTGTAATCCTCAAGACCTCGCAAAGATGCAACCTACATGATCCAAGGCAATGGCATATAGTTTCCTTCCATCTCTTGAGAACCAGGTCAGACTTGAAGGCAAAGAGAAGGGGCTTGAGTGAGATGATTGACAGTAGATGCTCCTCCCCTTCCAGCAAACCACACCCCTCCCAGACGCCATAGTAGTTGTCGAGAAGAATAGTGGATTTTTCTTGTGTCTTTGTGTTGTCTTTATACAGAACTAAGCAAGGTGAGTCTGTGAGAAAAAAAATTGTGGAAAAAATCAGAAGTGAAGTCAATAGAGTCTTTCATTAGTTATAGTAAATTAAAATATAATGTAATAAGAGTGAAAATTTGAATTCATTATTTTTTTAAATAATTTTATTGAAACACACTGGCTACAGGAGATAATTTTTTCATAACCCCCCATCTTTCTTTCCACTGAAATTGTTCAATTGAGTGTATTTACTTATCTTGATTATATGATTATTAATATACTTTTATTTAAATAAATATTTTAAAAATATTTAATTAATAAAATATAATTTTTGGAGATTTATAACATTTAAATGTAAAATGTAAAAAGTGAATTATTCATCCTGCATGATTAACCAGTAAGCTATGAACTTAATGATGTATTAAAAATGTATTAAAATTATATTTTATAACTTTGAAAAAGGTGAAAATAGCTTTATATTCATTCACAGTTACCTTTTTCCCATGTCTAACTCTTACATTGTTTTCGATTATCAGCATCTTTATTAAAACTTAATAAACAAAAGAATCGTGTGTCTATCTCTTCAATAGCATGAAAAAAGATGAAAACCAATATAAAACGAAATTTTGTAACAATAATTATTAAATCTTAAGACTTCGAATGTATTTATGTCTTGAGAGATCACTAATGGACACAATTTTTAGGTAGTTATATAACTTAATATAAATGGTCAAAAACAAATCATTCAATTTTTTGCGAATAAATTACATTTTCCATTTATGAAAATCATTACAAACGATTCCATGTTCTTTATTACTTACCTCTAACAATTAGAGTCTAACTCACATGGGCGGCGATCTTGGAGGGCTCCTGGGTTCCGGACCCCCTCACTTTTTGGTAGTAAAGGGGTCCGCCTTAATGTGCCCTTTTCCGCATTTTTCAATAAAAACATTTTAAAACTCTGTTTTGATGCGAACATAATCGTCAAGCATTGCATAAAACTGAATTTTTACATAATAGTATTTGTAGTTTTAGTTCTAGCTGTTTAAAATATACATTTATATTGCTAAGTTAAATATACGTATTGAAACAAAAGTTGAAAAATGTATTTTAGGTGGGGGGAGGGAAAGTCCAGATCCCCCCCCCAAGATCGTCCATGCTGGTTAGGACCCATTCAAGATTTCAGCAGATAGCCGCCCCTGCTAACTCATGACGATATTTTAAAATAAGTTGTAGAATTTGTTGACAAAATTAAATAAAGTGAATTGAAAAAGAGATAACTAAAATGATTTGTTGTAAAATGTTGAAATCACAAAGCCACATGAAGCTTTTTTTGGGTTTCTCAGGGGTTCACGCAAAACTTCTTAAGTTTTCTCTTCTTTCTTTGGTCTTTATTGTTCACAGGCTGACAGACGCATGGTTCTTATGCACCAGAGGTTTAATGCTATGGTTCGTGCAAACCTTTTTTTAATGAAAAAAAAACTTTCAATTAATCTTAAGACAAAGCTATCCTGCTTTGAAAAAATTTCTTTTAGAACCTCAATAACAAATTGTTGAAATATAATTTTTTTTAAACAAAAGTTCTGTTTGTATTTAGTTTAATGGTTGACATTCTTCAGAAGTGCTCTCAAGTATTCAATGAATTTGAAACTATAAATATAAATATTTGCAGAAGAGAACTCATTCAAAGAAACATAAATATTTTTCCAATAATCAAAGATCGCCGCGGAATCTACGAAAAAAGGATGTGGTTATAAACTCGTAAGTATTTAAAAATATAGCCTTCGTCGAAAACAATAGTTTTTTGCCAAAACATTTTTCATTGGAAAAAAATATTCATAAAAATTTGATTTTTTTTACTGCGAATGCCTAGAGTAATATTTTCAAAAACATCACTGATTGTTGAAATTGATAAAGAAAAATAACATTTTTGGCTAATTATTCCTTTAATGTCTTAAAACTTTTGGCGTTTTCGTATGCGACTTGCTTTTTATATGTATTATGAACGAAATAGACCTTAGACAACAAATATCTCTCAAAGGCGCCCACAGAGTTTTTTTACGTGGGAAGGCAAAACAACGAACAAAAGCTCAAAAAAATAATTAATAAAAGATATACGGGTGGACGAATACGATGGCGTTTATGTCTCATCAAGTGAGAGCCCGTTCCAGAGCACTGAGATATGGTGGAGAAAATGAAAAACCAAGAAATGGGGATTATAAAAAAATAACTATAACTAATTCCTTTTTTATTGAATCAAACTTAAATTTTATTAACGTTCTCATTTGCCGAATAAAAAAACAAGCACATCACATGCTCTACACCCCAACCACCATACAACACCCAATCTCTAACCATTACCTCTTGTTAACTTATTTCATTAAATATTTTTACCACAATTTATTATATTTTTTGAACCCACTCTATTATCTCCTTTTGAACCCATCTTACCCCCATCCTTCACCAATCTCCACTCAATCCCTCCCCGCCTAGAAAACTCAAAAAAACGAATCCTTAACGATTGAAGGATGAATTACGATAGTAGTGACATCTGAAATCACGTGATAGAACGGCACTCTCTGATTGGTAGAGCAGGATGCATTCTTATTGGACAAAGAAACGCTATTTTTAGCAAGAGTGGAGATGACGAACTGATGATCCGTCATTAGACAAACCCGGAGTTCTACCGTTGTTGGTTCGGTGGATGAGTAATTGGAAAGATGAATGGAAGAGATGAGGCGGTGATGATGCTGATTGCGGGAGGTGAAATGGTGCAAGGGTGGTTTGTAGATGACTTGGTGGCCATCTGCGTAGGTGGTTTGCACTACGACCTTCTTGACGTCCTGCACATTCATCAACTTCACCACCAGCGGCAGACTGAGGTTGTAGCTCTGGCAGAAGGTGTGTGCAAAGTCGGAGGAGGCTGGCTCGACCACAACCGCAGAGACAACATCTAGTTCGTTGTTGAAGTGTTGAATGCCCTTGAAACTCAACAAGTACTCTATGCAAGAGCTGGCGAAAGTGTTTTTGTTGGTGTTCGTGTTGTTGATGGTGTTGTTGTATGGCTTGAGCATGCGGTAGTTAGATAGACCAAGCATAGAGATTAAAGAATTGACGACTGGATTCTGCTCAATTCCATGACTATGAATTGAGTCTATAAGACTCTTCCCTTTAGCGAACAGACCAAAATTATTATTGCTATTATTAGTATTATTGGTAATCAATCCTTCAACCTTAATATCTTTTTCATAATTATCACCACCACCACTCCCACACTTCAATACTTCTAGCACAACTCTGATTAATTGTAGATTCACTTTTTGCATGTTGCTAAGGCCGACGTACGTATTTTCCATAGTTACCAACCTTGCCTCTATTTTTTTCATACAAGGATCAGATGTTATAACGGTTTTGGCTGTTGCTGTGATTTTGTTGTCAGGCAAGATTACATTAGTTTTGTAGTTGTGCTTGGTTGTTCTAGCGCTTGAATGTTCTTGTGCTTTTTGTTGCTTGAGGAGCAGCTTGATGAGTGGTGAGATGAGCAGGAGGTGAGAGTGGATGAAAAGACACGTGTATTTGAGGTCGGTCAGTGCATTGGACAAATGCCTGAGCTCCTTAGCGACGATGGAGAGTAACTGCACGCTGTACGCCTGATCCGCCAGTGAAACCTTGCCAAGTCTCTCTAGCACCGACGCCAGCATCAACCTCTGAGCAGTAAGCGACTGCGTTGATGCTGATGCTAGAGACATGATGCTTGTGGTGGTGGTGCTTGGTGTGAGGGAGTACTTGTGCCAATCGTGCGGGATGAAGAGGGGATAGAGGTTGCGCAGATGATGTATGTGCGGTAGGATGTGTGGAGGAAGGGTGGCGATGGTGGTGGGATGATGCGGTAGAGTGTTGGAGATGAGGATGAGGATGCTGATGTAGGATGGATCGTCAATCGGCCTTTCCTTCGAGTCGAGGAATGAATGGATCGAGAGGAGAGAGGGAAGAAGTGGAGTGATGAGGGGAGCTAGTTTGGTGCCCAGACTACGCATCACCCTCCATATAGAGTGCATGTCTTGTGGGTACTTGGCGAGATTGCTGAGTAGTGCAGTGATGAGGATGGAGAGGTGGTGATGATCGGATGGATGGAGGGTGTGTAGGAGGTTGTGGGTACAATGACGCATCTCTTTGTAGTAGTCTTTCAGCATGGCAAGCACATTGTCGAGTTGTTCGGATGTGAGGTGGTGAGTGAACGATGAGGATGATGACGACGATAGCGTTCGATTAATCTTTGTGAGACTATTTATTGAATTCAGCCTCACCAAGCCAATATCATCATTTGCCGCATCGAACATGAAGCTGATGGAGTGATTAGTGATGTTCAGAGATGACGACGATGAAGATGATGGTACTCCTAATGATGATATCGATGATGATGCTCCTGATGATGATGACTGATAATTCTTGCATGACAACTCGCATATGGAGTCAATACTGGCCAGTCTGACGGCTGAAACTTCATCTTCGATTGCGTGCACAAAGGCTCCGCAAGCGCTACCAGAGATGCCCATGACCGAGCCGTCATCCTCCATGCACCACTCAGAACGCTGGAAGAGGTATCCTTGTCTAGGATTGGTGGGTTTCTGTGGTGGCGATGATGGATGAGATCAGGATTATATAAAAATGTGAATATATTTAAACAAAATATAATTCTATCAATATCGATTCAAAATATTATATGAGGTTCTTAAAAAGTCATTAATTATAAAACCGTAATATAAATGAAGACCATAACCATCATGCAATTATAATAGCAATGACAGTAGTGGTGACTAAAATAATAAGAATGATGATGGTTGTGAAGATAATGAAGATGGTTGTAGAGATAATGAAGATGGTTGTAGAGATAATGAAGATGGTTGTAGAGATAATGATGATGGTTGTAGAGATAATGAAGATGGTTGTAGAGATAATGATGATGGTTGTAGAGATAATGAAGATGATTATAGAGATGACAATGATGATTACCGTCTTATTGATGGGCTTTTTGTCGAATGCCTGCTCCAGCAGCAGAGGATTGACTCCGTTCATCGTGCCGAGTAGCTTCACAGCCTGACACCTGACCACTGCTGACGTGTCATTCATGACGTCACACATGAGCATAAAGCACGAATCGACAAGACGCTTGGGTGTTGATGATGATGATGAAGGATTGATGGATGGAATTGTGATGGTGGATGGCTGTTCATTCAGACAGACGTCTGGATTCTTCATCGCTATCAACCAAACTATCTTAGCAACGACCAATCGTATGTTTTCATTATCACTCTCTAATAGAGAGACCACTTCACGCCAAAGTCTCATCCAATCTAGCCTGCAGCCTCTTTCACACCACGACAGAAGTGCTTGCAAGGCAACAAGACGAACTCTGCAGTCGTCGTCATACAAGTGGTTAAGCAGCACATCAAAAAATGGTGATGAATCGATACCCCCACCACCTAGCGTGTTAACACTAGATGAAACTTTATAGGAAATCTTCTTTTTCACTCCTGACACTGTAGTGTGTGATGATGGATGAATATCATCAGACCCTCTCACTCCCCTTGCAACCTCCTCTCCTTCTATGCTGAAGCTTGATTGGATAGAGGAAGTCTTGGAGTTGGATGGCACAGCATGCTGCCCAATCAGCTTGAGGCATTGGCATTTGATGGAGTGATGGGAGGAAGAGTTCAGAAGCAAGAAGATGCCTTGGAAAGCAGTGGTGTAGACTGAGTGATGAGCATGGTTGGTGCTGATGATGATGCCCAGAATGGATAAGAGTTCCCTCTTCATTGAGGTTGAATCTTGCTTGTGGATGAGTGTGATGACATCATCAAGATAGATGGAAGAATCACATAATGGATGAATTAAAAGAAGATTTAGAGCTTTGAGTGCCTTCATCTTGGAATCATCATTAGCAGCATCACTCTTGAGACGAGTGATGATGGTGTTGATGATGGCTGGAAAATGGACAGAGTTGGTGATGGTTGGGATAATTCTATTAAGAGAGTCTAAATCCTTTGTGATCTTATCAACGTCCAGGTTTTCTTGCATTAGCTTATCAGTTGAAAATCCCATCTTATTTTTCGCTTCAGTGAATTTGAATTTATCAACATTAGAATACTCATCTATGATCTCAACATCAATTTTGAATTTTTTTTTCGGTGGCGGTGGAACACTAGAAGAAGGAATGTTTGACTTAAGATTGTCTTCGTTAAATTTGGCAGCAGCCCTTTTCTTCAATACGGCAGCCATTTGTTACAAAGTTTTTTTGTTAAAATTTGAAGAGCGCTAGATTTCATCAAATATTGAAGTTAATCAATTTGTTTTTATAGCGCTTTTTTTTTAAATATATCATGATTCATTTTAACTTGATATTTAAATCAGCTGAATAGTTTGAGTTCCTATTTATTTTAAATAAACAGTGTTTTTGTGTAGAAAACTTTTCTGAAAAGTAGGTGAATCATTTCTAAATATTGGACTATAAGAATAAAAAATATTTTAATGAAACCAGGCCAAAATTGACTAGCAATCCTTTTTCATACGTCTGTCAGTAGACCAACAAAGTGTGAAAGTCTTTCGCCATAACGGCCCTCGTGAAACATCCTATAAAATGAGAGTAGATATTTAATTTTTTTTATTTTCTTTGTCACTACAGTTAAGTTTTTAAAAAAATTCATTCACACCAACAACTTACCCTTCACGAACGAGATGTGATTATAAATTTAATATTCAAAAAGAAATCGAAAAACTTTAATAACTACAATGATCACTAGACTGGCGAAATAAGTATAATCTGCAAGTCCATCACGTTAGTGCCGGTCAATCCGGTTTTCAGGAGGCTTCTGCCGTGCTCGACTTGAGAGAAAAACGAATAAGAATCGTTATTCCTCAAGAACTCTTTAGCGTCCAGGTTAGCCTTGGCTGCCTGTTTGATCATAGTGTTGTCGCAAATGGCACCAGCAGCGTCGGTGGGTCCGTCTTGTCCATCAGTGCCACCGCTCATGAAGACCATCGAGTAGTAGTTGAGCACGTCGTTCTGGAGGATTTCGTTGAGCGCGATGGCGGTCGAGAGGACCATGTGCTGGTTCCTGCCGCCCATGCCAGAACCCTTCACTTCAACCGTCGTCTCACCGGCCGCTAGAATGCATATGGGTTTGTTGCACTGGTCGTAGTCGGTGACGACGCGCGAGATGTCGTTGAGTTGTTTCTTCGACAGACCCTTCTGCAGCAGACTCAATTCCACGTCGGCAAGCGATGAATCAGGTCTGTTCTTGCTCAGCATGGTCCTACAGATGAAGTTCATCAACATAGCGTACATTTGACCACGCTCTTCCGCATCTCCAGTCACCGAGGAAGACAACAAGTAAGTGCCGAAACCTTGCGATTCGGCGTGTTGCACGGCCGACTGAAGCGCTATAACATTACTACCGATGATGACGTTCTGGACGTTTTTACAATGGAAGCTAGCGTCGCTCTTCAAGATATTGTGCTCCAATTCATAAGTCTTCTTGAACTCCTTGAAACCGGCCCTTTCGTTCAAGACGGTCAGAACGTTTTGTGGCACTTCGTTGAAAAGCTCGAAGTTCTCCAGAAGGTCGAAGCACTGCTGCGGCGTGGTGTAGTCCTTGGTGGTTGGTCCGCTGGCGATGAAGTTCACGTCGTTGCTCACCACGTCGGAGAGGATCAGCGAAATGACCTGAGTGTGTTTTGGTGAGTCAAGAAAATTAAATTCTTCAAGTTGTAAGATTAAACTAAACGAACAAATTTTTTATTATGTACATTCAGGTTCATACTACTGAAAAAATTAAAAATAACTCATTTTCTTTCAACTTATTATGAAATCCAAATCTAACCACACATCAAGCCTAAATCGCTAAACAATTCTTTCACCAGTTTTCTTTATTCACCCATTGCAACATTTTTTGACCACCAAAGCCTTACCACCACCACCACTGAAACCATTCCACTTTCCTCTCACCACCAGAACACTTCTTCCAAAAAACCCTCCAGTCCTTACAACCCCACATTTTCCAACCTTTGAATAAACACTAACCCTAACACTGACCCCTTAAAACATCCTACGCCTTCAACCCTTAAAACAAGCCCCCCCCCATCAAACACCTGGGCTGGAAAGGCGACCTTGGCAAGACCCCCTCCCTTCAGTGTTTCGAGGTGTTTACGGAGGGTGTTCAGTTCCTGAATGGTGGCACCCTTGTTCGAGAACATCTTAGTCAGTTCTGAGAGGTCTTTGAGCGTGACCGGAGGGGTGGGAGAGGGTAGCAATGCTGAGCCACCACCTGTGTTGTGGTGGTGATTGAGGTGGAGAAAGAATAAAGCTTAACTTTAAAATGAAAAAAATGTATGAGTGTAAAAAGTAAAATTTATGAAATGACGAAAGGTTTGCACATACACACATATAGTATATTGTATACCCAAAACTAGAGACCGACCGAAACAGATATTTATATTTCGGCCGAAACCGAAATTAGGCCAAAATTAAAATCCCATTTTCGGCCGAAACCGAAATTAAGCCAAAATTGAATATCAATTTTAGGCCGAAACCGAAATTAAACCGAAATTGTAAACATATTTTCGGCCGAAACCGAAGCCGAAACCGAAATTTTTTCCAACTTTTATTAAAAATGAAAAAATAGTATTTAACGATGACAATGCCAGTTTAATAAGTAAACCCAAACAAGCGTATATTTTAAGCCAAAATTTTAAGCGTATATTTTAAGCCAAAAGGTTTTTCAACAACAAAAATTTGTTGATGTTCACAGGCTTTGCTTTGGTCAGACTGACATTTGGTAAAAAAACTTCCAAATAGGATTCAACGACATTCTCACAATTTATTTTTGAGTTAATTAATCGAAGCCAAATCTTCTCGTTCTTTCGACTTATATATAGTGTGTTTCAAATCATAGATATCTAGAATTTCACATGCTTGTATATCTTATTCGAATAATGTGTTTGTGTGTGTGTGTGTGTTTGTGTGTGTGTGTGTGTGTGTGTGTGTGTGTGTGTGTGTGTGTGTGTGTGTGTGTGTGTGTGTGTGTGTGTGTGTGTGTGTGTGTGTGTGTGTGTGTGTGTGTGTGTGTGTGTGTGTGTGTGTGTGTGTACCTCTAATAAATCGACCCTCTGGATCATTGCCAAAGATGCATTTAACTTTCCCATCACATCTAATAGATATCTAATAGAGATGAGAATCGAACCCAAACTTAATAATTCGAGTTCGATTGAGGATATACAGATACTTACTTTTGACAATAACATTTTTTAAACAAATGTTTTAAGAAATAGAATTTGGTTAAAAAAAGTTGTGTAAAATATCATCAATGAACGTATGCCAATTACTTAAATTTCAAATAGATGATTGTTGTTCCAGATGCTTGAATATGTTATTCGAATAATTAGTCTGATGACACCCATGAATCAATCAACCACGATAACTAATAGATATCTAATAGAGAATCGAATCGAACTTAATAGTTCGATTGAGAATACAGATATATCAGATAAACTACATAAATAAATAAAAATTTAGGTTTTTCGGTAAATTTGAGATTCATTTCGGCCGAAACTGAAATTGAGCCGAAATTACAAAATTATTTTCGGCCGAAACCGAAAAATTGCCGAAACAAAGAAAATTGGCAATTTCGGCGCCGAAACCGAAACCGAACTGAATTTCGGTCGGTCTCTACCCAAAACATAGTCTATGATACATTGTTAGATAGATAACTAATAGATCTTTAATTCTTGAAGAGTCTCAAAACTGATTGTTGAACCTGACATGAGCACGAGCACTATATCGTTCTCTCCACACTCTTCCAGTAGGTTTGTGATCTGCTTTGTTGCATTGAGTGAATTCTCGTCTGGGATGTTATTCTTGCCTCCTTCCACTAGGGTTACTCTGCTCGTCACTGAAGGAAGAAAATCCCTGTTTGGTGAATTAGTAATGAATGAGTTTATGATATATGAAGTAAACTGAGTTTTATTTAATTGTATTGATTAGTACTTTTTTATCGTTTTCGAAAAGATAGTTAATAAAAATATAAAGTTTCAATAGTAACAAACCATTTTCCTAAAGTTATAAAGGTTGACTGGATACCGTAAGGGACACTAGCGATGCCTTTGACAACATGATCTCCTAAGATATCCTCAGCCGTCTTCACCATACCTATTACGGCCTTTCCGAATGCTACGATGTAGACGTTATTATTGAGAACGTACGACTGGTTTTCGACTGATAGGATATTGCCATTCAATCGGAGAGAGTTCATGACCATTGTGTGAGGAGTTACTGATCTCAAGCCAACATTGAACAAATCAAATGCCGTGTCTCGTAGTTTGATTGCTTTCATTTTTGATTTTATAGACAATTCTTTAGGTTTCAAACTAGAAAAGTATTTATATTCTATGACTCTAAGTTTTTTGGTAGATTTTAGAGAACAAATACCACTTGATAGCATTTTAAGTTGAATATAGTTTTTGAAGAACATACTTGAAACATTTGAATATAATTTATAAAATTATATTAAATACTATTAAATCATTTTATTTAAATGTATTTATTCGGTTTGACTTTGTTATTTCAAAGTACTTTAAATTTAAAAAAGGTAAACTTTGATGTCAAGAGGGTTTAAAAAATGTATTATCAAAATGATTAATTTTTTTTTATCTCAAATAAATAAAAGCATTTTTAATAAGAAATTATAATTTCATTAAATACTTTTAACTTTTGAACTATCGTAAAAAATAAAATTGTCTTTGTTATTTAAATGTATTTAGTTCAAAGATAAAAGGGTTTACATTTAAATGAGACTCGATTGTTATTGTTTATGGTTACATATCTGTGTATGTTTATCTAAAAACTGATAATAGTAACTCCAAAACGGATTTTCTATATTTCTGAATAGGTTCATGTTTCAACACATTTGGCATTCCAAATTAATTACTTTTCTAAACTACAAAACCATTTAAATCGGTAAAATTAAAATTGTTGAAACATTTAAAGAAATAATCTGAAATTAGTGAACTTTGTGAAGAAAATATTCTTAAATCATTGAATTTTGTTATGAAAATAATCTGAAATTAGTGAATTTTGTTTAATGTTTAATAATCATGAGAAATGTGAAAAATACTCCTGAAAAGAGCTTAATGAACATAAACCCATCTATATTCTCACTTTTTTATCGAAGCAAATCTTCTATGATGAATTTACTTCAAGTGAAGTAGCAAAAGTTTCAAGCAATAAAAAACTTCAAAATTAACTATTTAGTTTAGACGAAACATATTCAGTCTTGAGTATCATACTAAAGTAGTTAACATGATGATGGTTGTAATAAAAAGAAAATATAATGATATTGGTACGATATTTTACCACTTTGTATTGCAAAAGTGCCAGTCTTTACAAGGATCTCTTATACCATCAGCACCAGTGCCAAGAAGATTTTGCAAGGTCTCTTGAGAGATGGCTGCAGAGAAAAATGACAAACCTGTCTGAAAAATTTCAGTCTTAAGCAAGGTCTTCTTCTACACTTCCATTCTCACCCTCTAAAGCAGCGCCAAGAAGAGCCAGAAAGATGCTTTTGTAGGAATGATGATGCTGTATAAGAAATGATGATTCTGTGGTGGCGTTTAAGATGCTGTATTGGTAATGATGCTGTGACGATGATGATGATGATGTGGGTGAGATTAGATGTGAAGAGTGGTTAGATAAGGATTTTTTGATATTTTTGACAAAATTATTTATATATTCTATAGGTGTTTTAAAAAATTTATTCTAAGTCGCCTTTGATTGATTAATTGATTGCGATAGTCATCAACCTTCTAAAACTTTTTTGTAGTTGTCTGCCTGGCAACTGATAATTAGTATGTAAGTTTATACGTTTAACTACACTAATTCTAATCGATTATTTAAAAAATAAACTATTATAGAGGTTAATTGAAAACATTTTTGATATTATCATTCTAAATGTAGTTAACTGTCTTTCAAAATAAATTAATATTTCATTATAAAAATACTGTTTTTTTATTTTTATTGATTTATTAAAATATACTGTAAAACGTTATCTTTCAATTTTAAAATCAATCTTAATAAAATCAATATTTTATTTATTTTATTTTTGAGAAACGAAATCATCTTGAAGTAGTCAAATGCAAAAAGATAAATTTATTAACAATTAAATTAGATAACTTCTGGATAAATCATCCAATGATACATAAATACATTATAAAACAATAATCTAATGAATATTTAAAATAAAATTTATTCAAACTACATAGAACTACAAATGCTATTATAAAATAATAATGAAACAATCATTAAAAAATAAAGTGTATATATATATATATATATATATATATATTATATATACATATATATGACAACGTAAGAGCAAAATGTCATTTTCCTGACGAACCTACCCTATCGATGAGTCTTATGTATAGAGGAACAGTGAAGAGAGCAGCCTATTTCACGAGGAAAATCTTCGTGAAAGAACTTATTTGCCATATTTTCCATATTTGCCATCTATGCAGTTGAATTCACTGGATAAAGCGATCACCTGGAGAAGAAAAGTTTCGATTTTATTGATTTGATTTGATTCAATGTTATTTCAATCATATGATATGAAATAAAATAATATTAAAAATTCACCTTCATTCAATGGGAAGAAAAGTGAAGTCTTTGCAGAGCAAAAGGAGAGTGAAGACATTTGTATTTGACTTTGAAGCTGGGTTGTGCTGTGGAAGCAGTGGACAGGTTCTAAAAAGTGAAACTGAAGGGAAAAATAAAAACGGATACTAAAAAGGTAGAAGCTAAAGGAGATTGGACCAAACCTAAACAAAAGGATACTAAAAAGGTGGAAACTAAGGAGGATTGGACCAAACCTAAACAAAAGGATACCAAAAAAGTAGAAGCTAAGGGGGATTGGACCAAACCTAAACAAAAGGATACTAAAAAAGGTGGAAACTAAGGAGGATTGGACCAAACCTAAACAAAAAGATACTAAAAATGTAGAAGCTAAGGGGGATTGGACGAAACTAGAACAAAAAGATATACTTTTTTGAGTAATCTTTTGTTTTGGTTTGGTCCATTCACCCTTAGTTTTTACCTTAAAGTACTCAAAAAAGGTAGAAACTAAGGAGGATTGGACCAAACCTAAACAAAAGGATACTAAAAAGGTAGAAGCTAAAGGAGATTGGACCAAACCTAAACAAAAGGATGCTAAAAAGGTAGAAGCTAAGGGGAATTGGACCAAACCTAAACAAAAGGATACTAAAAAGGTAGAAACTAAGGAGGATTGGACCAAACCTAAACAAAATGATACTAAAAAGGTAGAAGCTAAAGGAGATTGGACCAAACCTAAACAAAAGGATGCTAAAAAGGTAGAAGCTAAGGGGAATTGGACCAAACCTAAACAAAAGGATACTAAAAAGGTAGAAACTAAGGAGGATTGGACCAAACCTAAACAAAATGATACTAAAAAGGTAGAAGCTAAAGGAGATTGGACCAAACCTAAACAAAAGGATACTAAAAAAGGTGGAAGCTAAGGGGGATTGGACCAAACCTAAACAAAAGGATACCAAAAAAGTAGAAGCTAAGGGGGATTGGACCAAACCTAAACAAAAGGATACTAAAAAAGGTGGAAACTAAGGAGGATTGGACCAAACCTAAACAAAAAGATACTAAAAATGTAGAAGCTAAGGGGGATTGGACGAAACTAGAACAAAAAGATATACTTTTTTGAGTAATCTTTTGTTTTGGTTTGGTCCATTCACCCTTAGTTTTTACCTTTTTAGTATCCTTTTGTTTTATATATTTTTATTTTTAGGATTTTTTATATTAGTCCATTTTTTGTGTGAAAGGACCTTAAAGATTAAGTTAACTTTAGTCCATATATTTTATTAATATTTATTAATATTTTATTTGTCGTCTATGCTACATGTTCTTTGCTTATGTTAATGCATCGAGTCTCATTTAAATGGATCCCAGATAAAAGAACTCTTTTTTTTATTTATTAGCTGAAATTAAAGACCATTATGTCTAGAGCAGTGAGAGCTGAAACAAGAAGTAGAGCTAAAGAAGACATTAAAAGAGTTTTCAATACGGTAGAAAAAGTTCGAAAATGGTATGATTATTGTCTTCTTTATCTTAATTATTTTAAAGTTCTTATAATATATAAAAGTAATGTCTTTAATGAATAGTCTTTTTAGAAAATATAAATTTAAAAAGAATGCTCAATACAAAGGGAAAAGAGGTGGGTGTCAATAGGAGAAACTGCAATGAAGATCTTCAAATGGGTTCCAGGTATTTAATATTTATAAACATACTTTTAAAAATTTACTTTTCAAAACTTTTCATAAATATATAATACTTTTTATTTATTGCACTCATAGTGTCTAGTCAAGCTTCTCGCCAGGTTAGAGTATTATTTGCATTTTATAATCATAAAAAAGAACTTTTAAAAGTCTCACAGTCAATTCAAATTTCAGAGCGCCATTAAAAAGGCCATGTTTTTGAAGAAAGCATGCTTAGATTCCACAGCCACAACGCCCAACACTAAGCCATCCACCCCCTCCATACAACCACAAAATGAAGATAGTAACTTATCACAGGACAGCAGTAATCAAGGTTTCAACCATTTAAGTCCTTATACTAACCGTTCAATCACATAAAAATGTTATCTTAGTATTTAATACAATAATTAAAAATATTTATAAAGAATAAAGTACAAGTTCAATATTAAAAGCACACTAAAATCATTATCACAACCTTCATTATCAGCATCATCACCACAATCTCCAACACCACCATCATCATCATCAAACATTGTCTATCAAACAGACTTTGCAATGGACGAGTCGACGAGGCAGAGTCACGACTCTGGAGAGGAGGGAAGGCAGACGAGTGCTGTGGTTCTGGAGAATGGTGAGTGAGTGAAGGAGGGAGAATGGGGAGGAGTGAGTGAGTGAAGGAGGAGTTAGTGAGTGAATGAAGGAAGGAGGATTGAATGATGAGTGAGGTGGTGAGTGAGTGAAGAAGTGAGAATGGGGAGAAGTGAGTGAGTGAAGGAAGGAGGAGTAAGTGACTGATGGATGGAGGGAGGAGTGAGTGAAGGAGGGAGGAGGAGTGAATGATGAGTGAGGAGGGAAGGTGAGAAGATGGCTAGAGAAAGGTAAGTGATTTGAAATAAAATGAGGGGTAATTTTAAACATCAGTTTAGCAAAAAAATAATTTCACTGATAGAACTAAATAGATAAATAATAGATATAAAATATGGATTTCAGATTAGTTAAAAACAAAATAACTAAAGAAATAAGATTTGTTGATTTTTATTCAATGGCAGTCAGTCATGCGTCACTGATATGGTTGGTTTACAATCACCCCCATTCATCTTTTCTTCTTTTCAAAGCACCTTCCATTCATCATTGTCGTCCACAATCAATTGGTTTAACTTATTCAGAAAAAAAGAAGGGATATTATTAGAATAGGTATCAATAGTTAAAATGCTAAAAAGTTGCATGAGTAGTAATTAGGTTAATGTTTAAAATTATATGGTGTTGAAGACAAGGATTATGGCGATTATCTTCTTTTTCTTCACTATATCTTAGTGCTCTCTCATTCGACGTAGGCTTCTATATGATTAGAAAATAAACGCCATCGGTCTCCATCTTGAGGCATCCATGATATCGTTTGGCGTCTCTTCGTACCTTGAAGATGCTACCGATGACCATGTCGTTCTTGGGCGTTCTTTTCTGTTTTCCCCGGCTACTTGTCCCTGAGATCCGCTGACAATATGCACTCCCTCTCGGATCCCTATTGTTGGTGGAAACCAATCTATCTCTTTTCTCTTTTATGGCATTCTGTGCTGTCTCGTACAGGTTTTCCATTTAAACGAATCATTTTTGGCTGTATGCCGTAATGATGTAACAATTTCCAAAGACCTTGGCCTCAAACTATGTTTGAAGGCTTTCTTGAAGTCAATGAAGATCAAGTTCAGTTGTTTGTCGCTTAGTGAGAGATACTTTTCTGCTATCATTCTGAGTGATTGTGATGAAGATGAGTATGAGGAAGAAGATGAAGATGATGGTGATGATGAAGAAGATGATGATGAGGATGAAGAAGATGATTATGATGATCAAATACCACCCAGGCGACTCACAGACGAGCAGTCAACCCGAGGCGAAGGAAGCTCTGCAGATAGCATCTTAAATAACTGACAGTTTCTCTATTTGTATTAGGCGTTTTATCCTTCTAATTAATTGATTATATGACTTATTAAACTATTTTAGTATATATAATATCAATGATTTTTCCATTTTAATGAAAATTTTGAAGTCAATAAATATATTCAGATTGTTTCCTAATAGTAGCTTATGAATAAAGTTTCAATCAATTTATTTATATTGTTAAGCGTCTGGTGTCTATGTTATTGTGAAAGTTAAATATAAAATTGCAAGTAATATACCACAATAAGTAAAAGTAATTCTATATTTTAATGGAAGCATGTAGTTTACATTGAATCTATTTAAAATTCTATTTATTCGTATTGAAACCGTCAAGCTACTTACTGGAATACATTCTTCCTTTTATCGATTTTTTTCTTTTTTTCAGAATAATAATATTTTATGCATTGGCGGCGATCTTGGGCGGGTCCTGGGGTCCAGACCCACCCACTTTTTGGTAGTGAATGTGGATCTAAATGTGGACCCCCCATTTGAAAAAAAATTTAACTCTTGTTTTGGTAAGATCATAATTGTGGACTATAGCATAAAACAGAATAGTAATACATTGTGATAGATATCTGAAACAAAACTATTCTTTGCATACTTAAATACTCGTATCAAAAAAGGAGTTTGAAAAGATAAAAAAAAAGAAAGTTTCGGACCCCAAGACCCTCCCAGAATCGCCGCCCATGCTGATTAGGACCCCCTCCCCCAAGATTTGCAGCAAATCGCCGTCCCTGTTTTTATTATCTTCAAACAGTTACAAAAATAGTTACAATTTGTATACATAAATTCATTTAATAAATTATGTAAAATGTCTATACTGTTAATTCTTTAAATTGAAAGATAACTTATTTGACTTAAGTTAAAAAAATTGCGGTTACCCGTGGCAATTCCTAATTACCATATAATACATAATTCTGTCTTCTCTAATAAATGTTTAGTTTTAAAAGAACAGCCCAAAATGAATTAGTAAAACTGCATTCACAGACGATAAAATATTTAAATTTGAAGTCACCGAGATAAATCATGTACATATTCAATTGAAGGAGATTTGTCATGTAAACTCCAAAAAGGGACTTTGGTCATGAAGTCATTGTTCCAGAAACTGTTGAAAGAGTCATTATTCACATAATTCTGTTTTAAATCATGATGCTTATCATTTTCTTGATTTAATGTGACATTTGTTATAAAACTTGGGGTTTTTTGATAAATAACATAAGCATTCATTTAAAATATATTAAATATTTATAAATAAAACATTACATTGAGAAACTTTTTCATATTTTGAGACTATCACATGAAATTATTTTAAAGAATAATTCTATTCTATGCCAAACGCAATCTTTGCTAAAAAGAACCATAATCTGACTCATAAAGTAGCAGACAATATGCAATAAATTATCACCGCCAATGGTTATCAACTCGTTTTCATGCGCTATTGGCACTGAATAATTTCCGATTAGCCATGTTCTGTGCCTAATTAAGCATGGAAGCTTTTCGCAAGCCTGGTTAGACAAGCGCGAAAATAATTCATCGAAATCATCAAATGACATATCGAACAAACGCCCACCAAAAAAATTCTATATCCGATTTGGTCATTGGGGGGAAATGAGGGTCTTCATCATTTCCTTTCAAGTTTCTTAAATCTATTTGTAGAAAAATTCCTTTTTGTAGAAAAACTAAAAATGGTATAAATCGATAAAATGATATTTAGAAAAACATGACCCGTCTTAACCACTGACTTACCCATAACTACCGTAAAATACCAGATATTTCGTAAACCCATAATTTTCGCACATTCTTTATTTTTGCACATTATCATTTTTTGAAATGATAATTGTTTTTTGGACCCTAGTTCGTAAATTTTTTTAAAAAATTAGAATGTTTATGTTGGTAATTATGGCGAACAATAACAATTCTCGTAACTGAATTTTAATAATATAGTCATAGTATTTTTAAACTTTTCAAAATGAAAAATATAATCATAAGTTTAACCATCAATTATTAAATTAGATTTCGCTAGCATTCATAGCAAAATAAGTCAAATAACTTCAATATTTATCGATTTGGAGTTTTTGGTAATTAGTGGAAAAAATACCTATAACTTCGCAAATTTGAAAAAAAATTATTTTAACATTTTACGGTACTCACGCACAACAGAAGACGTTTTAAAGATTTTGAAAAGTCCTAAAAATATCGAACGATATTAATGTGAAACTTCGGAATGGTAGGTTCTGAAAACTTTTACAAGTTGTTTAAAATACGTATATATGTGAGATTTTTTTATTATAAACTAAAAGACATCAAAATAAAAATATTCCAGAAAGTATTTTATAGCTAACTTTGATAAATGTTCCAACCCAATAAAATAAGTATACACGCACAAAAAATAGACATTTCTTAACCCTATTAATAAAATTTAAAACTTGTAAATTAAATATTTGTCTAATCTATAAATGAGAAGGTAGCAGAAATAAGTTATATGCATGTACGACGTCAGTCCACAGGTCTTGCAATAAAAGAATGCCCGAGCGCTTAAAAGGCGTTTCGTGCAAGGCTTTTAAACATTTACTCTCTTTAATGCTTTCAAGACGACAATTGAGTTTTAGTGAATAAAAAATAGATAGAAATAATATTTTTGAATTGATAATTAAATAAATAAAAATCATGTTGAATGATAAAGGTAAAAAATAGTACTGGATTCACTTAATTAATTTATAATATAAATATAGAAAAATTAAATTACAGTTTCTTTTTCGAAAAATAAAAAAAAGCAATAATTATTTTTATATTAACTTAATTTTAACTATATAAACAAAAATAATAATTAATAGTCTTCCTTATTCAATTTATAACTGACAATTCTGGAAATAGCGTCATTAATAAATCTCAGGATATCAAGAAAAGTCTTCAAAGTTAGTTTTCAATACTTCTCTCCAGTCCTTATTTATAATTTATTTTCGAATCAAATAAAGTTTCAAAGAAATAACTTAGTATTTGTAAGTGTAAATAACTTCTATTCAAATTTAAATATTATAAAAATAGTATTCTAAAGAACTGAAAACCAAAGATTCATTTTTATTGTAGCGAAAAAAAAATTCTATCTAATTAAAGTTTGAAACTGGATTAGTCAATAAAGCAAACCTAAAAAAATTAAAGAACTTTGAAATTATTTTCAGATTTTAAATTTCAGCACTTAATTTTGAAGTTTTTTCCGTTCTATTTTTGTTCAAGTCAGTTAAAACAGTTGAATTCTAACCATAATTGTCAAACAACTTTCCATTGAAAATGACTGAATGAATCTTAAATAATAGCTTTTTAAACCATTTAATCGAGAAAAGAATATATAGATATATGTTTCTCTTATAAAAACTCTATTAAAAGCATATTTCCAATTCAAATGATGAAGCAAGCCGATTAATTATTGTGAAAAACGCGGTTAACGAAAGTGAAGGTAATTATTAATTCAAAGGTTCGATTCCATGGACGACCATTGGCGCTATCCATCGTATGGTCATTGGCGTCCTCTTTGTTGTCGTCATGCAGTCTAAAGAGTCCATTCTGTCAGACAAAGATCGATACCTCGTTCTGTTCAAAAGAGCTGTTCAAACATAGAAGATTAAATAAGATGATCGTGAAAGAAGGAGGAATGAAATAGACGAAAGTTTCTGACCTCAAGGCGAACTCTGGGACTTTTATGCGCGATGTCTTGTATTAATAAGCGGAATGCCTTCAAATTCATCCACTTTAGGAGATTACAGCATGTGCGCAATATGTTGAGTGATAAAATGAGACACGTGTGCAATCTCAACGCCGACTGGGGAATCTTGTACGAGTGTAGGAGCAGCAAGCATGTCTGGGATTGTTAAATTAAAAGATTTAAAATGTGCACAAAAGATTTTAAGTGTTTGAGTTTATAATGCACTTGCTGGAGGCGAGTGTTTACAATGGCAATTTTCTGAGTTTCTTCACTAAACTTTTAAATCTTTTTTCCTTGTTAGTTCTTGACAAATGGCAATGGGACTAAGAAGTATTTTATCTTTGTGAAACATTTATTTAATTATTTTGCTTTGCTTTCAAAACTTTGATAAATAATTAAAATTGTAAAATAAATAAAGTCTGAATAATTAACTGACGTTAAAGCCGTTATAAACGGATATTATCAACATAGAAAAAAAATATTTTGCTAAGTTTTTTTATCTTAAAAGGAAACATGTGTTGGGTTCTCTAAGCATGAATAGTATTTTTAACCAAAAACTCTATTTTATCTTTCCACTGAAACTCATTTGAGATTTGGCACACTCTGCGTTCACAATAATTCCCTTTTAAGGATTTCTAAAGAAGATTCATCGTTGTATGTGACGTAGAAGACAAGCACACGTCTACCGCTGAGAGAGTCAGGAGAACACATCCCTTTCAAATTCAAGCTACATCAATTGCAAAAGCTCGTTAAAGGCGTGTTACGAAATACTCAACCACCCGTGATGCACTGAAACTATTCTATATACTATCTTTGACTGAAAATAAATATTTTTCACGTCTAAATTCTTTCAAATTTTCAACAAGTTTGCCAAATTAAAAAAGTTTTTTATATAACGAAATTTGCATATTTTCTGAAAGTATTTTATAAAATACTTTTAAATTATTAATAAGATACTCAAGTATTTACCACGCGTTTATTAAATAAAGTTCTATTAAAAAAGCCATCAAAAATTCGAATTAATTTTGCGAAAACATGAAATATTTATTGAAAGCACCTAAAGTATTTTTGAGTGTACTCAACAGTTTGTTGAAAAAAACCTAAGAAATTTGTACCTGAATTTAATTATAGTGACAACAGCCATCTTATTGAGAAATAGAGTATCCACCAAAGTTTTGAATCTCTCAAAAAAAAGAAAAATTATTTGAATATTTCTTCATGGACTCAAATAATTTTTTAAATACTAATTTTTTTAAATGTTAAAAACATCGAACTTTTATTAAAAAATTATTTCATTATTATTTAAAAAAAACTGTTAATCGATAAATCCCGAGAATTTTCTGCTGTCATCAATGAGATCTCATTCATTCAGATTAAAGTTTCCCGAAAAATCATTTGACATTCTTCAACTAAAAAGTGAAACTAAAAGATATTTTGAGAGGTTGAACAAAATAAGATGACTTATATATGATTTAAAAAGAATAAAAATAGCTTTATCAAAAATTCAAAAACAATACTATTCAAAAAATAAATTTCAATCTTTCTTTATTCCCAGAATTCAAATGAAACTTTGAGGCGAAGTGCTGCGAAGCGAGTTACGATGATGAAGAGTGACTCCAAGCTATCGGGGCTTCATTTCCAGCTTCTGGAAACCACACAGCAACAAGCGTCACCATCAATTTTCCCCAAGTCCCCTTGTGGGAAGGTTATTGCTTTTCTGACGCTCGTCGTCCCTACCTTTGGCTTGCTAATGTTTCTCTTTCTGGTACTACTCTTTCACAAACAGGTCAGTTTCTTTTTCATTTAATTCTGAGTTTTGTATTTTGTTTAAGTCTTATGATGCCTTGCACGACTACTCCAGTTATATTTTGCTCACGTAAACGTGAAATGTAAATGTTTATTTTTTATAAATCAATACACACTTACACTCCTAACAGGAAATGGAATTTGTTGAAAAACATTCTTCTCATGCGTTTTTTTTGGAAATGACTTTTATTAAAAAAGTATTTTTGGTTTAATTAACATAGGAGTTGGAGCAAACCAGTGAAATAGATTATCTTTTGAAAATTTGTACAATTTTCTCATTCTAAATGAGGCTTTTCAGATACATGCAACAAGCAACCATATGGGCTCTGCATAGATACTCTTGTTTTGAAGAATTGTAAACTCCCTTGGGAGAAGCATGTACTGAATTCACTTCTAACTTTATTTTATCTGAATTGTTTGAAACTTTTTTTAAACTTGTCTAAAACACAATAGGATCGAAAAGTTGTCAACACATCACTTCTAATTAGAGAGTCTGTTCAAAGCTCCTACAGATCGTAGTTTGCTCAAATAAAATTTATTTTATACACTACTAGAATGAAAAAAAATTTGAAACTCTAGTGTCTAGAAGTTACTTTTTGAGAAAAAAATTAGATTATTACCTTTGCCATCAAGATCTCTTGATACATTTAAAAAGGTTTATGTCAATGGAAACTAGTTTTCAAGGGTGGAAGAACTCAAAAGTGAAGTTTTACATGTATGAAACAAAATATATTTAGTATCTGAAAAAACTAGTTAGTTCTATGAAAGAAAGATGTATTATAATATAATCAAGTATTGTAACAAAAATTTAAATTTGAAATTTGTGTGAAACGGTTTTGACTTATATATATAATTAACACTGTGCTTATTTGAATCCTATAATGGCTATACCATCGATGATCTTTGCAAGCCACCTTCTCCGTGTCTTCTCGCGTCTGGAGCATTAAGCTGCATTCTAGGAAAAAAACTAGGTATTAATGTCTAATCTGAATTCCCATTCAAAATTGCAAAGCAAAAACTGAAAAAAGTCTCAAACTTTGCGTTTAAAGCTAATGTAAAAATGAAAATGAAAATTGAAGTGGTGAAAGAATTTTCGAGTACTTTTCATCGAAAGTGAGATCTCTAAATTAGTGAAAAAACACGAACATGGATATTTGATTGTATAATTTTAGTATTTTTAAAAATAAAAAAGAATAAGTCAAAATTTTTTTCATATTCTAGGAATATAACATTTAGATACATGGAAAGATTTAATGTATAACAAATCTAAAATCTTAATATGGTTATATTTGACTAAAAAACTGTTTTTATTAATCTTTTTTGGGTGAAAGTTTTAGATGAAATAACTTAGCTTTTATGGTTATTGATCAACAGTTTATAGCGCTTTCAAAATTATACAATAGCGCAAATCAAATCAGGCAACGAGAATTTTAGGAAAAAACTTTATGATTTAATAATAAAAGTTACTTTTTTATCTAGCCAAATAGCTAAATAGCAAAATATTGAACTTTTAGTAATTTTAATTTCTCATTCTTTCAACAATTTAAAAAAAATTTCCTATACGGGTTCAAATTTTGAACAATATATTTAATAAAACTCTTATGAATGTGAATTGATAAAGAATAGTGGTTTTGCTTTCTTAAAATGTTTTTTTTATAAAGAAATTTAACAAATTTAGTTATAGTATTAATTTAAAATACTTTTTCAACGTTTCATAGATGATAAAAAAAAAGAAAAAAAAAGATTTAATAAAATAAAATACAATTACAAAAGTTTTCTTCGAACTGGAATATGAAACGTATTATAAAACGTATAAATTAAATATTTTTCATGAATTGAATTGAATAACTTTTAGGAAATTCTTATACGGACAAAAATATGTTTTGTTTCGTTTAAAAAATATAAGTAATGAACAAATTGTAGATAAATAATATTCGGTGTATAAATAAATTCAAGCAGTTAGTGAATTCTTCGAGCAAAGAGTATAAATCGGTTTGATCTAAAATGAGGTTCATAAATTTGAAAATACAATTATTTTGCTCACTCGAAATAATCGCCTTAGATTGAAGAAAATCTATGCTCTATTATACCATCCGTTCAGGAATTTTTAAACGTATAAATAAGATATTTTTCACCAAATTACCCTTCATTGAGGCTGAAAAATATATGAAATTTATTTTTAAATATATTTACGCTTGCGCTCAGAAATTAAAATGTTGCAGATTTACTTTTAGAATTGTATTGGAGTGATATAAATGGGAGTTAGAGGCCAGATGTAGCTTTATGTGCATCTCCAGCCCGCATAATTCTCAATCTCTCTTCTTTTCTCTTTAAATCTCTTTTATAAAAAAATTTAAAAAATGATGTTGTTGCATTTTTAAGCTGTTTAATTCAAAAACATTAAAATATTTAAACACTTTTCAAGGTTGTTATTTTAATTGTTTACTTAAATTTTCTGTGGTTTGAATACTGAAATCTCATTGCAAGATCGTTGACAAAGCAATAAATCTGAGCAAAAGTCACCCGAAATTCTTCGCTTTCTAACGACGACTTTTGGGACGTTGTTATTAGCCTAAAGATCCGATAAACTTTTCAATCTGACATTATTATGATTAACAAGCTATACTATTCCTTTCGAGTTATTCCTCCACTCTCTGTGCGTTCAAATGCATTCATATTGTCTTTTTATCATTTTAAAACTTTAGTACTTAAAAAGTGCTTTGAAGAGCAGTCATTGCAAAAAAATTTTATTCCTATATTTTCTTTAAAAAAAAAGTTTTTAAACCAAAATTCACCTTAAGCTTTACAAACCAGTCAAAATATGTTATTAGCTATTATATGGTGGGCGAAATCTGAAAGGACGACGCGTTTTTGCCAGGACTGAAAGAGTAAAATGAAAGCGTTTAGGATCAAGCTCATTTGGTTCATCTTGTATCTTATTCTAAATTAAAATTTTCATTTTTATATTAGTTTTTAATTTTTATTTAATTAGCTTTTTCTAGAAATTTTCCAAATTTATACGAACAAAGTTTTTTAAATGAGATATCAATGTAAATACAAAGAGATTCATGCTTGAACTAAAAAACAAGAGCCCATAAGACACTGAGAGCATTAAATATGCTTGTTTCATTCGAATAGTATTCTAACTTTTTTTAATAATTCAACGACCCCCGTTCAAGAAAAATTTAAAAAACATAGATTCAATTTAATTATGCATTATATGCTAAGCTCGAATGCAACTTAGAAGCTAATAATTATTATGTTTTTGAGAACAAAAACTTTAATGAATGTGCCAAATCTTTTTGAGATTTGAAAGAATGTTTTAAACAAATTTTTTATGTAGTTTGAAACCTTGATAGATCTTTCGTTTGAAATAAAATTTTGATACTCCGAATTTAGTTAGTCGAATTCAATTACGTATGGAACTTTACTAGTTCTTAATTAATTAATTAATTAAAAATTCTTAATTAGACTTTATTAAATTTTTTATATGATATGATTAAATATTTATTGACTTTATTTAAGATACGTGAGTTTGCAATTAAATTTCTCCATGTTAATTACTTCAATTACAATAATTTATCGTCTCTCAAAGAAAAGCAACACTCAATGAATTGTTAATAGTATGTAAATCAGTTGATTTTTCATTTTCATTGATTTTCAGTCTTCAGAGTAATTACCATTTGGATGGCACTTTTAGTAGACAAATTGGAAGCCAAATAGAGGGTTTAGTGCATACTTTTGAAGCAATACTTTAAAATAAATAAATAATCAGAAATCTTTTAAAATATTTCCACTATTAAAAAAAATCATTTTTTCTTCGTTAATAATTACAGATATATTTATATTTTTAATAAAGTAAGAATTTTCATTTCTTGCCAGTTATCTTCTATGCTAAATCAATAAGAAAAGTCTTCTATTGCACGTAAGCGCTTTACAAGAGCCTCTTTCATAGAGGATTTTATTCACAAAATAATTTTTTTTGAAAGAAGATTGTTTAAAATGCACAAAATTTATTCGATTTTGTTATGCGCAGAGAACATTCCAGAATATATTATTTAGAAAATCTCAAAGTTTTACATGAGTAATTAGATTTTTTAGAAGTATGTTTCAGCTGTATATTATATTTCTTTGAAATTTTAAATTTGAAGCAAATGTATAATAAGCCGGATAAGAGACAGTTTTGAAATCTTCTGAGTAAAAATAATTTTATAAGTCAAACAGATTTATTTTGCGCGTTTTTAGTTTCTTTAAAAAAAAATCTATTCTCCGTGGAGAAATGTTTGCCTTATACACATTTAGGGGCATTGGATTTTATTTTAGCGATGGTTGGCTTCACTGCAATATGTTTGATAAATCAAGTTTTCTATATTTCCAACCCCCACGCTTTTTACTCTTTTAAATTGTAAATACTGATAATTATTCTGAAAAAAAAGTACGTCAATTGAATCTATTAAATATACTTTTTTCAACAAAGTAAAGAACTTAAAAAAAAGGTTTGTTTTATATCATTTAAAATTAGATTCGACGGATATAATTCATAGATAGAAATTTTGAATCAATAATGGAAAAGGTTTATTGCTAGATTTTTGTGATTCAACGTTTTTTAAGCTTAATTAAACAATATATTAAGTTTATTAAATTTAAAATACTTTTTTCAATAACATCACAGTTTGAATGGATTGTAAAGTTCATTTTGTGGAATTAAAGCTCGCATAGGTTTCTTCCAATTGAAAATTAGTTGTATTGTATTTATTGTCTTAAGTATGACGATAAATCTCTGCATTGAAAAGCACGATTTAGCTTTTTAAATAATGAATATTCATTCATAGGAATAACTAATCTAATAACAAACCGCAGAGTAAAAAAAAAAAAAAAGAATAATCTTAATTGTGAAAAAATTAAAAGCAAAAAAAATCGGTGACTTGAAACCTGTTTAAAATATGTCTAATTCTAACTTATTAACTATTTTCTAGACATTCATTAGCCTTCCATTTTCACGCTCTGCCAATTAATGCACTATTGTGACGTATGGTCTTTCTTCCACGCAATCTGTCGCCTCATCCATGCAATCTGTTGCTGCCTCAAAAACGCCATTTGGTCCTTCTCATCACTTGCATGAAAGTCGAAAGTTTTTTGAACCTAGAATGACTTTTTATAGATGCATGAAATTGACCAAAATTTGTAAATACTTTCGATATAGATTAATATTATGCGTGTAATATATATAATTATTTTAAATACGGAATGAAAATGTAAGATTTTTATTTAGATAATTTAAAGTTTTGGAGACATCTTTAAGTAACACTTTTTTGTGTTTTTCAAGATACAACGTTTTTTCATCTTATTTAAAATGTTTCTAAATAGCTGAGTACTCTCTTCTTAAACGTATAGCCAATTTCAATTTCACCAGACAGTGGTAAAATAGTAAGTAAAAATAATACAACATAAAAAGTAACTTTAGAAAGAGTCTGGCATTTAAGTACCTTTCTTTCATCGTATTGAAAAGCTGACATATTTATAGAAAAATAATTTTGTTAATTTTTTTCCCAGTTTTGACAGTAAGTTAAAGAACTTGTGTGAATTTTCATTTAAACTCGGTTTAATTCAAAATTCCAAGCTAAATGTTACACCACAAGGGTTTAAAACATTTATATAAAATAAGTAACTTGAGGATTCTATAATTAAAGATCAAAATTTTTAATTAATAAGTATTTTAAAAAACAATTAAATAAGATAAAATGTAACTTTTAACCATCAAGAAAGTGTAGCGAAAACTAGATAGAAAGAAAAAGCGCTTTTATTATCGAAAGAGTCATTTTAATCGATACATAAGACGCTAAGTCTTTGAAACTTCTCTTATCAAGTTGCTTAATAGACAATTGAGAAAAAAATGATCAACCAATAAAAAATTCGCTTCTAAAACAGAACATAAACGGGATAATAAAAGTATAAAGAGCTCCATCAAGGTTCTTCCCTTGTTTTTACGGTTAACAAATGCAATGGCTATTTTTTTATTTTAAAAATTCATGAAAACTTGTATTGCTTCCCTTTATGAGTCCTTCAAAGAAGTTTGAGAATTAGCGAATGAAATGGTTCTTCTAAGTAAGAGGGTTCCTTCCTTTAAAGCACTTTAAACCGTTATGAACAGCACTCCTGAAATTTTGAATCAAACTTTTCAAGTTTTTAAAATAAATATGTTATATTCTACTTTTTTAATAAAATTCTATAAATACATGTTGAGGTATGGTTAATTCTCAATTGGCTTAAAAGAGAGGTCTATATATATATATATATAGTTTAAGTTTAAGTCTGCGTGAAATTTTTATAAGATATATTTTATTCGTTTAAAAATAAAAAATTTTATCCTAAAAATGTGTATTAAAATCACAATTAACTTATTTTTTTGCCAAAAATTTAATCTGCTTTAAAAACTAATTAATCAATAAAAATCATACAAATTCAAATGAATAAAAAAATAGAATAGCATTTAATTAAGAAACTAAATCTTTCAGTCTTAGCTCTTTTCACAAACGCAAAACCGTGAATTTGACAAGTCTTATTGAGTGCAAGGCAAATACATGAAAGGTGTATGTAGCCAAAAGGGAAAGAAATCAATTTTGATTGTGCATCAAACGAGTCTCTAGAAGCTTTTGACAGTTTTATTAAATGCTTCCTTTTCAATCAATATCGAATTTAGTGCCTTTTATTCCAACAATTTTCGTTTATTAAAAAAAATATTTTTTAGATAAGAGATCAAAGAAGTTATAAAATTTGTATTAAAAGATTTTTTCATTTTCAATTTTTGAGCTTTTCAATAGTTCAAAAAAGACAACCTCTATCCACTAGGGCTTCAATAGGTTCTGGACGTCACAATGCGAATACTTAAAGAAGCTACACACAATAAAAGTTTGCAATGCGAGCAAGCTTTTATCAATTAAAGGACATGAATGAAAAGAACTGATAGCTTCCATTCATCAGGCCGCCTGAATCAGGCAACTTCATTACTTCCGTGAGAAGAGAGTTTATGGCGAGAGATTAATTCAAACAAGAAATAATAAGTTTGATATCGATCATTTAAAATAAGTAATTGGCAATGGATACATACAGGAAATTACATTGAAAAAAGAACTTTTAAAAAGATATTTCAAAATTTTTGTCTTCATGATTCCATCTCAATAATTCATCGTCACAGCTTCCTCAGCAATGTATACATGATAAATTCTCAGAGACAAAATATTAGTTCTCCTTAATCGATCATCATCGAGCACGATGCATGCGTCCGAAGAGTCATTGCAAATTGATTGCGTCTTGTCGCCAGATGCACGCACCAGCGCATGTATCCGGTTGCTCAGGAACCCTCGTATATGCGCGAGTTTCCGTAAATCAACAAAACAAATAGCAATACAAAAAAATTATATTTTAAAAATGTATCAAGCAATAAGTCATTTTTAAACAAAAGTGCGTGGCCATAAAAAATCCTACTTAGAAGACTAACAGTAACGCCATTGTCAAAGCCAGTCAGTCCCTCCCTAATGACCAAGTGTATGGCTCTTTAGTGGAAACGTCCGGACTACAAAGAATTTCCAATGAATATGGACTTAGTTGGAAAAAATATTATACTATATTAACCAGTTTATATTATATAAAATTAAGTATGTACTGAAGTAAACTCAAATGGTGTTTAAAATGTTCAAATATAATTTTCTTAAAAGTTATTTTTAACAAGTATTCATTCATAAGTCATTTTAATCAATAATTTTTTTCATTGTTTTCTAGTTTCAGTTACATTTTGAGAATAAAATTGGCTTATGTTTAAAAAAACAAAAAAATAAGAAGTATTGACTTGTATTCAGCTCAGCAAAGTGGAAATAATCTTAATCTACAAATAATTCAAAAAAATAAAATACGCAGAAATAAATATTGAAAGCTTCAAGGTCAATAAATTTCAATATGAAATGCCAAACAGACTTTAGAAAGTTGAAAATTATTTTATTTTTAAATTATAAATATACTTAGTTTAATAATTAAAATATCAATTTATTAAATAGAGTCATTAGACAAACCGTTTTGATCTCTAAAAAAATAATTTGCATCTTTTTGTATTTTCATAATTTGGTGCTAATTAGAATGATAATAGATGAGAGAGTTCAAAAAATTTTATCACTTTGCATTCTTATTCTCTTAATACAATTTTTATCTTACGTATTTTGCGAGCTAAATCAATGAATATGTAAGCCACGTTATGATCAAATTTTGATAAAATAACCATCCGATTTAAAATAATGTTTAAAATAATATAGTAGTGCAGATTAAAAAAAAACAGAAATAATTTTCGAGAATAAATTGTAAATGAAGGTCTGCGAAAAAATAAAATCACGATGAGACTGCACAGAATGGATTAAAAGTACTTAAAAAACTCATTTGGATCAAAGTTGTGTAAAATTAAAAGTACTAAATGAAATTTTTAAAAGTACAGAAGCAATTTAATTCAAATTATTTTTACATTTTTTCAAAGGCTACTCTTTATTGAATTATTCATCATTTGAATCTGTTTCTAGTGCGTTTATGTCTTCTTTAAAGCCGAAAACTCCCAAATAATTGTAAAAAATTTATACAGAAAAACACATAAATTTTTAGTTTCATAACTTTAACTTATTCTAAATATTTTTTATATTATATTCGAGTTTTATTCTCAAACATATTGATTTCATTTCCAGGCATAAAAGACCCATAACCGAATTGTTAACGCCAATTTGAAAGTTCAAAAGTGTAATAAAGGATCTCGCATTTAAAGACACGTCGTGCAATAAATATAATTATGGCATTATTTTTTCAATATTTGTGTCACTTATTTGATTTACGCTAACTTTATTGCCATAAAGGCTAATTTTACTATTGTAATATCCTGTGGTTGTTCTCTCTAGGCTATACTAAGGCGTCCGAATTGCATGGAAACAGCATACTTATAAAATATATATACGTAAAACAGACATTCCATTCTAAGTTTATTCTGTTTTTCTATTCATGAATTTTGAATTGAAAGTCGTTTTCTAGCATTTAATCAAAAAGTATTCGAAAATAATGACTTCAAATAGAGTTTTTACCTTTAATAAAAAGCATGAAGTAAACCTAATTTTAAATAATATTGTTCCATTTTATGCGAAATAATGTCATGACAAATACAAAGTCCATTTTAAAAGTCTTTTTATTCAACTATAAAATACTGAATATGTACAAAAAGGTTCTATAGCAGATCGCCTCAACAAAAATATTTTATCGGCGTCATAGAAGATCAATGGAAATTTGAAAAAAACCTTGCAATTGGCATATAATTATTTCCATTTCACGCCGTTTCTTTTGTTTTAAGGTCTTCATATTTTTGTAATAACTCTCAGATTTTTCACCTCCTGAGCACTACCTCATGTTTATAGCAAAAGAGACCGCCTATATGGATTTATTTGAGCCCTAAAAAGCTATTTTTACGCTTAAGCGGGCATTTGGGCTTTATTTATAACTCCAAATCGGTATTTCGGAGTCAAAATTCAATTTGTATCTTTGAAAATTATAAACCTTAATTGAATAAATGTTTTATTTACATTTTAGTTTAAGAAACTAGGAATAAGCTAGAATTTAAGAAAAAAATCGTTTTTTTTACAAATATAACAAATATAACAAAAATAGTTTTTTTTAAATAAAACAAAAATAATTTTTCGTAACTAGAAATTTAATGAACGTTTGTACATCAGTGAAGAAGGTGATGGGATGTGAGAGCAGGTGATGGATTAGCGGTCCTAGTTGGCCTTGGCGCTTTCAACCCTTTCAATCTTAATGTTTTACTTTCGTTTTGGAATGCAGTTTTTCTTGGCAGGCTTCATGCCAGTCGAATGACAGTTTGGTGTTTGAATAGGCTAATGAAATGTAAATTTTCGATTTCAAAAAGATCGAGTTGAAAAAAATATTTTTATAGCTAAAATAGAAACTTAATGTTTTTTATTCTTCAAAGGTACTGTTTCCAAATATTTGAAAGCTGAAAACTATTTAAATATTCATTTAAAGTGAAAGTAATTAGAAAAAAGCATGATATACCACAGAGACTATATGATATAGTCTATATCACTAAAATTAATTAAAATTCGAAAACAAAATACTTGTTTAAAGGCAATATCCAAAAGATAAGACTTTAATATGTTAAAGACACAATAACAATATGCAAGTCATGCCAAGGCAATCCCACGTATAAATTAACGATGATGGATTGGGAAAGACAAAAGATCCTTTAGATGTGCGATGGTGATAAATATGATCGATCGAAAGCACCCGAATTAGAAGTACAAAAAGACGAGTATGCAAGGATGACTGAGTCGGTTATAAAGCTACTTGCGTTTTAAAGCTTTAAAAGAAAATAACTATTTTTTAAACTAATTTGATTAAAAATTATTTTTTTCCTTTTAAAAAATTATTATGATTGTTGTGTAATTAGGAAAACAAACAACTCAACTTTTTGAAAAAAAATTTGATTTTGATTTTTTCGTTTTAGTGAAATGATTTGAAAAAAGTTCAATAAGACATGTTCATTGAAGTACTTAGAATGGAGATTTCCAAATAAAAGATAAAATAGCAAACCAATAAAGTTTTGACGATACGTATTTGTGGAAATGCCATTCAGATAGAACCTTTTAATAACTAGAGTTATGATAACAATAATTTTCTAGAGATTACGTTCGAAAAAATACGAAAATAAATAAATAATTTTTTTTACATATTAATATATATATATATATATATATATATATATATATATATATATATATATATATATATATATATATATATATATATATATATATATATATATATATATATATATATATATATATATATATATATATATATATATATATATATATATATATATATATATATATATATATATATATATATATATATATATATATATATATATAAAATAATAGGACTATTTTAAAGAAAATGCAATTCTTATAATTCTAACCCTTTTTGAAAATTAGAAATAATAATTCAACGAAAGGTTAGGAATAAATGATCTTTCTCAAAGAAAATTGAATTATTAAATAAAATGAAATATATTTTTTCAGCTTCAAAAATTTATGAAGAGAAAATGTATGGTCGGTTATTAGAACAAAATTCTATAGCTGTCAGATCTAGTGGTTCAAACTTTGTGAGACTTTGTACTCAGTTTAGATAAATAAGAGTGAATATATAACCGGTGGGTATAACCAGTGGTTTATAATTAAATTAGTCGACTTTTCAACAAACACTTGGGGGTTAAAAATACAATTTTTTCAAAGTTGTAAATTGTTTATAATCTGCAAGGATTATACGTTAGAAAGTAAGAAACTTCCATAAAATGGATCTAAAAGACAACATGGAAAACAAGCAGTTTCAGAATAGTTTTCGTTTCAATCCTAATATGCTTTCATTAAAATTGCATTGCCGCATATTTTAGAAAATAACTTGAAGAGTAAAAAAATATAAAATTACTTGAAGTTTAATACTCATTTTTATATTTTAGTTTTATTAGTTAAAATTTTTTTTAATATTCAAAAGAATTACGGACTAAAAAAACTATTTCGAATTTAAAAATTTTTTTCTCTTCGTGCAAAGCCATTTTTATTATACTTTGAAGTTCACAAATACATCTCAGGTTTTGTATTAAGAATTCAATCTTTGATTATTTTTGCATAATAAAGACAATAAAATCACTTCGATCTGATTAAAAGACCAAAAAACGTTTAGTATTTAATGTATAAACAAACTTTTTTTTTGATGATAGAAGGGAAAAAATGTAGTCTGAGTAAGTTGGTCATCAGATAGATAAGTTTTTTTGGAATAAATACACGCTATGTATACCTATATATGTATATAACTCAATTTACAAAAATCTACCAACGATTTCATCTTTTATTGTGAGTTTTTGCACCATATAAAAATCATTTAGTAAAGTCCATTAGGAAAAGCAAATAAACACACACCCAGTTTATACGTCAGACCATGGAGAATGGTTCATAAGGACGCTTGAAACAAACGAGGAATACATCTTTTTACGCTTCAAAAACATCTCCACACAATAAGCTAAAAGCATGAAAGATTATATTTGAAACTCACTAGACTTTTGAATGAAATAAGAATCGGTTATTCTATTTCCACTTAACTTTCACTTTTATTTTAAAGGTTTTATAGAGTTCTTTTAAAAGCTTTCAAAATTTTTTTTCAAAAAGAAGCAAGTACACAAAAAATAATGTTTTGAATAATATAATTGTAAAAAAAATCTACATGATTGAAAGTTAATACAGAATTTCATCAATTTTGAAATTTGACTATTAAAAACTTATTTCAATTTTTTTTATAAAAGAAGGATTTTGAGAATATAAATATTAATAAGCAAAGAACTTCATTCTTAATCAATATATAGTTTTTTATGAATAAATTGAAAAAATATCCATACTTTAGGACCTTTGAAATAAGCATTATTTAAATTTGAAAATATATTGGTATTTTACAGTAGGCTTTGTAAAATGTACGGTCAGCCCTTGGAAAATAAATCTTAAATCTTGCGAATTTATGGAAATGTGATAAAAGTTTTCTAAAAACATCGAAAACACTTTCAAAGAATTTACATAAAACCTCAGTGTTTAGCCATCAAATTTAGAACACGCATTGACTGTCTAATAGCAACAAACGATATAACTGAGTTTTAAAAATACTTTTTATTGTTGCATAGTTTTTGATATCTATGAAACGCATGCAAAGTGTGATTTATATATAAATTACATTAAATTCTTCATCAAAATATTGAAACATAGTCCCGGCTGAAACTACATTTCAGAACTGAATTTAAAAAAAAATACATTTTTATTTTGTTTTTATGTCATTTTCACAAATTTTTTAATTTAAATTAATTAAAACCTTGAAAACCTTTTCGGGATATATGAAAAGTTTTTAAAGAAATCTTTGAACTTCAATCAGGTAGTCGGGATAAGTCTTTCTTTAATACTCTCGCATCGGCTATTCAAGCCCGTTAGAGGCGCTTAAAAGCTACATTCACTAGTTGCTTGCTTGAAATAAAAGTAATAAATACCTTTTAACAAATTTTCTTTAAAACCCAAGTATAAACGAAAGAGGTTATTTTTAGATTATACGTTATTATTTTGATAAATAATTATTATCTTCAAATTTGTTTTTTCAAATGTCTTCGTTAAATTAAAATAAATTAAAATTTTAATATTATTATTCTTATTAAACTCACAATAACCTAGATATAAATGCATTGAGAATCTAATTTATTTTCCTTGAATTCTCAAGACTTCAAAATAAATAAACAAATTCCACTTGTTATCTTCATAAATTGTTTTATCACCACTGATAATCGATCTGGCACTAGCTACCAGCCTTCTTTATTATCTCCATCGTTTCAGACACTTCAAAAACCACCTTATTTCGTTGCATTATTTATTCATTCCTTCTCTTTCGAGTCCCAAAATTTTCCGACATTTAGTTTCAAAAGCATTCGAAATATATTTATAGTTTAAACTTCAAGAATAAATGTTTAATATAATATTTCACTGTACTTAAATTAAAATATTCATTTTAAAAACACCTTCAAGCGTGTCAAAGTTGCTTATTATTACTAATAGATCTGACACATAAGAGACCCCTAAAACATCTCCATACTTTTCAAATAACTATATAAAATAGCGTTATTATTTTTATATTATACTTCGATATATTCTATATTTAAAATAATTATTCGAAAATACGGAGAGAAAAAATAACTCTGTAACAAAAAGGGAAATTATGCTTAAAATGATCCATACGTTTATGGCGGGCTTAAAGAGCATTTATCAGGCGTAGTAAATACATACGAATCGTGCTGCTCTCCTCATTACGACCTCCACGCGGTCTCTTCAGTGCCATCAAACGAACGCTTCAACAGTAACTTCGAAATTATCTTCACACGCTGATGAATAGGGCATGTTATTAATTAAAGTAACGACCGTTGCAGGAAACATAACATGGAGAAGTGAAATTCGTGACGAACTGCATGTTAAACTATATTAGCCACGATATCGCGCAGAAGTGAAACCGCGTTCATTAGTTTAGAAGTTAATTGCAGAATTATATATTAGTGCCTACGGTTTTTGATGACCTATTTTATATGTTAATGCGCAGCTCAAAAAAATAAAACTTTTTGAAGACTAAAAAAAGAAGGTATAAAATATACCTATTTAAATCAATGTTTTTAAATTAAACGAAGTACAAAACTATAATAAAAGTTTTTTAATAAGAGGAAACATGGAAACTAAAACTTGTTCGAAATAGAATATAGCATCATTCGCATCAGAGACACCATACTCTTCCTGACTGACTTTTGATTTGATTCTTCATAGATAATGCATGTTACATTTAATTTCTTGCTTTGAACATTTTGAAATATTAAAACTAATAAAGCTTTTTTGAATTTCCAGAGTATCGTTTTCCATCTATTTGCAAGAATTTAAGATCTAAAGTATTTTTAATTTTGAAGTTGGCTTATTTCGAAGTTTTAATGCATTTATAAAAATGAAATTATTTGAAGTATGATATTGCAATATGTAAATATATAAAAAAATTCAAAAAAGCGTTTAAGATTATTTAAATGGGTTAATACGCATTTCTAGCTTTAGATTATTTTATGTTTTTTAATATTTATTCAATATTTCAATCTGATTTCAATTTTATATGTTTATCTTGAATATAAGTATTATAACATTCTTATTAAAATAATTGAAAGAGTTTTCCAAATCACTTTTTAAAAATTTATAAAACTAAATGCCCTAAACATCAATAATTAAAAGTCAATATACAATATATATGTATAATTAATTGATGGAGTATTTTTTTAATATACGAATTTCATTATTTTTTATTTTTTGCGAGGGCGCCATTAACTATTTAAGTACCATGAAAGAGTACTAGTTAATGGCATCAAATCATTATGTAGAACACTTTGAAACTACTGTAATGTCGATTTAGTTACTTTAAAAATGCATAACGGCTGTTAATAGCAAGTTATTGCTGTGGGTTTGGTATGAGTGCATTCATACGTTTTTTTACCACAGTCAGTTCATTCTAAATAGACTCTTTTTTCCCCTGATAATTGAGAAATGCTATGTTCTCGAAATTTAGTAATGACAAACTTTAAAATGTTAAAACTTTTGTAAAATAATAATAGCATAAGAAAAGTAATTAAATTCTTTGGCACCAAACATGGTTTCTTCAGTGCAAATTTTGCTACCCAAATTATTGTTCAGACATGTTCAGCCGCTGTATTATTTCAAACGTACGTGGTCAAAAGTTCTAAAAGTATTTGATGTTCTTGAAAGCTAGTATGTGTTCAATATTCTTTTTTGACTCAATGCACACTTGCTGTACATCTTCAAAATGTAAAAATGGTTCAAAGAATAAATTCAAACTTTTGGGAAAAGCATACTTGTTTTTTTCAATTCTCGAGTGACTGGAAAAAAGACAATTGTAGTGACATTATACTTTTTAAGACATGTTTTTGATAAAAATGAATACATAATATTATAAAAACGGGGTTTTAAAAGCTTTTTCATTATGTAAGAATAACTTCTTAAAAAACATTTTTAATTCTTTAAAAAAACTAATGATTTTTTTCATCTTTTTTACAATGTGTTTTGACTAAATATTTTAGAACTTAAATTTCATTTTTAAAGATAATATATATTTTTTATAAATTAAAGACGATTAAAAATGATAAAGTTATTTACACATTTTTCAACATGTGAAAACGGCCTTTTGTTATTTTATATTTGTTAAAATAAAAAACTTGTTTCTCATTCTAAAAAAGGTTTATATTTTTTCTTTATTTTTACATTTTCGAAATCTTTAATTTCTTGATCCGATAACCATCAACTGAATGAATAAAATAATATAAGATTTTTGGCCATACATCTACGTGGCTTGGTTACTTTTTCGATGTTGTAATTGCTTTAAAATATCAACAGCTTTATTTAAGTATGTGTGAATCATTCTAAAAGGGGTCCATTAAATTCTCAAAGTTATCTCGATCACTGTTTTAAGAATATGCTTTGTTGTCATCTTTTAATGAAATGAACAAATTTTCCAAAATAAAAATAAAACGACAAGTGTTTCTTTCAAAGTGGTGAAACGGCCGTAAAATTTAGTACTATTATAGCATAATTTTCAAGTTTTCAAAAGTTCTTTTTAAAGAATTTTTTCTTAAGAATTTCGTGCTTTGAACCAGCAGAAATGTTTTAATTAAAAACTTATCCCTTAAAACAAAAGTTTTATGATGTCAAATTAAATCATTGCTTGAATAACATGTTTCTTTCTTAACATTGCATTCTACTTTGAGGAATAGAAATATTATTAATTGGAAAAAAGTATTATTCATTTTTGAAATTCTTCGTAAAAAGATAATATATTTCCAAGACATATAATAAAAAAATTAAAACAAACTCTTGAAGTAACAAAAATAGATGAAAAAAATTGAATGAAAAAACTTAAAATCACAAAAACCTCATAAAACTTTACATAAGAAAATTCTTAAAAGATTTTAAGCACGCTTGTGGCAAGAAAGTAAGTTGCTCATAAAATGGAACGAGGAAGTTTCGAGTGAATTCATTTCAAACGAACCTACGCTCATAATGAAAACGCATAGATTAATTATTAAATTGTCATATTCGGCTTTGTTTCAAAGAGGTGGAACTGGCAATAATGAATTGGATAAAGATATATTTTTATGGATAGAAACAAAGAATCGCTTTCGAAATTATGTCCACGAGCTAGTCGAAACACGATAAAACTGCATATAAAACGAATTGTGTTGTGCGTGCGGATAGTCCTGCTGTTGTGGCTGTTTTTTTCTTGCAAGTTTTGCTCTTATTTGTTTAATCAGTCTTACCTTATATTTTCTGATTTTTTAATCTATTTATTCTTGTTCATCTCCATGTTTGCCAACGTCAAAAAATGCTAGAACTCATTTATAAGATTCATTATACGTTTAAATTGTGTTGATAAAAGCACATCTCTGGAAGATGCAATGAGGGCACCGCTGGGAGGCGTCTCTTCGACTCCACTCCCTCGTGAAGAAACATAAGATTTATGCTTGTTGCGCATCGTATCGTATCCGTTCAATATTTCACATATTTTGTATCAAATAATGCTAGGAAATCACTCATAGTAATGGGTGTATTGATAATGTATATTTATCATTTTGTCATTTATATAAATTCTATAGATATATTTTCAACTCTTGCCAGACTTTGGATAAAAGTGTTTTCTCTTTTATAAATTAATGACATTTTTCGAAACAATTTATTTTTATCGCGAAAGTTGTTGCTTAATTGATGAACTACTCTGAAACTCTTTTTATCGGATGAAATGTAGATTAATCGTTGTATAAAGTGCTATCTATGTATAATTTATTTCCCATAAAAAGTTTCATATGGCGGCCAAGTAGTAAGATATTGCCTATATTAAATAGTTTGAGTTATCCTTGAGTTTAATAAAAGTTATAGAAAATAAAAAAATCGTAAATGTAAAAAAAAGCAAAAAACCAATTATTTGAAAGTATTAAACTAAAGACAATTCTACCAAAAGCGTTTTTCATATCTACTTTTCATTGATTTTGGTATAATATTTAAAAAGTTTTTGAAAAAAAGACTTATTTAAAATACAGTTTTATCTTTTTTCTAAAAAAAAATTTTTTCCGAGTTTGTGATCGATTTTTTAATGTGCGAATAAATATGAAAAAGTAAAATCTATTCATTGAAAAGAAACTAACAAGATTACATAGAATGTATTTTGAACTTTTGAATAATTTTTTTCACAGCAATTTATCTATATTACATTAAACCTCTTTATCTTTTTCTTAACTCTTTGGTTACGTAGTAACTATCTTCTATTAAAATTTATTGCATTTACTACAAAATCTGTATACTAAAGTCTTTTTTAAGTTCATTTCAAACTTTTTGTTTAAAAAAATTTATTAATTATTTACATTTATTTCAACTCAAATAGTTCTTTTTTTGTGTTAAAAATTATTTTGCTAGTAAAATGCCCGTTAAAATTTTTAATAATCAAAAAATTAAATTGTCAAAAAAAATATTTTTTGGGAAATTTAAACCTATTTTTTGAGCTTGAAATCTTTGAGAGATAAGACTCACTTTCATGGACTAGAGTGTTGCAGAGATTATCGTCAGAACCTTATCATACAATTAATCGGGCTTGAAATTTATTTTAAAAAAGATGCATTAAAGCCTAAATCCCATCATCACAGCTTATTATAAAGATTGAAGATTACAAACTAGAAATAGCTGTAAAGATTCTTCCCACCACCCTTTTTAATTCCCAATTTAACTCTCAAAAGCTTTCCAATTACTCACATTTATGAATTCCAGCCAAAGTAGACATTTTCGGGTTTTAAACATTTTTAAACATTAAAAAAAAACTTAACTGGTGCGACTGGCATAGAGGTTTATTAGAACAAAATTAGTCCTATTGATTTAATTATTCTCAAAGATAGTTACGTGAAATTGACTGTATAATATACAGTGTATATCTAATGAAAAAATTTCATTAACATATTTTTTTTAAAGTTTTGTAATTAAAAATTTCAACTAAATCATTTATAGTGCTCATACAAGTTTTTAAGTAATGTGTTCTTGAAATGACACCTGTGAGGGCTTAGAGAAGCATTAATCAAGCTACTAAATTTTCAACTTTTAAAACTTACAATGAAAAGATTTATTTGAGATTTATTTAATTTTTTGAATGCGTTAAAGGATTCAAAACGGTACTATTTTTTAAATAAAGTTTAAAATAGTTTAACTAAACGCTCAGAGTTTTTGGCCGCGTTACACCTAATAATGTGCAGTTCCTTTAAATATTAATTAGACGGTTTTTTAATTCTTCCAAAAAAATATTAAACCAACAATTTGATTATATCCCTTACTTACACGCATAAAAAGTTTGAAATGCATATTTAAAACTACCAAGCTTCATTGTACTTCTTGATTGATAAAGAACAACTAATATTTTGAAATTATAGGATTATACAATTCAACGATTTTTTCACTTCATACATTAAGAACTTAATAGCTAAAAAAAAAATTTTCGTTTTAGGAACTCATATTAATAAAATTCAGAGATGCAACTGTCATGTATTTTCCTTTCTTTACTTTTACTAAGGCGTGGCTTATATGCCGATTCAAGGCTGCATAAATGCTTATTGTATTCCATACAGAGAGTAGGCCAGTAGTTGAATAATTTTTTTCTCCAAATCAACGGTTAAATTTTTTAATGCTTGTTTAAAATTTGGAACAAGTTAAAATTATTCATATTATTATTTGAGAAAAAAACCCACGGTATTCTATTTTAGTTTTTCCGAAATTAGACTTGCATTGAAGATAAATAAGCCTATGAATCACAAAAATTAAATAAATGAGAAAATCGTACTCAATTAGCCGTAGTATTCATCCAAAAAGCCCTAACCTGCTCATGAATAATGAATACGTTTAATTATCACATTTTATTTAGTAAAATAAATATTACTTTTTCAGCTTAATTCTTTTGGGTGAAGCATATAGTATTAGACACTTTAAAATATTAAGAATAGTTCAAAGAATCAACAATAAATCACATGGAAGATTTGTGTTTGCATCTAAAAAGAGTGATAGTTATCACAATTCGCACAATTTAGAAAACATAAACATTATCAAACTTATCTGCGAGCAAGCGATGGTGAAAGTACTTGCATTTGTCAAATGGAAAAATTAAATGTTTATTTTCAACCTTTATAATTAAATTGCTGAAGTTAAGTGGAATAATTTATGAGTTTTTAGAAAATGTAGACTGAATATTTTGGGATTTAAATATGTAAAAGTTTAATAATTTTTTTCTTCGCGGAAAAGATTCTAGTAATAGTTATGATAGCTAAAAGTTGTTATAAATTTTTTCTAAAAATATTTTTTATTGTATAAACTAAAATAAATATTCTCCAATTAATATTTAAACATGAAATATGTTTTAGAAGCATGCAGTTTCATATTAACAGTAAACATTTTGTCGTTTTCAAGCATCCCTATAAAATATATTTTTTGCCTACATGTAATAGTTTATATGTGTTACAACTTTAGTGTTACTACAGTAACAAAACCGACTTTTCTATAACTTTCCGCTGCGCTAGAAAAATGAGAATAGGCTTTTTTTGTATCTATCGATGTCCTATGCATAATCAGATACTTTTTTTATAGTAATTAATAGTTTATAAATAAAAAAAAACCAAGATTGTTTAAGCTTAACGTTAGTACATTTGATTTCAGTAATATTCTTTTGACTGTATTTAGACTCAGTGGTATGCATTGATTTCAGTGGTAGGCTTTAGATATTTAGTTATGTTCGAATCGGTCTTGCGACTTTTTTTGCTTATTGAAGTTTTATGTTAAATAAAGAAATTATTAAAATAACATAAAAACTATTTTTATGTTGTTTTTTGAAAATATAGGTTGGTGGCTTGCCGCCATACGATAAGAAATTCTTAAATAATTATTGGCATATTCAATACCAAATTAATAAAATTTGTATATTTCACTTTAAAATATATCTCTATGAAACAGCATCCGGAAGCAAATGAGACCCAATAAACTTATAAATATTTAAGTTTTTTGCGCATTAGTCTTTAATTAAAGTGTATAGAATTCATTTACGAGTATTATTATTTTTGTCAAAATTATCACCATAATCATTTTAAAAAAATTTATGTTTGAGCTGAAGGCCTAAAAGAAAATTATTTTAAAATAAAAATGATGGTGTCCTAACATTCAGAGTTTCTGAAAAATCGAGTTTTTGCGGTATATATTAAAATGTCCAGTGCGAAGCGCTAATAAACGAATAGAAAAAAATAGGGTGATTTAAATTAAATCTTTGAATATATAATCTAGAGGTTAATGTTATGAAGCATTCAAGTGTGCATGACCGCCTGATGGTGCTGTCTGATGATGATAGCAAATAGATTTGCTGAAAATTTGATACTCATGGCTATAAAACACCAAAGGATCAACATTGATATCTCGCTCAGACTTTATTTTGTTCTATTTATCTAAAATAAGTTTTTTTGTTTAAAAGTAATAGTTTCTTAGGAAAGAAAAATAAAAAAATTTAAAGCAAGAAGTACTTACTTTTATCTGGGAAAATTAAAGAATTATTTTATACCTAACTTATTTAACATTGTTTGTGTTTTTGCATGCATACAATTTCTTCAATAAAAATAGTTTAATAAACATTAGAAATAAATATATTTAATAATATCCTAATTTTACTATTTATTCACTTAAAGGTTGTTTTTATAAATAAATATCGTCTTTTTTGGTGTCAAAAATGTTTTAAAATTACTACACCGAAAAATAATGTGATTTCAAACAAATCTTTGACCACGTATATCAGAAAGATATTATTTTAAACTTAAATTTTATTATCAATTAGGTTTAAAAACTCATTCAAATGTTTCAAACTTATAACAGTTGTTATAATAATAACAAATAATAAATGCAAATCTCAAAAAATTTATTCAGCTGAAATGAAGCTTGTCCATAAATTTTCCACTTTTCAAGCATTTATACGTATCAAACGGATCGAAGCAGAATATTTAAAAAAAACTAACAAAGAATATTTTTCTGATAACTATAAAAATGCTTTTTTAATAAAACTACTCTAAAGCTGTTGTGAACTACAATTGAGACGTATTGTTTATTCGGCGCACTGGGCTATGCAACGATGGGAACCTGTTCTTTATGGTGTTTCGAGTCATGCCAAGGTCCAACTTACTAAGAGATTTTTAAAAATAAAAAACAGATATTCGCTAAAACACAATTTTCACATTTTATTGAGGTTCATTTATGCTTAATTTCAAAAATTGTAATTAAAGTTTTATTTTGTTAGTGAAATTTACAGTTGTTTTAATTTTAAACTTGTCTTTTTGATTCCGAAAAGGTGCTATTTGAAGTTTTTGTTTATTTGCAATGTTTTTTCTCTAAATACCTTTTTTTTCAATGTTTTTTGTAGGAAATGTTATTGTTCAAAGAATTGTTTAAAATATTTTTTATAATTTTAAAATAAAATAATATAAAATATTCAAAATAAAAATATTTTCTTTCTATTAAATTTGTGTTTTTAAATTATATATTAGATGTGCAGTTATTTCCCATCAAGGTGAAACAGATTAGTTTCTTTATTTTGTATATTTTAACCCTCTCAGATTAGTTTTATTTATTCAAACTTGTAAAAATGAATTGTTCCTTTGCTGAATCTAAATTACTAATTTTTTTAGAAATCTATACATAAATTTGTGCAATTTTTTTATACAAATAATCCGATTTAAATCATCTTTCATCCTAAAATACTATTCTTATATGATTATAAAAAATATATAACTATTTCATGATCTAACCCGTCCATCCATTCGTTAAGAATTCCTGAGAACAGATTAGTTACTCTGGATTTTAAAAATACCATTGCTTCTTTTTTCGAAATGTATAAAAGTTTTGAAGAAAATCTGTTCTGAAAAGTTTTACTGAACCAAAGGATTATAAGAAAACATGTTCTGTTCTTTAAAATACCAATATATTCTCACGCTTCCAAATAAAAAAAATGTCAAATGTGAGAAAATATTAATATAATTTCAATTAATCCCACAAAAATTAAATTAATAAATATTGAAGTTTTTTACTCTTTATATTATTAACATTGCCCTTTTGTAACATATTTGAAATAAATTTGTATAGTATAATTATGTTAATTTTAAAATCTTTTTATTGAAACTCAATTATACACAATTAAGTATTTTTAAAAACTATATTATTTGAAGCACTAAGCAACGTGCAATATTTTTATGATTCACTAGCTTCTTATTTTAAATAAATGCAATTTAATAGCTTTTGGAAGACTTCAACAAAGCCTAGCATACAAAAATAAAAGTGGAAAATGTTTTTACATTATTTTTATAAAAAGAAAATTTTTGCAGTTTAGCTATGAATTCTAGCAAAATATTTTAAATATAATGATGAAGTTTTTACTATTTTTTATGATTATATTAGTCATAATATTATTTTAATTCATTTATGAGTGTTAATTGATAAATATTGTAGCTCCTTACTCATAAGCTTTTCTATTATTAGTCTAATTAAATTATTCATTATATTAATGAAATTCAGTTACAATTATTATTGTTTTTCGCCATAATCAACACCGTAGATATTCTTCGAAGATAAATTATTTAGATACAAAATCTTTAAAAAAACATTAAAAATCAGAATGGTTTCATCCATTTGGAAATGTATAATTCGTTCGTGCTAACTCGAAATAAAAAATCAATACTACTATAAACATCTACACTCTGTATTTAAATTTAAAAGACATAATTTTTTAAAGTGGGTTTAAACATGAAAATGAATTCTCTTGATTATTTTTCTATTTCAAAATTATAATTTTTGTATTTTATTTACTTATTTTTTGCTATTCCAACAGTCCAATATGAAAAATTGTAACAATAGCTTTTCATTAGTCATTGTAACGATAAGCTTTTTGGAAGGCTTGTTCAATTCTTTCTGGGTTTCCACAAAACCTCATTAAATCTCATTTTTTGCTTTCATCAAGTTTTCCATTAGAGTTACTTCTTTTATTACCACACAATTCATTTGAAGGCTTAAAAACACAAATGCCGATCAAAAATTTAATATTTTTCAAAGGTTTAAAGGTATTTTCCACAAATTTAGCTAAAAACTTCAAAGAGTTGATTGGGAATATTCATGGCTTCGTGAATTATTTAACACTTGTCGGCGTTCTGAAACATTGATGAAGTGAACGTCAAACTAGAAATTGTTGATTTATGACTTTATCGAAAATCAACACATGGGTACTTTCGATGATTCTAATGCATTTCATGGCACATTCTTTCATCGTAACTTCCTATCCATTTAACTAAGCCGTAGATCAACATTATAGCCTCAAAGATTAGCCAATTTTGAACTTAGATGGCAGTCAAATTGAAAGACTTACACACTTAGTTGGTTAACTAACCAATAAATAAATAAAATATTTTAAGTCAAATTTCCGATTTACACTTTTTTTAGAGACTCATAAAAAATAGCAAGAATTAAGCAGAAAATCCATTCATGTAAAACTTTTAATTTCTTTTTTTAAAGAGCTTTTGTTGGTAAAAACCATGGACTTCTTAATATAGGTTAGTACGAAAAAGTCCACGGTAAAAACCCACAGACCGACAGGCTTTCGTTACGCCTGAGATTTTATATCTGTTACGTAGACATTTTTCTGAAGTTTATTGTTTTTTTTAGATTTTTGTCGTGAATTATCAATTTTTTTTAGATTTTTGTCGTGAATTATCAATTTTTTAATGAATATTTACCAGTCGAGAAAATTATAGATTCTATGCTTGGATATTGTCATTTCATGCACGAATTCATGATTTAAAATATTCAATATACGTTTTTATTATTATTGAAAACTTTATGCAATTAAGTTTACTTTCAATCCACAGGACTTTGATATGAGCGAAAGAACAAAAAGCTCTGTCTGTCCTAACACTCTATTGATTGGAAGACTTCTGGCCTCTTTAAACAACGAAAGAGGTACGGTATGAGAAAATTTGCGAAGTATATTGTGTAGTGAAGCGGGGCTGTAGCTGAGACAGGCGCGGTAGATTAACCTGTCATGATTTGTTAAGTTTTTCTAAACCGAATGATTTCATATTTCCTGTTGCAAGATTAGTGTGGAGGAAAGCACATATCTTCTCTAGCATGTGTTAATTGGATTCTACGTTCGCTTAATATTTTATTTTATACATTTTCCTTACTTTTTGAAGGCATCGGCTTTTTAGTTTTATATATTGGCTATGGCTTTGTTTGATGCATGCAATTTGAATATTTTTATTTATTAAAAAAGTAAATTGACTTATTTCTCACTTTTTAATTTCCTTCTTTGTAAAGTGAATAAAATATAATAATAAAATGGTCAAAATATTTAAACTGCAAAAAATATTTAAAAGGTTAACTTATTTTCAAAGAGTAGTTATTAAAATTTAAATCTAAATCTTGAAAAATCGAGATCATTATATTCTCTAAAAATTGGAACTCAACATGCAAAAATATTTTTGTAAGTTTTTTTCAATTTATTATACTTTAAAATAAGTTTTTGTATTCATTGTCGTTCATTTCACTCTATTCCGTCATATATCTGAATTCATTATTTTTTCATATCATTGTTACTTTTTTTATTTTAATAATGGGGTCTTTAATACATATTTTTCGCTATTAAAAAAAGTTTGTTTATTTTTTTTTTGAATTTTGTTATAAAAAGTTTAATTATAAGTTTTTTTCTTTTAATGAAAAATCTATTTAAAAAATCTTTTACAATTTGCATTGTTTTTTTGGAAATTTTTTTTCAGCGTTGTTCAAAACTTTTCAGCCTTGATTAAATGTTCATTTAGCGACTGGCAATTAGGGATGTTTCTCTTGGGTTTAAATTGATTGATAAAAAATCATTTATTTTCAAAACTTTAAAACAGTTACAATTTAGGTTTTTGTATCTAATTTTTCGTTTTAAAGGTGTTTATATTTTTATAAAAGCAATTATTCCATCTAAAACTTTTCGCAATTAATTCTAATTAAAAATGGATTACGTAAAAACCATCATAAACTTAACATTTCAACAAACTGAACTAGAATTTGTTATTAATTAAACTAGATTCTCTACAAATTGATATTTATCAGATTGAAAGACTTTATTTGTTCGGGTTCAGACATACTTTTGATTTTCTATCGATTTCAAATAGCTCAGTGTCACATATTTTCATACAGAGAGTTAGAATGTCACTGATGATGAGACAGTTTTTGAAAAATAGGATCAAAATAGAAGGCTTAGAGATATTTGAATTGATTCTATCAACCATTTACTTTAGATTTTTAAAGAAATAAATTGGAATATCTTGATGAAATTGAAATGAAAATGAAAATATATAAAATATTGTTTTCTTTTTTCTGATACATTCAATCTTTAAATATTTCTTATCTCATTTGAAATTCATAACGAAATACACATCATTCAGCTTTTAGATTACTCATTGTCTTGAGAATCTCAAAGACAACTGAATTTAATAATAACTTTGCTATATGTAAATTAAATGACTCAGAAATATGTGAAGATTCTCATATATAGATAAACTTTTGAAATACATATACACATAACTTATATCAATACAATGCAGATATATCAGCTCAAGTGGCAGCAGAGGAGCATGGGGAATTGGATAAGAAGATGAATGCCACCAAAAACTCTATCTACCAGCAAACAGATATTCTCCTGTCAAACCTTTTCAGCGTGTGGCCCTATTTCTTCCACCAAAGGAACTCCACTATCTACAGATCTGCCAACTTTTTCAACGCCATTCTGATGCGACACAGAGCTTCGGTGAAACCGGGTTTGTACTTCTGGGATGAGGTTCAGTTCTACGCGGACATCATTGAACATTTCCTTCTATGGCTGAACTACGAAATCGATGAGTGTCTGCATAGCTTCCATGGCACAGGCCACAACTATATCGTTTTTATATCTCAAACCTCGTATTCAACGTTGATGACTAAGGCCTTAAAATCTTTCAATTACCTTCTCAACTCGCTGGCTTACCTAGGAGCCGAACAATCTTTGTGTATATGTTTCCACTCTTTGATTTGTTTCAGTCACAAGGAAACCTTTTATTACGCTAACCTGACATTCAGTGCTGAAGTTATGTTTCGTACTTATATACAATCACTCAAACTTTTAGCCGAACACAAAAACGACGAAATCAAGACTCTTGAATACACAGCGCTGTTTCCAGAATTGAGTTATTGTCGCCAAGAAATTCTTTCTGGAATGGACAACGTGGGAGTTCCAATTGGTCCATCAGTATGTAACCAGTCAAGACGCAATGAAACCAACATTGTAGATGTCAATCTCCTTGCCAGCAAAGAGCTAATTTTTTTTGAAGATTTATTGTACAATATTCTGAGCAGTCGAGTAGAAAGCACTAAGTTTTTCTTCATCATATCTACTCTCATTTTCACACTCTGTTCTTCATATATCATTCTAACGAACCTATTCCGACTTATTTATTTCAAAAGCAAAATAACAAAAAATAAACGGAAAAAGAAGCAGCTGAGATTCGACTCATCTTCGCACGAAACATTTCAAAACAGTACTACATCTCGTCCTATTCAACTCACGAGCCTACCAAATCTCCCACCCCCACCGCCTACGAGGTTTGACTCCAATGGTCCTTCAAACCTCTACCATTCGCCACAGCTTCAAGTACAGTCTCCAACACCAACTGCACAGCTCTTCGGCAGCTCCAGCCACTTCAACAGTCTCTCAAGTAGTCGCAACCATCTTTCTCCAAATTCAAACCGTGGTGTCAACTTTGCTGCCTTGAAAGTTGCGTCTGTATAATTTGTTGAGCTTTAGCTTTATAGTTTGGCCTGCTAAACAGTAATGATAATAAATAAAATATTAAGTAGTGAGCTCTCAGACTCTATTCATGAGTTGATAATGTTTGAAAAAGATAACGTTAAATTTAGAAGAAAAAAATAGAAGAATTGTCTAATGTTACAAAATATTCAGAGATGTCTTGAAACATTAATTCTTAGTATTCGGTTGAAAGCTCCTTTGAGACAATAGTTGTTTTTATGTGCCAGAATTTTCGATATTGAGAACTACATTTTTTTTATTCCTACTCGAAAATGTTAAACAAAAGTATTTTATCGTTAACTTTTGGAACTGATAGGTAAAATTTTATTATTATTGTTTACCCTTGAAAACTTTTCAAAATTTATACTGAATATTATTAATAAATTGAACATATTTTTTTTCATTATCTCTAAATATATTTCACAATCAGCTTAGAAAAACAGGGGTTTCGATATCAAGTGTTAATTACTAGTGAGCTGATATTCCAGAGGTCATCATCCTTATGGCTTCTACCTGTAGCTTTCTCCCATCTATTTGCCACTAAGGCAAGCCATACTCTTGATGCAGCATGTATTTTTAGATATAAAATTATATTTTATATAATTCGAAAATTGTTTTTCGATGTTTTTATGGAAAAAGAGACAAAAATTGAAAGATCGATATGAATTTTTATTTTTATTGAGTAATGCACTCAAATAATGTATTCCAGAAAAATAAAGGCACGTTTTCATTAGCAACATTAATTATCAACTATTAATGCTCAAAGTTAATTGAAACAATGAGTTTTTTATTTGATAAACATGAAGATTTCATTAACCAAAAAATGCTTTCAAATTAATTAATTGATAGAAACAAGTCAGGAAACCCTGAATTAGAATTGCATAGACGGATGTGATGGCCGATTCATATCATGTGTACGGGTTCGCTTATTTCATATCTTTCTAGATTAAAATATTATAACTAAAAATATCTATTTACATTTTTTTATGTTTTAAATACGCTATTACAACAATATGGCAATTTTTAAAAAAAATAGTAATATAGAAAATCAATTTTTCAAAAAATGAATATAAAGAGTATTGAATGGATAATTTTATATTATTGACTACACTGAAAATGCGTGGAACTGTTCAAAAAGTTTCAAAAGACAAACATAGTAACTCATTGTATATTAATTTCAAATATAATTATGAATGAAATATATAAACTATTTAAACTTGAAAATAAGAATAATTTAAAACTCAAAAAGTAAATAAATACCTTTTTTTTAAATATAAAATACCTAAATGAATTCTCTTTTCCAATCGGTATGGTGAAAGTGCTCCATTTGTTTGAAAAAAAATTTCATTTAAATAAATTTCAGCCTCTAAGAAAAGACATTTTTTATGAATGGTGAAAATGAAAATATTGAATGCATGATAGGTTAAAAAAGAAAAATAATAAAAGAAAAAATATATAAATATATTTAATATCTATGATATAATATAATATATGTGAAACTAAATACTGATTGATGAAATGAAAAAAAAGTAAATTTAAAAGATTGAGCGCAACTCATTTGAGCAAATATAACTTAAGGATAACTTTACCGATTTATAAAAGTATAAAAAGTTAAATAAAAATTGCAATTTTTATAAAATAAGGAATGATGAAGCTTTCAAAAATTAAAACTGAGTACCCAAAATTATTGAGCTTTTTGCTTTTGACGTAAACGATTTTCCCATAACATGTCTCAAACTAGCACAGCTTTAAGAAGCACGACCGAGGTAGGCTCAACGTGAAGAACGATTGTCTGCGAGGGAGTGTATCGACCCAGAAACTTCATTTCAAACACCTCGAAAAGATCGTATTCCTTATCGAGTTGCGCCTCTGAAAGTGTGTTGATGGTGTATTCGATCTTGATTGGCGAGCCTCTTTTGGCGACGTTCAAGAAAGCAAGGGCGAAACTGCCTTTCGGAAGTATCTTCTTTTGCCATACGGAAATCGAACTGCTCTGTGGGCATGGGGTTGGGGGACTGGATGTATTGATAATATTTGACAAAAATCATTAAGTCGACTTCTGTGTGCATGCCGGAATCAAATAAAGAGATGGTGTGATACCCTAATCAAACATATTACGCAAAAGATAGAATCAGTTGGTTGGGCTTTTTTTAATGTTTTTTATTCTAAAAACGTCAAAAGATCCATTTTTCCAGAACTTCATGTGATTTATTTGTCTATAGCCCGTTTATAATGATATATTATCAACAATATGTTCATAATGATTTGTGTAAAATATTTTTAACTTCATTTCATTTATTATTACTTGAATTGATTATGGAAAAAACTGTTACTATTTACGGGTCTTTTTTAGAATCTCAATAGTTTCCTTATAAATAATGCAGTTCTGGAAACAAAACATAATAGAAAATCCGTAAAAGCGCTTCTATAAATTATGTAACAAGGGAAGAAAAGTCTATCCGGCCATAAAATCACTAATCATAATCTACGACTCTTAAATTGCTCTCCAAATCTAGAAAGTTACTCTGAATGAAACAGTTTTTGTCAGCATTTCATTGTATAAAAAAAATAAAACACACTAAAATTAGTTAGAGCATGAATAAAAAATCAAAAGCGTTTCGTTCTTTATTTAAAAGCTTTTTTAATGACAATTACTTGGCTTTTAAGAGCACAGTGTAAGAAACTGAATATAAACACAGCGTCCAAAAAATTAATTTTTGATATATTTTTCAATAATTAAATATTTACATTTTGAAAAATTGATTTTGCTTTTGAAATGTAGGGAAAATTTGTTTTATTATTATTGGTGAATTTGTTTCCACTTTCTATACTAGTGCCATTATGTATTTTTTGAAGTTTTTGATTTTTTAACAATAAAAAGTGCCATGGCTTGAAAGATTATTTTTTGAGTAATGCAGATAGTAATCTAAAAATAATATAACTTTTTAAAAACAGTTTTTTATTCTTATTTTGATGACCATCTGTATCTCAACTCTTCCTTCAATCTTACTCTGGGAATATAATAAATTTTTCATCTTCTATCTGATTGATTGATCCATAGATTTAGTGATCAACGAGCTGATAGATAAGTCGCTTAATTAATTTTACAATCAATCAAAGCTATGCGTTTGAAATCTAGAAAAGTAATTTAATAACCTGAAATTACCCTAAATTTTTAAACTATAAAACTTTGGTTAATATTTTTAAAAACTTAATAGAAAAAATATTAGAAATTTTCAAACGATAAAAATTTGATTAATCGATTTTCTAATTCAATAAAAAATTATAATTTTTTAACTTACCGTTAAAAATCATCAATAAAGCAATAAAGATTTATAAATTATAATATAATTTTCAATTAACTCAAGCAATTACTTGAAGATATCGCGTAGCCTGGATGCCTAAGGGGTCTTGGCTGATGGCGATGACATTTTTGTTGAGAAGAATGTTCCTGGAAGAGGTTTTGATATGTCGGACATCATTGGAGAAGATTATTGGTGCAGCCATCATTGCCCACATCGCCATTTGCACTTTTTCTTGCGCTTCTGAGAGACCGCTGTTTCCTATGGTCAGCTTGAGGGAGAAAGATGTTTGTGATGTTTTTTTTTATAAAAAAAGAATTGTTTTTAAAGAAAAAAAAGAAAAAATTGGTTTAGTTTTTTATGGTCAAGGTTTATTTTCTTTTTTTGAACTTGGAAAAAATAAGTAAGTAATTTTATTCTCTTAATTTGTATTTAAATATTTAAAATGGAATCGAAAAAGTTTTAAAAAAGCTTAAATTGCCGATAGATACATGACACACGTGCTTAATTGTATATATGGCTCCAACATTGTGGTGTAGGTTTGATGTCGTTAGCATAAAAAGATTCTGCTTTGACAGTATGTATTATAGCAATATTTAAGGCCTATTTGTAGGCCTCCTCAAATTATGTTCACGCATTAGGTGGATTTTATATTAATTCAACATCCACATTTTTTTCCATTTTATATAAAAATATATCTACATTAGAAGCAATTATTATAAACTCCAAAAAGTATCCTAAGTGGCCTTGTATGAATAATAACAATAATTTATAGTTACAACACTAATGACTCTTTTTTTCCAGTAAATTTAAAAATTCCTCATAACAACTTCGTAAGGAAGTGACTCTCAACCTGATCAGGATCGTTCCATGCTCCAGGACCAACAACGGTGGAGAAGTTGTACGGATCCGTAGCCCAGTACAGAATCATGCTTTCAACGCTGTGATAGTTGTAGTAGATGTCGGTGAGCGCTCGAAACATATTGCAGGTCTCAGAGATCACGGTGTAGTTTACCTTCGAATTGATGTGACGAGTTTTTTGAGTGTTTCTATCAGAAAAAGCACGTGTTGTGTGGAGGGTTTATAATTTAGTGTGTTGTGTTTGTGTTAAATATTTAAATGATTTATTAATTTAAGTATTATAAAATGAATTTTGCAAAAATACAAAATATTTTTTTTTTCTTAAACCATTAGAAGGTTGGCTAGTGTTATTATAGAGACTTGATAGTCGTCAAGACGATAAAATAACCAACCACGCCTCCGTAATACTTTGCGTACATGGGCCACTGACACGAATATAAAATAGGACGTCCGGTTTTATTTAGGGCATCTCTCATAGCTGGAAAATCTGTGCGGGTTTAAAAAGGATTAAACAGACATCAAATATACCTATTGTTCTTATATTATTTAATATCCTTATCAAACAGGAACAAAAATTAGTATCTTAATAAAGAAAATAATTTAAAATATATTAATTGAAAAAAAACCAATAAATTTCTAAAACCTCTAGCATAGTCTTCAAGGCTTGCATAACATCCATCAAACTTGATCTTATCAACGCCCCAGTCGGCCATCGTCTGGGCGTCAATCTCAACGTGTTTGTTCGTTCCCGGGTAGCCTGCACATGTTTTCGTCCCGATGTTCAAATACACGCCCAGCTTCAAACCTTTGCTGTGAATCTTAAATAAGAAAGACGTTTTTAGATGTGAGAGAACTCTAGAATTTAAATTTAATTGGAAACTTTTATATTTTCAAATTACTAGTTACACGAAAAGTTGACAAACGAAACAATAATAAACGAAACATTGAATTGAAACACAGAATATCTATAAAAATGTACGTAAGATTGAAAAATTACATAATCAGCCAGTCCTTTCATTCCGCTGGGAAATCTTTTGGGGTCCGCGTAAAGTCTTTGGTTTTCGTCTCTTTTTCCAGCACTCCAACAATCGTCTATTGATAAATATTCATAGCCCGCAGCTAAAAATCCTTTGTCGACCATAGCGTCTGCTATTTCCTTAAAGAGCTTTTCACTATTTGGAATTGGAAGGTTTCATGTATTACAGTTGAAGTTCAAGTTGCGATGATGAATGCTAAATTTACATGTTTAACTTTAATTTACTTTATTAGGTAATTATTAAAGTATGGAAAAAAAGTGTTTTAAAAAATTCTGTAATAATTCAAGTGCGTGACATCCAAAAAGCATGTATCTTATAGAAGAGTATTTTGGCGTGTTAATTCGAGTATAAACAAAATCGATATAGACGCAAATTAAGTAAATTCAAAAAAATTCATAAGTTTTTAGTTGAAAATACTTTTTAAAATAAACTGTGTTTAGTAGTTTGAATTTCATGTTAGAGATGCTTTTTCTTAATTGTGTTTTTATATTTTTTAGAGACAGAATCGTTTAGTTTTAATAAAAAAATATTAAGCAAAAAAATTTTATCCCATATAAGGCTGAGTGAATACTAAGTGTTGACCTTTAAAAATGTATATTGTTATATAATAAAAAATCTATAAAAAAATGATTATTTCAAAAATATATTGAGGTTAAATAGAAGAAAAAAAAAGTTTCTAAAAAATTTTTACAAATTTTATTAATGTTTCATAAAATCTTTTACATTTTGTACTTCTTTTGGTATATCGTTTTCTCATAATTTTGTAATTTTGTAATTTTCAGGGTTGTAACTTTGAATAAAATTAATTTCATATATACGAATAATTATTTAGAAACATAGCTGAATGTTTATATAAGTTTTTTTCTCTCCATAATTTAAAAAAACATTTTCTTCACAAAAATACTATAGTTTTCATTGACTTTTTACAAAATGAAAATAACAGAAAAGTTCTAGAATTCAACTCAAAAACCTGATACAATTATCCGGGTCCAGGTCGCATCTGTACGAGCATCCAAACCTCAGCCACGACATCCAGCCCATGGGAGGCAGTCTCGCTAGGCCATTGTCGAGACTTGAACACATTTTTCCTATTATTGAAATTACTATTGCAATTTTTAAAAGTTTAAACTTCCGATTTAAATTCATTTTAGTGTTTTAAATGTACAACTTTTAAAGTTTAGAAGATTTTTAGGTGTATGTGTTTAATAAAAGCACGTTATTTAAAGAATTGATAGTAAGGTAGTTAGCTAATTTATGATATTGGTTCTGAAATTATTGCATTTATATACTGTTAACTTAAAAAAGCACACAACTGGATAGTTTATAGTGTGAATTAAGCGTTTCTTCGAAGGTGGCTTTACTAAAGAACGATCACGCGTTAAGTTAAATACTCCATTCATTCTGATCACATTCATTGCTTAAAATATAATACATTGTTAGCTTTATAGGCAAATTAATGCTAAATCTTGCGCTTGTCGTGGTATGCAGACTTTAACATTAATCTTAACTATTCTCTCGAAAATACTGTTTAAGCTAATAAATGGGTGTTAAGTTTTTATTTTAGCCATTATTTAATCCGTTCTTAGTTAATTAGAATATATTAACCAAATGCATTAACACCTATTAGTCATATGTAAAAAATCTTTTAAACCTTCTTTAAAATTTTGAGAATACTTTTTTTATAAAAACGGGAAACAAATTTCAACGATTTTTAGCGAATAAACTTTTTGAATAAAATGTCCAAAAGTTTTTAGAATATTTTTTAATATTGTAATTTTCTTTATAGTGTTATTAGTACGGCCATGAAAGCCTTGAAAAAAAACAGGCTGCAAACCAATAAAACCTCTTTCTTTGAAAATTATTTTTTATACCATAAGCTTGCTAAAACTGGTTTTCACCTGTTGTAATAAACATATTGTATAAAGTTCTTACATTTTAGAAGTAATTTATAGTTTTTAGAAAATAAACTTTTATAAAAATTTATATATTTGTGTTTCTAATAAAAAAATAACATCAAAACTGCAATTTCATAATTCGCTACATCTCAACCTTCGACATGAGAATGATAGAAAACATTATTGTACATTATTTTTCAAAATATAGTTTTATATAGATAGCCTTAGAAGTAAAATTCAAGTGGATGAATTTATATGCCTAATATAGACATTAAAATCGCATAAAGGGCCAATTGAAATGCTAGAATGCACTCAGACCAATCTCATTGGGCCTTGATGTTGGTTTACCGCAAGCATGGAAACTACACCACCTACAATATGTCATCTCGTCTACTATTTAAGACCCCTTTTATTGTTTCTGAAGGGCTAGTTGTTGATGAGAAATTAATTATTTAATCATATTCTCAGAAATGGATATAACCTTCTCAATCGACTCTATTTTGTCGGATAAATTCGACCTGAGTCACAAATCCAATCAACAAAGTTATTCGAGTAACTTAATTAGTTTCTAGATTTTTAAAGTTTTTAAATTATATTTTTCTAAGTTAAACTTTTACAATTTTACAATTTATATTACTTTTAATTTTTTTTAAAACCAAGCAGGCGATGGCGTCGATATAAACGTAAAAACCAACGACTACGAAAAAAGGTTGCTCGAATCGCTTTGGTGGAAGCGGTGGATCAGCATTAACTGGAGAGTCATGCTTGCACACTTTTGCACTCTGAACCACTTCCCACCCTTCTATCACACAACTCATAAGATCTACAAAGTGTATCCCAGCACGCGACAAAGTTATTAGTCTTATCGTTTTCTAATACTAAATTTAACGTTTTACGGTCAAAAAACTCTTTAGAAGTACTAGTAAGGATCTGCATTTTATTTATGAGGCTTGTTTTTTTTCAGCTTTAAATTCTCTGTTTAAAATCCACATTCTACATAAAACCAACCTTTTATTTGATTTGAATAAATAAGTCGAAATAACTAAAGCCATTTATATAATGCTAGAATCTGAAAAATTCGAATTAGTACCCTTATTGACATGTCATCAATTTCACTTCCTAGGTTCCAACCACGCTAAAGCCGCAGCACCACGTCAGCAGCTGATTAGCATGGATACAAACACGTTCGTTAAAGTCACGAATTGTAAACGTCAAACTATTCTAAGGAGGTCAGTGTTCACAGAAAAACAACGCAGAGACCTTGAAAAAACGTTCCAGAAAGAAAAGTACATCAACAAACCGGAGAGAAAATGCTTGGCTGATAAGCTGGGTCTGAAGGACTCTCAAGTGAGATTTTCTGGAAAATAGATTAATAACCATAGAAAATTTCTAAATAAATCACTTTGAAAAGAGTAAATGTGTGGGAATAATTTAGCATGATGAGTCGATAAATTATAAAAAATAATTTCAAGGTGAAAATATGGTTTCAGAACCGAAGGATGAAATGGAGGAATGCTGTTGAGAAACTTCAAATGAGCATGGCAAGGAATCACAAAACGCAAAAAATTAGAAATTATTTGTGCGTGTGATCAATGAGACGTGCGACATGAATGCTTTTGACACGTTTCTTACACCTTAAACAATCACGAAAAAACTTTAAAAAATTAAAAAATGAGTAAAAATTTTTCTTGGGAGAATTATCACACGTTTTATTTGCTCAATTGCGATTTAATGCGAGTCTCTAAAACGAGTGTTAAACGCATTCTGCTTCTTCCTAAATTATTCCATGCAACAAACGTGTGACTATCGTTTTTATATATTTTTTAAAACAATTACTTCTTATTATAACTTAAAAATTCAATAAAAACCATTTTTAAATTGGTCTTTTTTTGGCATTTTACTGGTGTGTTCTGAACTTTTTGTTTGTGAGAAACAACATCTGTTGTTTGACAAGCATGACAAAAAATGAATTTCTCTGTAAAAATGTATTAATATAAAAATGGCAAACTAGATTGGATTCAAATATTGATTAGAACCAATAAAAAAAAGCTAAACTAAAAAATACTTTGAAATATAAAATTTCTTTTTTATTCGATAAGGCATTTATTTTCAAAAACGAACGCAGCTTGAAATATTTTATTTTTCTACATTTCATTGACCCCATATTCAAAGAAAATGTTATCTTGAGAAACAAAAGATATTGTTTAATCCTTTTAAAATCAAATTAAATTTACGGAAAAAAAACTAAAATCTTTTAAAATGACGACAAAATCAACAGGTTAGTATGTATTTTTGATTAAACACTCATTTTCTTAAAGGTCTCAATTTTTAAGTTTCTGATGACATGCACTACAAGAAAAGACAGGAAAAAAGTGAAGTGCCTTTCTATTTAAGCATAATTTTTATTTATTTATTTACTTTTTGACAGTTGAGTTTCTATAACATGATGATTTATTTCATAAGCTTTTTTAATTAAAACTATTCTAACATCCACAACAATATTTTAAAATAGAATCGAATAATATCTTTCGAGTAAGCGTGAAATCAAATAACTTTGTATTTTTAAAGTTTTTTAAGATTAAAATGATGAGATTAATTATCAATTCTAAATGAACCTCCTAGTTATTTAATTTAGTGGGGTTTTCTGGGGTCTGACAAGGTTTCGCGTGAACACCTTGATGTCAATACTATGGTTAGTACTTTCAATTAAGCTACCCTGCTTTGTATAAGTTTTTTGATAACTTTAATTTTTTTAAATCTGAAATGGAAAAAACGATTAACAAAACAAATATTTTTTAGCGAAGTCATTTCTAATGATTGGCATTCTCCAAGAGTGCTCTTTACTATTTAATGCCCTTCAAACTAAAAATATTAAACTTTTCAGAATAAAATAACTAATCAGAACTTTTTTCATTTCTAAATAGTTAAAGATTGTCGCGGTAATTCCGAAAATATGGCAAATATGTCGATGAAGTTTTAAACTCGAAAACAATATTTATGGTAACTTCCCAGCATATTTAAACAATCATCGGCAAGTGGTCCAAATAATATTCATAAAAAAATTATATTTTTTATTAAAATTTTCTCTACAATTTACTGCGAATGCGACAGGGGCGGCGATCTTCTGCAAATTTGGCGGGAAGAGGTCCTACCCAACATGGACGATCCTGGGGTGTCTTGGGGCACGGACCCCTTTCTCCCACTTTAAAAAAATGTTCAAATTTCTGTTATGATACGAATATTTAAATGAGCAAAGAATAGTTTTGTTTTAGACATTTATCACTATAACTACACATACTCACAATATATTACTATGTAAAAATTCTGTTTTATGCCATGTTTGACGATTATTCTCGTATCAATCAATCAATCAATCAATCAATCAATCAATCAATCAATCAATCAATCAATCAATCAATCAATCAATCAATCAATCAATCAATCAATCAATCAATCAATCAATCAATCAATCAATCAATCAATCAATCAATCAATCAATCAATCAATCAATCAATCAATCAATCAATCAATCAATCAATCAATCAATCAATCAATCAATCAATCAATCAATCAATCAATCAATCAATCAATCAATCAATCAATCAATCAATCAATCAATCAATCAATCAATCAATCAATCAATCAATCAATCAATCAATCAATCAATCAATCAATCAATCAATCAATCAATCAATCAATCAATCAATCAATCAATCAATCAATCAATCAATCAATCAATCAATCAATCAATCAATCAATCAATCAATCAATCAATCAATCAATCAATCAATCAATCAATCAATCAATCAATCAATCAATCAATCAATCAATCAATCAATCAATCAATCAATCAATCAATCAATCAATTAATTAATTAATCAATCAATCAATCAATCAGTCAGTCAGTCAATCAATCAATCAATCAGTCAATCAATCAATCAATCAATCAACCAATCAATCAATCACTAATGATTTTTATAGCGCCCTTTACTAAGTGAACAAAAGCGCTCAGCCATCACGTCCCGAACAAGTACGCCTCGACGAAAAGTTATGAGTGAAGTGAAGTATCAAGACAAGAGTTTAACTATGTTTTTATTGAAAAAATTGTGAGAGAGGTACGGACTCCAGGAACCACCCTCCTTCCCCCCAGGATCGTCGCCCATAGTTTAGATTTTTTGAAATAATTACTGGCTTAAACGCCTGAAATTTTCAGGATAAAAAACCAAACCTAATATTAATATCAATAAAGATGTGTTGAGAGCCATTATCAAAATGAGTTCTCCAAAATACAACAAGTCTGTTTGCAGACGATAGCCTTCTTTATAAAAAAATTAGGAACGGTAAAAAATTCAAAAATCTTATTAAAAGATCTAAAAAATTAGAAAAGTGTGAGTTGGACTGGTAGATTAACTTTAGCACTTCCAAGTATGAAACCATTCACGTCTATCTATTTTCATCTGGGTTTTTTATAAATATAATTTTATCGAAAAATATCAACACATTCTCGTTTTTGCGGGAATATTTTACAATTTGGTTAGATTATCTTTTTGAAAACAATCTGACAAAATATGTGCTTGTCAAAAAAGCTTCACCCATGCTCAATCTATGCTGCCCTCCTTTTTCGACCTCTCCTACCAATAACATTTCTTGAATGAGCGTATTATTTTCAATACCATGCGCATCTCACTGAACTTCTCAGTATGTAGATTTATTATCTACACAGATGTCTCTGGGTAAAAGTTCCACAAATTGATGTTTCATCATAAAATTTACTTTTTTCAAAAGGGTTCGACTATATGTCTATATGCGCTTTTGTTCACTAGGTAAGGGCGCTATACAAATAATTAGTGATTGATTGATTGATTGAGGAGTCAGAGCCCTCCAGCCCCCAACTTTCGCGAGTATTTCTAAAACTATTGAAAATAAAAATAATAATGTTCACTTTTTTCATGTCTGATGAAAAGTTTAAACGAATCATAAATTTAGACACTCAAATATGCTTTTTAAAATACATAGATAAAACATCGATGTTTTTCATCGCACATTTCTTGTTCAAAGCATTAATATGGCTTCCAAAATGGATGATAACTTGGGTGTTGGAGCGAAGAAAAAAGCAAGTCCATCGTCAGATTCTGTAGAGTATTTGTTAGAAAATGATGTTATTGATATTGACACTTTGAAACAATTTACGATTCCTAAGCGGAAATCACACAAGCAGGGTTAGTTTTCCGTTAAAATTTCCAAATGAAAAAAAGGATTAATTCTTGTTTTAAAATTACAATTTTTTATATAAGTTAAGATTCATAGTTTTTAGTCATATTAAAAGGACACAAAATATTTTGATAGGACTAATAAAAAAATTAATTTCAACAACTTTCACACATGTAAATTTATAAGTTATATAACATTTCATTTAAAGTCCAATTATTCATTTAGATGTGATAACTCGCGTGGAAATGATGAGCCCAGAGATGGGCGAGCTGGTGAGGATGGTCAAGCAGGCGTACAAACACAGGGACAGTTCTGAGACTTTCGTCTACTCCAGACCTCGTATTGTCCACAACGCATCACTACTCAATAAAGTTAGCTATTGCTTTGAAAATTAACCCTAAAACACTTAAAATAGTCTAATAAAATCCATATTTAACGAAAAGTTTATTTATTATTGACGGTATATTTAGTTAATATATTTTATTCCGAAAGTTCACTAATAAGAAAAAAAGAATGAGATCTGATGGTTACTCTGACAAGGAACTTCAAGAAACTTTTGTCTTTCTGTACTTTGAGGATGATTATAAAGTATAAACATTTTATTCAAACTATTTAGCAATTTCATTAAATATTCTAAGTATTTATTAAATATTCTAAGTATTTATTAAATATTCTAAGTATTTATTAAATATTGCAAGTATTTATTAAATAATTCTATAAATAAATGACAAATATTTATTATAAATTAAAATAACAAGTCTAACTTATAATTTTCATCACAAAGGCTTGTAATTCGTGCAGAGATGGTGTGAGCATCAAAAACTCCAGCCTGTGTTGCCTTGGTGATCCTGAGATGGGTTTGTTTTCACTACCAAAATACACACTTCATTTCCCTATATTACCACTAAAATTAAAATTCAACATTTATGATGAATTTCTAATTATTTAAACTGAAAGTATCACAAACGCAACACAGCACAATTCACGATATTATAACTACCTTTAAACTTCAACATTTATGAGAAATCCTTATAATATAAACTTAAAGTTCAACACACATACACACACACACAGGCGTGTACGTGAGCAAGTACTCGGACGTGTTGAGTGCGAGGATGCTCAAGAACAGATCTTCAGGCACCCTCATGATCCTCAAGCTCATCAAGGTCTCGATGCCTTCCTCGCAATTTTTTTTATTGTTTTTGTTGATGTTGTTGCAAGTTTGCATTTACACCCCTTGCAAAGGTTTATTTGTTGTTGATATTGTTGCAAGTTTACATTGTGTTCGTATATTGGAAGATTTGCCATTGATGGGTCAAGAAGTTATGTTTTTTATGTCTTATTGAAAGCTTGAACATTTTGGGATGCAAAAAAACTGATTGAGATGATTTTGTTGTCATGTAAGGCCCTAATATACAAATATAAAATAATATATAATGTACAAATATAAAATAATATATATTTTACTAATATAAAATAATATATAATATACAAATATAAAATAATATATAATATACAAATATAAAATAATATATAACATAAAATACAAAATTACGCATGATTAAACTTAAATGCGAAAACACACAGGGCAGGGTAAAGGTGATGATGGACAAGTCGACGGTGGCATTGGACCCCTCTCCGAACTACGACTGCCACGTCCTCAAAGTGCCCGGCAACCTCGAACACCCCTCCGCCAGCGACCTTTTCGAGGCGTCTCAGGTATTTATTGGTTGTAGGGGTGGTTTTAGAGGGAGGCGGTGTTTGTGGGGATTTTAATGGGTGATTTGTGATTTTTTTCGTTTCTGAAAGGCATATCCTTTATGATTTCGTAATTTTATGTTGTTTCTAACTCAATTTAATTGTTTTAGTACACTTTAGGTCTATCATTATTATTCCCTTCATCCTTATCACATTTAAACATACACACACACACACACACACACACACACACACACACACAGATGTACATATACGAGTACAAGGACGACTCAGAGCTGGCTAACAGGCCCTCGCAACTGCTTCCTTACGCACTTCTCACTTTCAGGTGACGTAGAAGACCTTCTCTCCACTTTAGCCACTATCATTTGCTCCTCCCTATTCGATCACGTTGTATTTATTTGCTTTTTTACAGTGTTGAATATCATCAAAAGACACGATTAGTGATTTTTTTTGCTAAAGAATGTATTAAATACAATTTTAAGGTTTTTTTCTAATTTAAATATAATTTCTTTCAAGGTATGACAAGATCACGCCTAGTCCATCCGAGTCGATATCGTGAGTTTTAATCCACACTTCCACTATAAACCCTTTAAATCTCTTCATGCGCTGTTGACCCAAGACTGTTAAGCGTTGAAAACAATTATTGTCAGTGTTTGATGAAACCACTTCGAAAAAGATTCTTTAACCCAAGACCATGCGTTCTTCAATTCAAGCCTCAAGACGGAGAAAGCGCTTTAGTTGCATGTCCGGACGCTATATAAAATCGACAGTTATTAATTAATTAATATTAATAATTAATAATAATATTATTATTATCAGCTTTGCATTCGTGAGCACCACTGCCACCACAGCAAGAAATCAACAAAACGAAAGTCGGACAAGGACAGTGAGCTTCTGCACAAGAAGCATCGCCACCTCATTCGCAAGACGATCACCTCAGGCCAACAGTCCATCGAGGCGCCCCACAACCAACAGCACAGCAGCGGCCAGTCTCAATCGACCACCACCGGCACCAGCGGCGGCCACCACCACAACCACCCGTTGGTGCCGCCGAAGGAGCAGCAGTTGTGGAGTGGTGGCTTCGAGGTGGCTGGCATGTCGCTGGGCACCATCATCTTGCAGTCTTCGTGTCCACTCGTTGATGCGTCCCTTCTGTGCGTCTGCCAGTTTGATGCTGTTGTTGTTGTTGGGGTTGTTTGTGGTGTATTCGTTTTGGTATTTGTTGTAGTTGATTTTGTTGCATTTCTATACAGATGTACAAGTTTATAAAATACTAAAAAAAATCTTGAGCTCTTAAGATCATCTGTTTCCATTAAAAACACCACACATGCCGAAATATAAACTCTAAATCAAAAAGCATTTCAACCCCACCACCACTACCGCTACCATCACGGAAAAGGAAGTGGGAGTTGAAGGTGCAGCGTCAAGTTAGTCTGAATACACTGAAGGAAGTGCTGCTTGACGGCTTGGGAAGGCTCGACTTGAAGAAGGAAACACACTCACAAGAGGGCGTCAGTGTCTCCTGCGGCATCCTGCACCCCTGCTCCAGGGCCTCCGAGCATTTCATCGCCTACCTGGAACACCTGCTCACCAATAAAATGGTGGGTTTTTTTATGGAATTTTTTTTTCATTATGTTATTACTGTTTATTAATTCCTAGTGTTATTCTATTTTGTTTTCATGATTAAATATCCTAAAATTTCGATTTAAAAAATAGATCACAATATAAGATTTATAATAATAATAATTCCCAAATCATTCTTTCTCCCTTTCACAGGTTGGCTACACACCAAATAATAGACATTAATATTCGATTACCTTAAAATATACTCTCCCTCTCTCACTCACAGGTTGGCTACACAGTGCTCTCGGAGTACATCGAGGTCTTCATCCTGCCCATCTACTTCGTCAGGGACTACTGCCTCGTTTCCAACGACGACGCGCACAAACCCATGCTGTGTTGTCTCTTCGTCTGCAAAGAGTCCGTCAATGACATCATCAAAGGTCGCTTTCGCATTTTTTGCGTTTTTGTGGTTTTTTTAATTCTTTTGGTGCCTTCTATGCTTGCCATTGGCACTTTCTAAAATGACATTTATTTTTTCATTATTATTATAATTATATATTTTCTAACTATTATATTAATACCGGCGAGTCCTTTATTTTTCCTTCATCGTCACACACCCCACAAACGACCAGAGCACACGCGGAACAAAGTGCAGCTAGAGAACGCCATCTCGAGCGGGGGCAAGGCCGCTCCAGCCTACCTGTGCACCTTCAACGACGCACCCGCCTCTCCCGAACCCGAGAGCGAACAACCCGCGCCCAACATCAGAGACCCGAGGATCCGCTTCAAGACCAAGTCGACCAAGCTGAATCCGAATGATCCGTCGGTCGCGAAGCAAGTTTGTCTCGATAAGTGCGTCATCGGTTCGAGTCGCTTGATGACGATCTTCGAGAATATAGCAGCGTTGCAAGATAACGCGAACCATCCGTTGATGCACAAGTCGTATGGCTACAAGGGTGAAGTGAATAACGAGAAGAAGGGTGTCGAGAGGAGTGATGTAGCGAGGCCTGTTAGTGTTCTTGGTGGTGGTGGTGGTGGTGGTGGTGGTGGAGGTGGTGGTGGTGGTGGTGGTGGTGGTGGTGGTGGTGGTGGTGGTGGTGGGGGGGGTGGTGGTGGGCCTTCTACCACACCAACCGTACCAGCCAAGCTTGTTAGGAACGATCCAAGAGCTAAGAGGAATGAGGTGAAAGCGTCTCTTAGTGTCACAGTGCCTAAGTCTGAGTCTCTAGTAAGCTCCACTGTGAGTGAGTCTACCAAAATATCTACTGTCAGCGAACCTAACAAAACCATTATTCCAGATAAACCACTTGAAAACAAAGCAGAGCCTCACCCCGTTACTGCTGCTGCGCCACAAAACACAAAATTCGTTCTTCCCGAGATCGTGTATGCAACAGCGATTGCAGACCCAAAGGTGAGGCAGTTGCTGGAAGACCTAAAGAACAAGAACATCATCGGCTTCGGAAGCAAACAGCCCCAGGTGAGTGATGGAACCTCCAACAAGGAAGAGAGCGTGTCGAAGCCTGAAAGTACGGTTGAGAGCGTCGAAGAGGGTTGTAGTGTGGCTGAGAAGACGCCTGATGATGCGCCCTATGAAGCTCAAAGCAAGGAGCTTGAGTATCAGTCGCCCAGGCAGGACTCCTATAAGAAACCAACACAGCCTCCCATTCAACCACCGCCTTTCGCAAGTCCGAATAGAGTGGATGACTTTCCGAAAGAGGATGTCAACTTCGCGCAAGATGGACCACGTTTTTCAAATTACAATGACAACTTTAGCTACAACAACGATTACCAAATGAACCACCCAAACTTTCCCCAAGGAACTCCTCGTTTCAGGGAAGATTTCAACGCCTTCAGAGGGCGTGGTGGCTCGTTCAGGCCTTTCTACGCTGGCAATCGGATGATGGCGCCGAGGGATGGACCGGATCCGAGGAGGCGATTTCCTGACCCCAAGTCTTTCCAGAATTCCTATCAGAACTTACAGCAGCACCATGCCCCTCACCACCAACACCAATCTGATCACATAGCACCACCCCGTCTCCAGTCCCAAGATCATCAGGCAGTCCACCATCTCCAACCTCCACATCACCTTCCACCACCCCAACACCAGACCATGCCTTCAAGTCAGCCGCATTATCGCCATCTTCCACCATCGCGTCTACCACAGCCATCGTCACATCTGCCGCAACCGCACCTCGGTCCACCACCATCTCACCTTCAACATCCTTCGCACATTCAGCAACCACCAATTCACCACCATCAATCGCACACGCACCCTCGCAATGCATCTCCCCACTTGCAGTCCTACCATCAGCAGCAGGATTCACATCATGAACAAGCAAACCAACAGAATCAACAATCAAGCAGGTTTTCTGCTTCAAAAAAACTTGATCCCAGAGTCAAAAGATCCAGGTTTAGTAGTATCGACGACGATGAATTTTCTGGAAAAAGTAGTAGCAGCGGTAGTAATGAAAAACACGGACAAAATAGCCACCACGATTACAATAGGTACAATAGAACTTAGTTTGCATCATCTTATAAAAATGTAAAATATATATTTACTTTTTATGTAAATAATAATACTTTTCACTCTTGTATTGTTTGACTTTTTGCAATTAAATTTATCTCTCATCTTGTGTTCCTTTAGGGCTTTTCACATCGAATAAATTAACCGTAAATAAAGTAAAGGCTATTTTCATCGAAAGAATTTCTGTGTAATTTGTGCTTGAAAATGGGCGTTGATATTTATAACTTTTCAAAAAATTATATTTAAAATATAATTCTTTTAGCAGACGATCCAGCTTTTACCCTAAAAGATAGACGTATGTTTTGCGCCCAAGAAATCACCCAGCGTTAGAAGGAAGAACGTAACTATCTTGGTAAGATCGACTCATTCATCTTCATAACAGAGTGAAAACTGACGAACGCTCAAAGATTTTTGAAGACGGTGTTGAGCAGACTTCAACAAGAGCCTCCAAGAAACTTGTTAATTTTCCACCTTTCTAATAAATATGAACATTTAACTTTTAAATTAATAAAAAGCCTCTTAAATGTATCATGCAAGTTTAAATTTAAACTTAATTGGCGTTCCAGTGGCGCCTCTTGATGATTAACTCTTTTTAACGGACAAACGCTTCAAAGTTTAAATGAATCTGTGCTGAGAGTCGCTGATTACGAAGAATTCTTCTACCAGTCACTGACCTAACGTTTTACATTTTTTCATCATTAGAGTAAATGAATCGTTTTGTTATAATTGGTTTAACATTTGACACCCAGAACCTTAGCGAGGTGCTTGAACTTGACATAACACATGGACTACCCACGAAGAAAGTCTTTTCTTGCACCGGATTGTATCGCTTTCAAACAATAACACGTCCTTGTTTTTGCAATTTCATTTAATTTTTTTCGATAATGCATAAAAGCACTGAAATCTTATTAGTAACTTATTTTCTGTAATGTATTATTTTCTTGGAAACAATGAATCGGCAAAGTTCATTCGAAGATGTTTATAACCAGACAATATGCATATACCTAGATAAAGTGGCATACTCAAAGAATATTTTTGAGCTTTAATAACGTGTGATGTGATTAAGCATTGCCTGTTGAATGATTGCTCGTCGGCGTTGAGTTATTACTACCATACCGCTGCAATTATGATTTGTCTTATTGTATTTATGTTCTCAAAAAAATATATTATTTCTTATTTTATATATAATAAATCATTTCAATTTTATTATAATTATTGAATGTTATTACAGTTATTATTATAAAATCTTCAGATTTAAAAACTCGAATTTTGAATAAAACGTATTTATCTTAGCAATTTCTATACGCCTAACACCTTGAAATATAGAAATGCATACATTCCGGCAGTCTAGTCTAGAGTTATCACTGGCTTATATGGTGCAGGGACATGTGCAAGCAATTTAGGCGGGTGCTCCATGTTATGAACTAGTTATTCCGGGAAGCGAATATTGCCTAGAGAAAATACCTATAAAGAAAAAATAAAAGTTTAGGTACTTTGAAAGTATGTAGCAAAAAATGACGTTATGTAATAGGAAGGTTGTAAAATGAGCTATATAAAAAGTATGAGAGACAACAAAAGCCGATGGATGTCGAGGAAAAAATGAAGTTACGGACTAAAAAACAAGAAAACAATTATTAAAACATAATTCTTATATACTCTGCTTAGCAAATATAATAAAAAGCTTAAAGTGGCCAACGCCACTTGGATCGTGTCTTTGCATGTATTATATTAAAAAGTACCTTAAGAGAAAGTATAGAAAAAGAAATGAGTGTTTAATAAATAAAAATACCGAAAATGATGGAAATATTGAAAATTGAATTATTTTGAAATAGAAAATCATGTTATAAATGCATGATTTGAGAAATAATTGAATTCAAGAGTGAGGCACGTGTAGCAATTTGATACTGCGGAAGATATGCAGTTTCAAGCCTTCAATGCTTCTTCCCGTATCCCTTTCTCAATAACCTCTTTATTTTCTTAACTAACATTGCTTAACTATATTTTTGACATAATTTAGGTATAAAATGCTTTATACATAGTTTTAATAATAATTTAATCAATATAGGAGTATTTTCATCTTTTGAAAATTGAAAAAACATGCGTATGTATACTGGAAAAAGGTAAATAGAGAATACATTTGGGAATATCCTTGAAGACAATTGTATCTATTTGTATTTTAAAACTAAAGAATATATATGAGCCATTTTGAGAATTCCATTATTTGTTTTTTACAAGTTCTTTGAAACGGATCTCAAGAACGCTTATTAACTTCAGTTAATATATCGTTTAAACATAACTGTTAAAGTTATCTAACTGTTTTATTTTCACAAAATACCTTTTCTCATTATATGGATTTTAAAATGAACCTATATAGAAAACTGGGAAAAACTATTTATTATATTTAGCATCCATTCTTATGCATTACCAGGTGTTTAAGTCGATGAAAATAAGGTCATTGACTGATCTGTTCATTTATGATCAGTGAACAGATGGTGGAAATTTCTAGTGGAAGTGTCTAATCAAATATTCTAATTTTTGCAAATACGAACTCGATTTTAGATTATAGTTTATAACTAAATCTTATTTAAATAAAAAGAAAGATATTTAAAAAATAACATACTAAAAGCTATTCTGGCATATAATCAACATAAAATCTTCTATGAAGGTGGAGGTGATGATATGATCAATTAGGAGAGAGTAATGCTAAGCAGATGCAGTCTTTGGAGCTGGACTGTGCAGAAGTAACAAGGACTTTCGATTCTTGCATGCTCGTAATTATGTAGACGTTCTTTGTTAGAACCCTAGTTACGTCTATATGTTAAAAGATCTTTTCGTGATTTATTTGTTATTACAAATGTATTAAGAATAAACTATAGTTTATTATTATTATTATTTATTTGTGGAACTTAAATAAATCGTCAGTGGTCATTTGGTTCTAATTAAATCCTATTATCAAAAATTATTCTTTTGAAACTATTTACTTATATATTATTTTTTAAATGAACAAAAAATATTCAAAATCTTTCATTCTAATCAAAAAACCATTTTGTTTATAATCTGATGAAAGCTGAAGGGACAGATTTATAAATCTCTCAATCAAACTCCTTGGTCAAGATCAACATCCGTCAAAGAGTAGATTCTTTATTATTTAATGAATTTTCATTAAAAAATATATTTAAAAGCTGATTTTTCAGAGAATAATATAGATATAATAATTTCAATAACATAATAATTATAATATATCATAATAACGTTATTATAGTTTATAAAGTTAAATAATATTCATAATAAATAATAATAATAATATATCATAATAACAGTAATATAATATGTAAAAAGTATAATAATTTTAGGATAATCACAAAATAAATCACAGTAATTTCAAACACTCAATCAAAAAGAAAATTCTAAAGACCTACTCTTTTTTGGTACGTTGTGCTTTCTAATGAAAAGAGACAGCCTCTGAAGTGTTTTGTACGCGTAATAAAGCTTTGTTATCAGTGGTTAGTTTAATGCCACAGATGCAACTACACTGAGCTCGTTAGCGGTAATAGTCTGTGAGTTTGTGTGTACGTTTGTACGTGTGTATACGTCTGTTCTGGTTTTTCCGCATTTTTTTGTATATTTATCTATAAATATTTTGATCATATATTTATTGGGTCAAAGTTATATCACTATTTTGCTATTAAAGAATAAGAAATAAATGATTTTTCTTGATAAATGAGTTTTTAAGCTGTTAATTATCCTAAATACTGTATTTTTTTCTTTTATGCATATGTCTCCATTTAACCATCTGTGCACGTGTGAATGTGCATTTTTGGTGTGCGTGGTTGGTAATTGAGGCACTCGGGGGTAATAAAAGTGAGATAAGTAGATTAAACTGAGTAAACGTCAAATAGATTGAAGCTAATTAGACTTTGATTTGAAAATAATGTGAAATTTTAATTATCTCTATTTTTAGGATTATTACTTTTAAGTTTAAAATTTAAACAAAAGTTTCGTTATTAAAAAGAGTGAAACCCTTAATTTGGCAATTGAGGTTAAGTTGCTTTTAATGAATAACGTTTCAAGTGGTGCCTCCGCTGAGTAGAACTTGCTTCCACGTAATCACCTTCCTGGATCCTCAAAGATTACTAATTGTTAGTCGACTACATTAATCATGTATCTATATCCATCTATATGAAAGAATATATATATTCATATAAAAATGAACATTAACGCAAAAGCATATGTATAAATTTACATATTTATATAGCCATGTATATGAGTTTAATGGAAGAGCTGGAGAGTTATATAGACTACCTGCGTAACGGTGGAATCATTGGCGATTATAAAAAACTGACGCGTTCTTGGGAGGCTTAGAGGAAGAAATAAACAATTGAAATAAAAAAGACGGATTGACTGATGACTTTAAATGAGAAAAACGATGTTTTAAAATAGTTGTTAAAAAGTCATAAATATTTTTCAGTAAAAATATTTAATTAATTACTTTTTTATTAGATTTAAACTCACGTATAGATATTAAACCAAAAGGATTAAATCAAGAAAACGATTTTATATTTTGAGATGAGTTCTCATGTATTCATGTTATGCTTGCTACTTTTGTTAGCCTATCTTCATCGTACAGGTATTTGAATTTTGATGTTATTTTTAATGAATAATAAATTTGTATTTTTTCAATAATTTGACTATTTTATGGGTTTGCATTTTTTTCGGTCTTGTAAAAGGTTAATTTTACATTTTGAAAATTACAGTAGTTTGTAAAAAAGAAAAAACATTAAATTATTTTTTAATGCTTTTTGTGTTTATTGTTTAAACATTAATTTTTATTTCTAAAATACTTTTAAAAGTATTTAGCTAAATAAAAGAAAAAAAGCAATATGTTAATTTTTTTCCAAAGCTGAAAATTACAAATATCTAAAGTATTTCCAAAATTTGAAGTATTTTTCAAATACTATTTTCCAAACGCACTTAGCGGAAGAAAGTCTAATAATCAAAAACGCATTGAACGATGCTAAATATCATGTGTTGTTATCATCATCAATTTCAGCAACTTCTAATTTTAGAAAACAAAAAAAGTAATTTTTGCTATGAACAAAAGAAAAAAGCATCAATTAAAAAATAAAATCAATTTAAATCTATAATTAATTCATTTTTATTCAGACAGTCAACGGATCCCAACCCTTAACTCTTTGACCAATAACACCGCACTTCTTGTATGTCGTCTCAACTCGGTACATCGACCACCCACGCCCCACTCACTCCATGAAAACGCTTTCACCTTCATCTGGAAAAAAAACGAACAAAAAATAAGAAATAAAAGCACTGAAGGCTTTTCCATTCAGAGCCACTTGAACACTTCAAGTTTATTAATCAGACCAGACACCCTTCCTCTTGGGAGCTTCATGTTCACTTGTTTGGTCAAACTTCGAGGTAAGACTTTGCAAACAAACTACTACAGCCTGAATCTCCTGGATCCTTTTGCGATAGGTGCAATTCAAATATTTTAAATTTTGATATTGTAGGTAATTTTAATGTTTTCTATACTATTCTTATTTATAAAATTTTAAATATTAAAAGCTTTATTTATATGAAGAAAGAAATATTCTTAAAATTAATTTCATAAAACATTCTTATAAGTAAATCATGAAAAAAATATTCGATTTACCGAACTCATTAAAGTTTTCAAACCGCTTAAGAAGCAGCTAACAACGAATTTTTCCATTATCTTTTAAATATATTTCCCAGTGGATTCCTGTGTCAGTTCATTTAATTCCGATTCAAATGCATTCGTCAAAGTTATATATAAAGTCATATGATACTCATTTCAATTAACTTTTTTCAGTTTAATACAGATTTTCAATAAATTGGATTTTCTTTAAATTAAATAAATACCTTATTGAAAAAACGAACACAAACATACATACAAAGACTTCACTTAGATAGTCATTTCATATGTTAGTATTCACATATAAACATATCTAATAATACAAACATACACATAAAAAACACACAACAACACATCTTTCTCCAAACAAGCATTTCAGACTCATTAACAAAGAAACAATGAAATCTTAAACTTAAACACACATTTCAACACAAAACCAACCATGTAACTGACCAGAGTTTCACACAAATAACCACAAAGGCATTTAGGCAAACACCTAAAAATTCTATAACCACCCACCGAGCACCACGGCACAAAGCCTATAAAAATCAGAATTAAAAGCGCCAAATATACAAAAAACATATAACTATTTTAAAGATCATACAAATGCAATGAAACGGTGCACATCCATAATCTATCCAAATTCTACCCAAAAAATATCATCCCACAATCCTCCCACAGGAGAAACTCAACCTCCAGCAATTCCTTACATCACAGCTTCACTATCGCACACAACTACAATCCTTACATGCCACCCAAAAAGCCCCAACATACGGTGGTTTAAAGACTATTTGCCAGCTGAAAGCTTCGGCCTATCTACCTTGTCAGACGGTTAGTTAGAAATCAAATTAATATCTGAAATGTCTATTATGCTGCAAACAAAATAATCTATTTTTATCAAAATACTTCATAGCATTTCTGAGTGAATAACCTTAGAGTTATTCAAATTCTCAGTTATTTTTATATAAGATATATTAAATTAATTATAAATTATCAAAAAAACTATTTTCCGTAATGCTTTTCTTATCTCCTGTCAAGAGATGCTCTTGAGCGGTGTTTAAACTTTATTCCATCTCCTTGAGATAAAGATATTTTTTCATTGTAGTGCCTCCTTTGATCTTTAAAAAACTATTTTTTTAAAAGTTGATATATTTTATTTTCTTTGAAATACTATTTTATTCGAATTCTTTACTTTTTAAAAATATCTTTAAAAATGGATATTTTCAAAAGCATTCGAGTTTTCGACTCCTCAAACGCCCATTACTTAGAAATTGCGATATGGTTATGATTTATCTGGAAGTATTTTCTAAAACACGTGGATAAGAATTATATAAATTATACAAAAAATTGTATACTTTTTTTAATATATATTTTACTTTTAGAAAGTAATTTGTTAAAATATAGAAAGAAATACAAATTCAGCGTAGTCTAGGAATCTGATTCAAATTAAGGAAATTGGGTAATTGAAACTGTTTTATCTAAGTTATATTATTTATTTTCATGAGGTTTCTTAAGATATTATCAATTTCCGTGAAAGACTTTTCAAAGTATCTGTTTAGATCAATTATTTACAAGAGACTTGCATTTTTTTACATCAAAACCTAAAAACTAAGTATTTGGAGAAATGCTTTAAATAAAAGTCAAAATTTCTGAAACTAAAATATTAAAATATAGAATCGGACTTCAAAAAATATCAAAGTTATTTTTTACGACCTAACCCACTTAAACCACTGAGATGTCTAACAAAGCTGGGCCAGTGTTTCGGAGGCTTTCAACGTTATATCATCCCCGTATCTTTAATGCTCCACTATAGACAAGAGTCTTCTCTAATCTTTGTGACCTCATATAAAATCATACAAAAACTTTTTGTAGTTCTCACAATATACTAAAGATATTGTATTTATTTTTGGATACGATTGGAAAAACCCCCACAGCAATTTTCCTTCACCTAAAAATAGAAAATTAAAAGAAAATTTATATAAACCGGTATTCAAATAAATTAATTCTATGAATTGTGTGAAAAAGTTAATTTGTTTAATATCCAATTTTTAAAAATTACAGATTTTAATTGTTATAATAAAACTCACTAATAATAACTTACTAAAATGTATGATAGTGTTACTTTTATTAAAAACAATATAAATCATCAATAACCTGTTGTTATTCTACGCCCTAATTAATCTTACAATTTTGTCCGTTTTTTTGAAAAAACGGCTATTAACGTTTTTTAGTGAAGAAGTACTAATAAATATATCTACTTCAACTTTTATGCAAAGTTATTTAATATTATGAATTTAACTTTAATTCTCAGCAACACTGTCTCTATCACGAGACTCAATATCGAAAAATACGCTTCTTCATTGCTCCCTCGACAAGCAGTCCATCTCTGTACTCTCTGAAGACTTCATGTTTCCACCAGGTAAGCAGTTGTAATGATAAAATCAGAATAATCCAAATTTTATAGAGAATATTATCAAAAAAAGCTAGTAGAAAATTGCATTAATGATAATTTATATCTATAAAAAAAGAATAGTTTAAAATTAATATTCAACTAATATAAACTGTTGAGATTTCGACATTTCAAAATTAATATTTTTTGTGTTATTGATATAAATGTGTTGAGATATTTGTTAACACTTCAAAAACTGTAAGTAATGTTTCGTTTACTGAAAAAATAGTTCATTGGAGGTTTCAGTTCATTTCCTGTTAAAGTTAATATAAAAAATTGTTGTTTTGGTGTTTGAAAACATTCTGTTAATAAACTAATAAAAATAATTATTTCATAAAAATGAAGAACAATAAGTTTTAGAAGAAATAAATAGATAAAGATAAGGCCCGTCCATGCTATCAAACAACATTTTGTCAATTACCATCAGACTTGACCTTAGCATTAGCGCAATAAATATTGTGGTGGATTCAAAGCAAGAGTAAAATACGATTAATTTCGAACCTGACAGTTTACTTGCAACTTTTCAAGCAGATGGAAAAAGTTTGTCGAAAGATGAAGCTGATTACACAAATGACGCCCCTGGTTTTCTAGAGAACAGTAAGTGAAAATAAAAACCATGATTTTAGAAGTTCTTTATGTTTTGTTTTTTATTATAATTTACCATACTTGAAAAAAAAATACATGTCTAAAGATGTTTACAATTAACGAGTATGCTTCTCGAAACAGGTAGCATTAGAATAGCAGCTTTGGAAACATTGAACTCAACAGCAATTTCCATCTCTTGGACTCACGATTTTACGGAGCACGTATTGGGTTTCAGAATTTGTCTCAATCCAGGAAGCGTCCATTACACGCAGCATTCAAACACTGACTGTCTAATCACACAAAATGTTTCAAATTCTCAGCTTTTCAAGGTTGTTTCAAATCTCCAAAAAGCGACTTTGTACTCAGTAGTGGTGTCTTCGTACTTTGCGAATGGAGTTTTACACTCAAAAGCGAGAACAGTACAGACCGAGGAAGATGGTTTGTTTATTAAACTATTCTTCTCGTTGTACGTTTTTTTACAAGTTTATAGCAGTATTTGTTTATGCTATTTGTCTGGTTTTGAATCCATTCTACACAGACACTTGATTTAAATAGGCTTAGTCTGAATTAAGCTTTAAGCTTTTTTATACTCTAATTATAAATTAATTGAACCATTTTGTTCGTGTTTCAGTTTTTCATCTAGCCTTGAACCTTGTTTATTCCGCTAAACTATCTTTTCCAGTTCCTAGTCAGCCTACCAAAGTAACACTCAGAGCTTTAAACTCTACTTCTGTGGCACTGCAATGGCAACCACCAGAACACTATAACGGGGTCATTCGTGGATACAAAGTGTACTACACAGAGCACGTTTCACAGAACGATTCTTTAGTAAATCCCTTGATCTACAACCTCCCTAGTGGTTAGTTTTTTATTAATAAAATTGACGGAAATAATTATATTTTATTTGAATTTTTTTTTTAATTATACAAATTTCTCTGCTATCAACATAAACCAAACCAAGTTTTTTTATATTTTTCTTTGCATTAATTTAAACTTCAAACTCGCCAGTAATTTATTGGATGGTTTGTATAAATAGTGCTTAATAACCATTCAAGACAACAGCACCGAGGCGGTGATTAATGGCATGCAGGCAGGCAAGGAGTATTTTCTTCAAGTGGCTGCTTTCACTAAAGAAGGAGATGGAGAGAGGAGCAAAACTAAAAGAATCAAACTGCCAGCATCAGGTGGAAAAGTATTTTTTAAATTTCGAGTTCTTTACAAGTACTTATCTAAAGTTCAAAGCACTTGCTTTCGCGATAATATGTTGAACCTGAGGTAGCCTGTGTGGAATGGTTTTATACCTTTTTATTATGCTGCCAAAACAAATCATTTTAGTTTTGGAACAAATTTTATTCGTTGCATTATATTGAACAAAATAAAATGAAATGAATAGCATAAAAAACTAACGATTTACAAAATTTTCAAAACTATTACTTTATCGGTTCGATCCAGATGGCAGTTATAATTAGCGAAATTATTTATAAACTGTGAAAAAGGTCTCGTAATTAGTGCTAAACACTTTTAATGCCATAGTAACATAAGGTTTTAACTTCATAAACTGGTAAAAGATTAATTTATTTGGTGCATAATAGTAATCTTTTTTTGTAGTTTCAAACGCTATAATTCCTCACCTGCTTTTAGAATGCGATAAAAAAAGTCAATTGGCACACATCTAGCTATATAAATACGATACAATATTTTTACTCGTTACTATAAATATTATTCATAATTAATTTTACCCGTCTTGTTTCTTTACTGCAAAAATGAATTTTTACTCATCATCTTGGCAAATAACGCAAGCACACGATCTCACTAGAGCACCACACTGATGAAGAAGACCAGAGCCATAAATCATTTGAAACACTTGATACCTTAGTGAAGCATCCCAAAACAAAAGAATAAAATAAATCAAAAGAAAAAAGACAAAAAGACAAAATAATTTTATGAAGATTTGTGAAATAATTGGAAACCTTAAAAAAATATTTTGAAAATCTTAGAAAAGTCTTTTGAAAATGTGGGTTTAACATTTTTATGAGAAAAACTTTAAAAAAATGCTGAAGGTGGTCATAATGTTTTTTGAATGATGGTGATAGGGGGGATGGGACTAGTTACACTGGGTGGCAATAATAGTAGTTATAGTTTGTTTATTAATATCATTCATTCATTTAACTATTGAGATACTTTTAAAAAAATGTTTGTTTATACTTATAAACCATTTAAGAGATATCACCATTCATAACCAAGTGGTCTTAAATCTCTTCTTAGTGTTAACGCCGCGTTAATAAGACTCATCGTTGTAAAAATGTTCATTTTTAAAAAATAATATAAATTATTTTAATTTATTTTAACGTTTAAAACCTTCAGTTTTGCTGGCCCCTACGAACTTTAAGGCGGCAATTCTAAAAGAAGATAGACCGGGTGTGGTCCTTACCTGGAACCATCCACCCACCTTGTCCGACATTTCACAGTTCAAAATAGTCTATTACCCAGCTGAGCAGCCAAACCTCTTCAAGCAGGAGTTCATAAACGGAGATCAATCTAGAGTTGTTATAAGATATCTAGGCAGGGCGATAAAATTGTTTATGAGATGTATCTCTGTTTAATTTAAACTTTAAATTAAATTTCAAATTTTAATTCTTGAAAATTAAAATTAGAAGAATATTAATTTTTGAAAATAATAATTTTTTACAGATAGAGGAATGGATTATATTTTCAAAATCTCCGCTTTGGCGGCTGGTGATTGGAGTGACGAGGCGACTTTGGTGGCACAAACTGCAGAAGGCGCTCCCATAGGCTCACCCATGAACATATCCGTGCATGACGTCAAAGCAAACTCTGCCAAGTTGGTCTGGAGCCCCCCGATGTTGAAGTTTCGAAACGGAAAAATAACTTTGTACGAAGTACGAGAATTGTCGGATACATCCATTGAGGATTGGGCCACCAACACCACCGATCTTTATTGGTTCTTAACGGATTTGGAACCGCAAAAGCCTTACTCACACCAAGTGAGGGCTTACACGGCAATTGGAGCTGGACCATGGAGTTCTTCTGTCTTCTTTGTTACTGCTGCTGAAAGTATGTTCTACTTTGATCTTGGAAAATCTATATAGTTCTTGCATCTATTTTAAACTTATTAATTACTGCAACGGTAAAATATAGTTGGGAGATTCTTGATGAATAAAATGCTCAATATATTTCAAAATATCTTTTAATCGTCTAACTTTCAGTTCCTGTCAACCCTCCACGGAATATAAAACTGCTAAGAGTGTCGCCAACCGAGTTGCAAGTATCATGGAATCCTGTTTTTATAAGAGAGCCAGTCTTGTATCAAGTTTTCTACACCATCCACTCAGTCTCCGACATTTCTGAGTGGCAAAAAGCCGAAACGTCAATAAGTTCTATCATACTAAAAGGTCTTCAAACCAATTCCTATGTGGTTAGAGTACAAACTAAAGTTCCTTCTCTCGCAAAAACAAGCGAACTTTCTAAACGTATTGCTGAAACGCCTTCATGTACGTGTATTGAACATTTTAATCAACTTTGATAAATATATAATTGTTAAATTTATATTTACTGGTTATTTTTATATTTTATAGTAATAGCCCCAATGGCAAATCCTTCCTTCCACGAACTGTCGACGCCTAAGCCAATAGGAGACAGAGTAAGAAACATCAGCATCAAAGTTCTCAATGACTCTTTGGATGAAGACAAGCAAGCCATCCTGCTAGAGTGGCAACATCCTGAAAAGATCGGAATTAAGCACTATCAAGTGTGTCTATTACGCTGATTAAATTTTTTTTTAATTATAATGATTTTTATATATTTAATTCAATATGTGTTTTATAATAATTTTCCCAAAGGTACTCTATGAAGGCAGCAAGTCTTACATAGACGAGCAAGACGAAGAGCAGCAGTTATCGTACAAGCAAGAAAAGAGAGTGGAAAGAACGTCGAAGAACGCTCGAGTAGAAGATCTTTTGGCGAATACGTTTTACAAATTTCAGATCACTTCATGTTTCATGGATCTTGTGTGCAGCACATCACTACCTGTCTCTCACAAAACCAGAATTTCTAGTAGTTACTTATTTATTTGTTATTTTAAACAATTTTAATGAAACTTAACGTTTAATGATTTTTCTAAAAAATTTCAGAACCCCCAGAATTTGAAGCACCGTTAATTGAAAGTTCCATGAGTGACAAAAATAAAGTCATTTTGAATCTACAAAAGGCATCTGGCATTAATGGACAAATCTTGAAGTACCATTTAGTTTTGATTCCAAGTAAACTCTATGAACTTAGAAAACCTGAAGACTTTACTAATGAAGAAGTGAGTTGAATTGAACTATAAACCAAAATCTAAATTTAAAAATATTTGTTTTTTTCAGCTTTTGAACTACTCTCAAACGAATGAAAGACTCACGAAATCTCCTAGTTTGTTCGTAGTGGGCATCTACTCGGAACTTCCAAAAATTGTTGCATTTGTTCGCGATGAAGAATTTGTAGAAAATTCCAATACTATTCATATACTCCACCCAGACCAAAACTATAAGACTTTTATCCGAGCTTTTACTTCAGAAAAAGTATCAAGCCATTTTATACTAATTTTTCATTTATTTTAACATAAACCCTGATAGTTTATTTTCATTTTTAACTTGTACAAACCACTTTTCCAGCACTTCACATCAAGCTATTATTCACAAGTGATCAGAATTTCTTCAAGATATTATCCAAAGCCTCTTCAGATAACCAAAGAAAATTCAAATCAAACTCTAATCATGTTCATTTTGATTCCATCATTCACCTTCTTTATCCTGCTCGTTCTTATCCCTATCCTTGTGACGTATTCAATGAGGTTGGTGTATTTTATATTAATAAAATATATATTATTTAAAAAAATTTATTGAATTTTTTTTGCAATAATCAGAAAAAAAAGAAACAAGAAGAAATCATTTTCTCGGAATCAATACGTCTCAATGGTAGCTCCAGACCATTGCACACCAGTCAATTTTATTAAAGACGACTACAACGAAAATTGTAAGTCTATGCAAATTCAAACACTTAACTTTAAATTTTTAATTTCAATAATTATTAACTCAAAAACAATTCATTCGTCTACAGGCAAGTCTTCAACAAGCAAGCCTAGAAGCATTCACCACTTTAGCAAGGTTATGGAAGAGTTGCGTCAAAACGACTGTGAAGGCATGAGGAGTGAATATGAATCTATTGACCCAGGCCAACAATTCACTTGGGAAGTGTCAAACAAAGAAGAGAATAAATCTAAAAATCGATTCGCAAACGTCGTCGCATACGACCATTCGAGAGTTCTCTTGGGTAAGAACGAGTCTTTCCTTCTGAATGGCACTCGTGGAAGCATTGCTGGCAGTGTTCATACCAATGTCAGCTTCAACAAAAGTTTTGAATCTACTTGTGACGATTACATCAACGCTAACTACATCGATGGTTATTGTAGGACCAAGGCGTATATTGCCACGCAAGTTTGTCAATTTAGAGTTAATAACGAAGACTTAAAAATTCAAGTTTTAAAATTTTAAAACATCGCTTTGAATTTGTTTGAATGATAAAAATATTTCAGGGGCCTATGATGAACACAATAAACGACTTTTGGCAAATGGTTTGGGAGCAAAAGGCGTCAATGATAATTATGCTAACTAACTTCGAGGAAAGGGGAAAAGTAAGATTTTTTAACTTTAATATTATAAATTGTTTTTATTATTATTTTGAGATCTGATTTTCAAATTTGAAATATGTTTTTACAAACTTTGAAGGTTAAATGCGATCAATATTGGTCTTCAACATCTACTGAACTATACGGTGGAATTTACGTGTCTCTTTCTGAAGTGAACAATTTCTCCACATATACCACAAGAACATTTCAACTAACTAACGTAACTTGTTTATTTGACTGAGAATTTTGAATTAATTTTATTGTTTAAAATGTTTTCTCTAAACTTTTATAACACATAAATTAAATATTAGAATATATATTATAATTAGAAAAACTTATTATTAATGGAGTCATAAGCAATGAAAAAAATCAAAAACAGTTTTGATCATGTACAGGTGAGTACGATGGAAAAGAGGGTTTTGATGCAGTTCCACTACACAGACTGGCCTGACCAAGGAGTTCCTTCTTGCTCTTCGTCCTTGCTTCTCTTCATCAAACGGACCAAAGCCTTTGTGCCTGTCTTCTCAGGACCCGCTGTTGTACATTGCAGGTTGTGTAAAAACATTTTTTTTATTTGACCGTATATTACTTTTTTTAAAGTGCTGTAACTAAAGAATTAGTAACTTTAAAATAAAACTTTATAAAATTTTTTTTGGTTATTTTTGCAACCCAATTATATAATTGATAAAAAATATTTTATTAAGTAATTATAAAAATTGAAACGCCTACTAATTTTTCAACTTCAGTGCCGGAGTAGGCAGAACTGGGGTCTTTATCGCCATAGACATAAGTCTAGACCGCACTCAATACGAAGAGATGGTGGACGTGTTTGGGTGCGTAACGTTGATGAGGTCTCAGCGCAACTACATGGTTCAAACCGAAGAACAATATAGGTGTTGTGAATATTCAGTAATTTTAAGGTGTCAAAAGAGTTATAGCGATTAATTTAATTATTGTAAAAGTTTCGAAAAGGTTTTTTTTTATTTGAATGGATTTTGTCTAACAAAATTGATTTCGGATTATGTTTTATTGAAGGCTGGTGTATGAGGTGCTTGAAGAGGCTATAGAGAACGGGAAAACTTCAATCCCAGCGGACCGTCTTTTTGGTCACTTCATCAGTCTCATGGAAGTTAATCCCGTTTCTAATCTGTCTGACTTGGAGATAGAATTCAAGGTTTGAAGTTTGAGAATCTTTTGAATGTTTCTTATTTAAATATAAATAACTTGGAAAAACGCGAGTGGAAATTTATTATTTAGATTTATCTGTTCAAAAGTATGAATTTCCTAGTAATTCAGTTATACTTACTTTATATATTTGATTATTTATAATACAAATAATGATTTATTCAGAAACTGAACAGTTATCAAATAACCTTTTCTTACAAAACCATGGGTCATAAAAACAAAAATCGCTCACAAGACATTCTTCCAAGTTTGAAATGAGACAAAAATATTATTCTCAAATTAACCTACTTCCCTTATAATTATTTTCAATTATTGATTTCTTCTTCCAGTATGTTTTTCTGTTTTCCTATTTTTCCTTTAAACCATTTCTTCATCGTATTAACATATAAAATCTAGGTCACAAAAGTATTCATTTCACCTCACAGATGAGTCCAGCCGGGTACATCTTTCCTCCATTCACGAAGTGTCAGCTTCCGATTACATCAACGCTAACTTCGTAAATGTAAACATTAACACATTATAAATAGTTATAAGAGTATATATTGAAATACACCAAAAGAAACGAAAATTGTATGATGTGTAATGAATTACTTTATGTAAAATGATTTGTGTTAAAAAGATAATAAAAGTAAGATTCTTATTTATCAATTTATACCTTATTTATTTAAATTAGAATCATTATTTAAATAAATTTTAATTTCATAAAATTTGATATTTTTCAGAGCTACAAAGACAGGAGAGCCTTCATAGCGACGCAGGCTCCAATGGCTTCAACGTGTGAGGACTTTTGGAGAATGGTGTGGGAGTGCAAGTGTGCCATCGTCGTTGCTATTTGCAAGCTGAAGGAGGCTGGAAAGGTGGGTGGTAGTGAAATGGGAAGAGAAAGAGGTAAATATAATAAATTTATATTTTATAAAACAGAGTAAAATATGAAAGTAATATGGAGTTGCACAAAAGAAATAATGAAAACTGTCTATTTAATTTTTCGCAAATTTATTCAGTAAGGTTGAAACAACTTTGAAAACAAGAAAATGAAAATTAATAGCTTATTTCATTAATCAATTAGCAAAAATATTAATTTCAAAACCGTTTAAAAAAATGTTTAATCCCGATTTATTGGCCATTTGAAACTGCAGGACATGTGTTTTCAGTACTGGCCTGAAGGAAGGTCCGTACGATACAAGTACTTTGTCGTCGATCCCATCGCGCAGTACAACATGCCCTTCTACACACTGAGAGAGTTTAAAGTTACGGATGCCAGGGTCGGTTAAGATTATATTCATCTTGGGATTTTTAATAGAATTTATTTACATTAATGAGTTTGTATAACTTATTATCTTTTAACGACATATGTAAATGCGAATTTCAAAATATATTTTTTGGTTTGCAGTGTCATTAATAAAGTCTGAAAATTTAACCAAAACTCTGCAGGATGGTCAGTCAAGAGTTCTGAGACAGTTTCAGTACTCCGAGTGGCCTGAGACTGGAGTGCCTTCATCTGGAGAAGGCTTCATAGAGTTCATTGGTCACATCCAGAAAACCAAACAACAATTCGGAATTGAAAGTCCTATCGTTGTCCATTGCAAGTAGGTTTTGATTTTATAAATTTATTTTTTATTTTCTTAAGCTATTTTCTATGAATTTTTATAAAAAATGTTAAACTTGAAGCTTGGGAGCAGGCCGAACCGGAGTGTTCATCGCTCTGAACAACTGCATAGAACGACTTGGATATGAAGGTGCCTGAAAAACATTTCATTACCCAGATTTCAGGTTTCGGACGTATTTAAAAACATATATTAAACAATTATTAATTATTTTTTTTAAGGAATCGTCGACATATACCAAGTAGTAAAATTAATGAGACTTCAAAGAAGTTGTCTCATACAAACGCTGGTAACTTATTTTTTATTCAATTTCATTTATCAGCCTTTATAAAAAAACTAAATAAAAATCCAATTTTTTTATATAATTAATTTTTAGGATGAATACTGCTTCTGCTACCAAGCCGCTCTGGACTATCTGGGCTCGTTCGACAACATTACCTCATAAAAAGTCGTTAATATCGTTAAATTGTGCCTTTGTATATAGGATGTTTTCAAATACTTTATACCAGAGCTTCATAACCGCTCACATTTCAATGTCATCTGAATTCTAAATATGATTGTTCACAAAAATATACGATGTCTTTTTGAATCCTAGAAAAGATGTAATTAATGACATTTTATTCAAAATCCAACTCGGCGTAATTAACTTTAAACAAATGAAGGTTCATTTACATTAAATAACAAAGGAAGTAATTGCGAAAAGTAAAGCACATAATTGTTAGCGATTGCATTTATCTAATAATAAAGAAATCAAAAAGTAGGCTCAACAGCGTTTGCAATTCTGCCCGCAGGATTACATTTCCAATTAGTGGCTTTTAATCATTCGGTAAAATTACTTCACTATCGTTCAGAAAACATTAGTCTATTTCAAAAACTAAAACTTTGTTAAATCTAACATGTACATTCATTTTCAATAACAATAAATGGATCGATTACAAAATAATTCGACAAAACTGCTTTTTAAATATAAAAGACAACACAAAACACTAGCAAATAAAAAATCTTATTGCTTTTTCTATAAATAATGAGTTATATCAATAAATTAAAAATCCTAAGAATGACGTGTGGTGTCCATAGGTGTTACTGACGATGCTCGAATCCGGCTCCACAACCACCCGCAACAAGTCATTCACGTTTAACTTTATGACCATACCATGGCTCAGAATATCGATTCCATTGAGGTTAGTTGACAGGCGATCAATGCTGAAGACAACATCGGTGTTTCTACGCAAAGTTACCTTGGCCCTCAGGTTAGGAGACGTTCCTATGCTGACGTATACGTAATAGAACCCGGTCCTAGAGATAGTGATTATGTTGTTCACTTGGTTGGTGTTTTGGGTGATCAGCCAGTCTTCGAACACTAGGGGATCAGCAGGACCTGAGTTAACAGTCTTGTAAGCAGCCCATGAGATGGAATCACCCACCCTAAAGTAGGGAAACACTTGTAAGGAAATCAAGTTCCCACTAGATCCTGACTCGATTCTTCCAAAGTTGTTCACCAGGGTGATGGCCTTGTTGCAAGGCACAAGAATCGAACGAGAAATAGTAGTGAGTCCGTTCGTGTTGGTGCTTAGTCGTTGAGCGGCATAGGTCTTGTCCAGGCCGGTAAGCACCATTTGTGACGTTTGACCGCCAGGAACACCAGCTGTGAATGTGAAGAAATAGTTGCTGTCAGTTCGACACGTGTAGCTGTTGTCTGCCGTGTTGAAAACTCCGTCCGATGGAGATATACTCGGGTTTGCAAACCTGACGAGGCTGTATCTGCAGAAATCGTTAAAAATTATTAATAATATTTTTTTCCGATAACAAGAAATAATAATTAAAAGGTTAAATTGAATATAATGCATTCTATAAATTTGAAATTATTATTAACCCTTCATAGGTTTCGCGACTGAATCCACTGAAAAGGTATCTAGTTTGGAACTGAGCGTTACTCAAGCTGAACGATGACCAGCCGGTCTGACTAAAGCTTCCATACACACTGCCAGATATCAACTGCATATAAACGGTTATTCCTTTGGTCATTGAAATCACAGCTGATCTGCAGCCTGACTCGTCCCCATTGTTCACAGAAGACATCCACTCAAATGTGATCGGAGTAGGAAAGGCTCCAATAGACGCCACTTGCGACGTCGAGGAAGCTGGAACACCAGCGCACACTTCCACAAAGTTGAATGAAGTGTCCAAACTCATTTTCGCAGCACCAGTAAGAGGGCTGTAAGAGTTCAAGTTGTTGGCGTACACCCAATTTCCTATTATTGGAACGTTCTGACCGTTAGCGCTTCCTTGGAATGCCACACCGAAAGTAGCGTCAGCTCCTTAAAAACAACATGATATAGTTTTAATGTTTGTTAATGAATTATTTTTAAACCTTGTTGGAAAAAATAATATTCTAGTTTTAATAAATAATTATACAAATATATCATTGGAGAATGATTAAATTGAATTGTTTAAAAAACTAAAATGTAATAATTTAAAAAAATAATAAACCTGTACTAGGCGGGTTCACAACTACGGCAGTACTAACAGTAGGAGTCATTTGAGTTGCAAAAGTTATTCTTGGGGTAGTTTGAGTTGCAGGGAAAGGCATCATTTGAGTGGCTGAAATTATTTTAAAATATACTTTTTAAACCTTTGTCATTCAGAAAATTTTTGAGTAACAGATGAATTTTAATTTTGTTAACTAATAAAATATTCATTAAAATCTTGAAATTAGTAAAGATTTTGCACTAACTTTGAAGTACTGATTGACAAGGGAATTGGTTGATGAATAAAGTAAGGTTGCTGAAACTTTGATCTAAAACTGAAAACGAAGGAATCAAATAAAGACCGCCTGGTGAGACAAAACCACTCAATTCTGGAACACTAACTTCAGGACCTACGCCAAGAGCTGTCGAAATGAATTTTATCGAACTTTAATATAAATGTTTCATGTTTAAAATTGGGAACAACTATTTCATAATCATTCAAGAGATTGTAAAAATTATAGGTTAAAAAAATAATTTAACAACCATATCGTTTAATGTTTGTAGCTGCGAGTCTAGCAAGCGCTGGAGGTAGGTCACTGGTCCAAGGCGGACTGACCGGGCCATTGGTGATCAAAACAATCATGTGAACCCTGCCTGGTGTTGCTCCATTGGCTGGGTTCTGGAACATTTCAAGAGCTCTATTGATTCCTGCTGGGATGTTACTCTCAAGACCGGCGAACTGAAGACTGTCAATTTTATTGAAAATCGCGGGTTTGGGAAGATATTGGTTGAAGGTGAGCTCGGTGTAAGCGATGCTAGAGAAGGTCACAATTGCCAAGTGGTCCAGATACATGCCGTAGTTTATCGATTTATCCACTACAGTCTTTGCAAAGTTTTTCAGCATGTTCCAGTTGTTGAAGTTACTGTTTTCATTGATGCTTCCAGAATTGTCCAAGAGTAGAACCAAATCTAGAAGACATTGTCCTGAAAGAAAAGATATAAATATTAATGAAATTATTATGAATAATTTAATGAAAGCCCTTTATAAAGCCACTTTTTATAATTTCAGCAGAGTAAAACACTCGGAATTAGAAAACTATTTTCAAGAGTGTTAACCTGGACTGGGAGTTGGCATAGGAGTAGTCATAACTGAATAAATTGTAAAATACATTCATGAGAATAACTTAAACAAGTTATTAAACTATTTCAAAATAGAGAGTTTTGTACTTTATGAAAAACATTTAATCCAAATAGATTTTAGTGAAAACCTATAAAATCACCAACCGGTAGTTGGTCTCTGTAGATCAGGAATGCAATATTGTCTGATATAAAGGGTGGATCCTCCTTCAAACCTAATGCTAGTTTCCCTTCCTTGAAAGAGGTAGCAAGACGAAGAGAGAGATATGTAGGTGAAACTAGTGCAGTTACTAGCTAGACATGAACTTCTGCACGCTTCGAAACTTCCAGAAAACTGATTGTAGCTTAGAGCACGATCTGGACTGTAGTTCAAAAAACTGGAAAATGTCTCGGTACAAGCAGGTGGATAGTCTGTGAATTGAACAGAGTTTATTATTTTTGTCATTACTATCAAATAATTACTTGAACTTTTCCAACAATCATATTTAATTCATCAGTTTAATGCCAAACATACAAAAACACTCATGACCCACTTGGAGCAAATGCCGAGCACCTAGTGTACCGGTTGCAACAACTATTCGCCTGCTGAACTGGCAGTGGGTTAGATCTATGCACAAAGCAGCTCCGTGAGGTTACTGCATAGTCAATGGCCAAACACAGAGAGTCTTCGCTGCAGATCGAAAGACAAGTAGCTTCATCCACGTTTCCAGCAACTTGGCTTCCAGCGTCAGAGTTAATGCCGAAAGACCTGGCCATTGTCGAACATACTGCGTTGTTTAGTGTTTAAAAACTCTTTAAGATTAATAACTATGGTTTTTGAAAAGAATTTAATGATGATAATTTTGGTTAATATTTAAGTTTGAAAATATTAATTTAAACAGACCTTGGTTAACGGCACTAGTGGTAGTTGTTACAGGAACTAGAAAATGTAGTATTGGAATAACAGTTTAAATTATATAAAAACTTAGATTTTTGTGAAAAAGAAAATATACAACTCAAAAAGAAATGACGGGTGTTTGAAGAAAATAACACTAATAACCATATTATATTCTAAAATTAATTATATAGAGAATGATATCAACCTGATGTAGAGCAGCCTAATGAAACTCTGGTAAGCGTGTAGTGATTCACGCCAGGGGCTGGTGACAGAGCATCACTATTTTCGTGCAAATAGCATGCGAAGCCATTGTTCAAGTCTATATCGATGGAGAGACAGGTGCTCAGTTGAATGCAAGCTTCCTTGCAACTGGCTTCGTTGTTAGCCCTGTTGAAAGTTCCAAATCTCTTGTTGAAGTTGGCGATGAGAACGAAATCGTATCGGGTTTGACAGGTTCCTGAGTTAGTTGTGGTAGACATGATGGCCTGTGTTGTGGTAGTAGTTGTAGTGGTGGTTGTAGAGGTTGTGGTAGTTGTTGTGGCTGGAGCCGAGGATTCTGAGGTAGGGAATATGGTTGTCATTCGTGTTGATACTGCCAAGCTTGTTGTTGTTGTTGTTGTAGCTGCTACCGAAGCTGTTGTTGTTGTTGTTGTTGTAGCTGCTACCAAAGCTGTTGTTGTAGTTGTTGTTGTAGAGGAGGTAGTGGGCAATATTGCTGTTACTCCCAAATCTATAAAATAAAAATAAAAATGTTAGTATAATAAATATATAAATAAATGAATAAACATATAGTAATTCTCATTAAAAAAAAAATATAAATAAATAAAAATTTCAAACCCCATATGCCGCAAGTCTTGTAGTATTCAGTGATCAATGGTGGTTGAACAAAAAGGTTTGATTCGAGGAAGGGATTGGGTTGACGCTGGAGCCAGCATAAGGTACTTCCAAGACGATCAATTTGATAGCTTTTGCAATCAACATCTTGAAGACAAGCTGCTCTGCATTGGGCTTCGCTCAACAGCGGATTACTTTCGGCTCGCGCTGAGATAAAGCCCCTTGTTGATTGCCAGAAAAAGGTTCCCAGTGTGCAAGCTTAAAGTAGAGTTTAATTGTCATTATAAAGGGAAATAATATTTGATAATTTATTTTTTATAAATTATAAAAGAAATCAAAAATTATATTTAATATGGAAAATAAAATACAAGTGATATAAAATGGCTGATTAAAGTCCTCACTTTGAGCACATGTCTTGACGAACTCGTTATTCACATAGTTAGCAAAGTACAGATTGCTGAAGATGAGCTTTGACGTGGTGATCTGAAACCAGCAGACATTGTTGCCAGGGAAGTTGTCAATTTGGTAGGAAACGCACGCAGGGTCTGCCGTACAAGCGCCTTGACAAGACTTGGCACTTTCAGCGGGTTTAGCAACGGCTGATAGGGAAACATACCCGGGATTCGGAATCGTATAGATCACCGAGCAAGCACCTGTTTTGTAAAAAAAATGTAAGATTGAATTTTAAAATCTTTAAAGTATATGAATTAGTAACCAATTTTTTAAATTAAAAGTTTATAATAATTGGTTACGTTCTATCTTTCTCATATAACTGAAAGGTTATTGATGTATTACCTGGAGCTTGAGTTGTTGTTTGAGTAGTAATAGCTGTAGTTGGAGTAGTTGTTGTTGTTGTTGCGATTGATGTGGTAGCTGCGACTGTTGTGGTGGTTGTGACTGTTGTGGTAGTTGTGGTTGTCGTGATAGCTGTTGTCACTGTGTTGGTTGTTGGAAGAGTGCAGTTGTCTCTTTTGAAAAATTCGTTCACGTTAGGACGATTGAAAAAGAGCAAAGTGGTTGATCTCTGTATCCAGCACAGAGGCTGCCCCCCTTCTGTATTGATCTGGTATGAAACGCACGAGGCATCATCAGTGCAGAATTGCCTACAAGCCGCTTGGCTCGAGAGGCCTGAGAAAGCAGTAGCAAAGATTGACGCATTGTTTGGGCTGTTCGGAACGTAAACGGTAACACAAACTTGAGCATCTGGAAATAATTAATTTTTAGTTAGTAATTTTGAATGAATTATACCTAAAAGAAAAATAAATACTGACTCGTATTCACAGTAGGTGGAGTTATAACTGGACATTGCTTTGTAAACTCTTGGATTCCTACATTGTTGTAAAACGTAGTATCGCTTCCTAGCTGGAAAAAGCAAAAACTGCTGGGATTGAGAAAGTTGATCTGGTAGGATTTGCAGTTACTATTGGCCAAACAGCCTTCTTCACAAGTTGCCCTCGTCGTGAAGGTCTGAAGTACTGCGTTCAGTGTGCTTTGGTTTATTGGATTTGCAACGAAGACAAAATTGCATGTTCCTGGTAAATAAAAACAATTATTAAATCAAAATGTAATAATGAAAAACATTATTATAGTTCTTTATTTCCGATAGGGCTATTAGTCCACTTAGGCTGCAAATTAATTGATATCTCTTCAAACTGTGTTAAGATCTCAATAAAATCATTCAAAAATAAAGTAGAGCCAAAAATCTTCAGGTAGTAATTTCTATTAGATTTTTAATAGTTTAACCTGCTGCAGTAGTAGCAGTAGTAGTGGTAGTAGCAGTAGTAGTAGCAGTAGTTGTGGTGCCAGTAGGAGGGCACTGTTTGAAATACTCTGTCACGCCAGGATTTGAGTACTGAGTGGCGACATTGCCAGGGAATCTTTGAAGCCAACAAAGAGTCACTCCCGGGTTCGTGTTCAGCTGATATGACAAACAACCACTATCGGCCAAACATGCGGCTTGACATTGCGCTTGACTCAAACCGTCGAATCTCGTCGCTCCAATTGTGCTTTGGTTGGGGATTGACGCAACAAAGATGAAACTGCATGGAGGAGCTGTAAGAAAGAAGAAATGTTGAAAGAGTATAAATATATATTATAAAGTAAATATTAAAATTTTAAAATGTATAGTTTTTTTTTTAATTTGATGAAATGTTATATAGAATTATATAAGATAAATATATTTAAAAAAGATAACCCACAATCACAATTTTAGTAATGCGCAATAATTTTGTTTTAAATAATAAAATTGTGCTTGTGAGTAAACTTTTTGATATTTTTGAAAGGGTTAAAAAAGTCATTTTGTGATGGTATGCCACAGATAAGCTTTTTTGAATTTATAGACATAATTTACAATCCGTTGATTTTATCAGAAAATTAAAAAAATGACCTAAAGTTGTAGTTGTAGAAGAAGTAAGCTGGTCTTGGCATATCTTGATGTGTTCAGTCACTTGTAGCTGGAGAAATTGTTGTCCAAGATTTTCTCGAATGAACTGGAACCAACACTGAATAGTTCCTGGTATTTTTCTATCAATTTGATAACTTAAGCAGGTAGCTGTAGTCAAGCATGTGCTCCTACAAGTAGCTTCGTCGGTTATTGTCTGCAATCTAGCTCCGATGGAGGCTTGGTCAGTGTTGTTGTTGAAAAAGGTGAACGTGTTACAAACGGGACCTTCGAAAAAAACGGGGTATCAAAAAGATGAAATATTAAAATTTTAATGTTTTATTAAAAGCTGTTGAAAATCTTGAATATTTATTAAACCCCCGACTTAAAATCCTTTTCATTCTCACTCAAAAATTCTTTAAACTATTTAAAAACTATTTTCATAGTTGAACTTTGTTCGTGGAAATTTACTTTTAAAAAGTACCTGTAGTTGTTGTCGAGGCTGGTAGCTGATCAATGCAAACTTTGATGTACTCAGTCACACCAATTTGCTGAAACTGGTTTGGAATACTATTCTTATTCAGTTGAAACCAACAAAAGTTTGAAGAAATGGCATTTCTATTGATTTGGTAACTCCAGCAGTTAACATTAGCAAGGCATGTGCTTCTGCAAACAGCTTCGTCGGTTATTGGCTGCGCGATAGCTGAAATGGAGGCTTGGTTGGTGGTGTTGCTGAAGAAGGTGTATTGACAAGCTGGACCTTGGGAAGTGATGAGAAGAAGAATATACATATATATATATATTTAATTGTTTAAAAAAATATTCATTCAAAGAAAATATAATTTTGAAAAGCATTGCATTTTTATATTGATAAAATTAAATATCAAAATAATTTAGATTCAGAGGACTTTCTGAAGGAGATTTGAACACTCACTTTGAACTGTAGTTGTCGTTGTTGCTGTTGAAATTGTGGTACCAGTGGTTGTCGTTGTTGGAAGTTGGTTGGTGCAAACCTTCAAGTATTCCGTCACAGCAAATTGCGAGAATTGATTCTGAATATTTGCTTGGATCAACTGAAACCAACAAAAGGTTGTAGCAGTGGGACTTCTATTAATTTGGTAACTCCAGCAGTTAGGATTACTCAAACAGGTGCTTCTACAAGTGGCCTCATCGGTTATTAGCTGTGCTGTAGCTCCAATTGATGCTTGGTTGGTGTTGTTGTTGAAGAAAGTATAGACGCAACCGGGAGCTAAATGAAATAATAATTATTATTATTATGTTTTATAGGCCATATTAATTTTGTCTAAAATCTAATAAAAATACGAATAAAATTTATATCGCATACGTATCGTAGGCGTGGTAGTTGTGGCAGTTGTGGCGGTTGTTAGACACGAGATAATTTTGACGAATTCAGTTACTCCATCACGTCTATATGTAAAGGCGCTTTCAAGGTATCTAGAATCAAACTGCAGCCAGCATAGAGTTGATGTTGGATTTGTGTCTATTTGGTACGACACGCAGTTTCTGTCGTTCAAACAAGCTTGTTTACAACTTTCACTGGTTGAGAAACTTGCGTTACTGACAGCGAAGAAAGAGTTATTGTTATTCGCTTTGGCTTGGAAAGTTATCGTTGTTGGACACGGGGCTTTCGGGAAAATAATGGTTGAATTGTTGATTTTTTAAGAAAAAAACAATAATCTAAAACTAAATTAATTTGGCATTAATGACAATTTCAATTTTATTGGCTTACTTGTTTGAGTAGGCTGAGAGGGTAATTTGCAATAGGTGGTATTTTTAATAAATTCAACAATTCCGGGTCTAGTTAATGTATTGTTGAGATTGCTAAAAGTTAACTGGTGCCAGCATAAGAATGTTTTTTCAGTACGGCTATCAAGCTGATAGGACCAACAGGCAGGGTTAAGGCTACACAGACTTTTACATTCGTCGGGATTTGAAGTAGACTGAGATACGGCTCCAATTGAAACAAGCGCAGAAGGAATATTGTAATCAGGAGGACAATCTGAAAAAATAATTAAGTTATTAAAATTTAATTCAATAGATTTAATTTATATGTATTTGCTTAAGAAAAAGTTGAGTTAGGAGTAGACTCACCAGACACAGCTGAGCAGTCAAAAACCTTTTCAAATTCAACAATTAGGTCACGGTTGAAAAGCTGAGTTTTGTCTAGTGTTTTCAGTTGTAGCCAGCAGAATGGAGAAATTACGTTACTGTTGATTTGGTAAGACTTGCATAAGGGATTGTTATCACATTCAGTTCGACAAAGTGATTCTGTCGCAATGTTTGGGAACGCGGTGGCTCCTAGAGATGAACCAGTTAGCCTGACGTAACTCTTCACGCATACTGAAAAAAATTTACAAACATAATTAACTTTTTTTCATTAGTAGAGCATTTTCATAAAACAAAAAAGTGAAATAAAACAAAATATTAGTTCAGAGTTTCAAGTCACAAACTTTCAACGGAAATAAACTTACATGAACAGTTTACGGTCTTTTTGAACTCATCGATGTTGCCGAAGGTATACAGATTAGCAATTTCAAAAGCTCGGGGGTTGGTCTGTATCCAGCAGTAATTAGCGCCTGGGTTGGTGTTCAGCTGGTAGGACACACAAGCTGGGTCGTTTCTGCACTGAGTCTCACAACCAGACTTAGTCGTTTGGATGCTGGCAATGGCATTTCTTGAAACCACGTTATTCGGTTCAACATTGAATACCACAGGACAATCTTCAAAAAGTATTTTTTTAAATTTCTTAGTTTATAAATTAGTTATTCAAATTTTTAAAATAGATTTTTTTCAATTGAATATTTTGTTTTTTATTTAATTATATGATAAAAAAACTAAAGAATCAAGAATGTTACAAACTTTGTGCATTGGCTGTTAGCAGCTCGAACACAATGCACGAGAAGAGCAGAGTGTGTAGGAAGCCCATCTTGGGGAATCTTAAAAAGTTGACAACCGATGTAATAGTGATTTTTTAAACAAATGAAATTATAATAAAAAAATCTTTCTCAAAATGTATGTTTGAAAAGTAGAAAAAATCCATATATTTAGAAAACGAAATAGCGTTTTTAAGAATCATTTTTCATTTTTTTTAAAACTAAATTATCTATTTTTATTTTTGACATTTATCTGTTTTGAAACTAAGTGAGCTACTAATAATTTTAAAAAATCAAACTTAATAACAACTTAATGCTTTAAAATTGCTTTTTAATACAAAAATAAATAGTAAAATTTTACAATTATTGGAGATTGTATTAAGTATAAAAATATTATATAAAAATCATTTCTAAGGCGAAATCAGGCTGTAAACGAATGCTAGGAAAGAAAAATAACATTTCTATGAGTAAAAAAATTTAAATAATTAAAAGTTGAACAAGACTAACCAGAATATAGTTATTCCACAATTTCGAATGCTTCCCAACAGACCCAGATTGTGATTTAATCCAATAGCTGTTCGAAATGTACACCAAGTGAAATGAAATTCGCAGCAGAATAAAAGTTAGTTATAGATTCAGAAACGCCGTCATGCGTGGAGTCGCGGTTTGGCAATTGAATGGAACTATGAATAGAGGATCTAACTTACTTTTATACTAAACTTTCTTAGGCTGACATTCAATTCGGAATTGTTATTATATTCTTAGCTTATTATTTTAAAATAAATACATTGTTTTAACAACTTTTTATTTTTCTATTATAACGACAAGTTAGTGTATAGCCAATAAAGTATAGGCTGTTAGTGCTGTTGAAGCTGCTATTATTTGTAAAAATTATTTTATAGTTATTATAAATATTGTGAGAATAATAATAATAATAATAATCAACGTTTCAGACATTGAGAGACCAACCTAAACAAAGGAATAAAAGTAATAATAATTAACCGAACCTCAAATTGTTTGTTTTTTAATTTTTTTAAGGATGAAAATTAAAAATAATTAGTGATATATTAACGGCAACGACTCTCGGCTTGACCACTAATGAAAGGTCCTAGGTTCAAGTGCAACCAATGCCATAGTAACCCAAAGGCGCAAATACAAATATGCAGCCTAAGTGGCCTGGAAGCCCGTTCGGTTTATACGCCACTATAATAATGCTCGTCATTATTATTATTATTATTATTATTATTATAAAGTGTAGATCCTTTAAAAATGACGTTGTATACTATATTACAAAAATTTCATTTAAGCTTTTTTTATTTTGAAAATTCTCATTTTACGATCATTAATAATAAAGATTCATACTGTGATATTCGCCTAACTTCTTTATTTAAAATTAATCAACGAATTTTGAATACAGAATATCATAATATCGCAATAAAAACAATTAACAAAGAAATTATATATATATATATATATATATATATATATATATATATATATATATATATATATATATATATATATATATATATATATATATATATATATGTATATATATATATATATATATATATATATATATATATATATATATATATATATATATATATATATATATATATATATATATATATATATATATATATATACTAAATCATTTCTTTAATAAAGTAAGAATTTACAATATTTTCTTTAGAATATTTTTTCTTTAATCAAAATAAAAGACAAATTAAGATAATTGAAAACACTTTCTTTCATTTAGTAAAACGTTCAACCTTTAAAATCCTGTCATAACTACTTCGTGACAGAAAGCGCCTTGAAAATTATTTTAAGGTTGTTCGCGTAATATTCCATTGATTAATTCAATTTAATCGTACACCCTATTTCAACTTTTAACACGACTTTTAAAAATTACTATTGAGCAAGAATTCGCAGATTTTAAGCCATATTATTTGGCATTTATATGTTCATGAAATTTTAAAGATTTGTGGGTGGTAATATTACCACCTTATTAAAATTATTGGGTGGTTTTATAACAACAGATTAGGATTTTTGGGTGGTTTTATTACAATCTAATGAATATTTTGTCTCTTTGTACAGTTCAAGTCTACACGATTGGGAGGATATTTTTAGAACCCTTTTCAGAAATCCCACTGCTCTCAATCGCATAGATCGCAAACTTGCATTAGTGAATGAATAAATAAGTGGGAAAACTACAGGAAAATACTATTTTATATTTTTTTAAAGCTTTTAAACATTTAATCCATTTTATTCAACTATTTCAATCCTCTTTCTGAACCTTGCATAAAAAAACCATAAAACGATCAAAATTCATAAAACGCGTTAAAATAACTCTTGAAGAACTGTTCATTGACCTCAAACTGACACCATTATGGCGTACATATGTCGTGACCAGAAGAACACAAAGGTACTCGTGCTAAGCGACCCAGCTATACTGTGAGTAGGCGAACTTTGTGCTAGTGTTATAATGAAAGTCTTGATAAATTTATGAAGTATTTAATACTGTCTATTGAAATCCATAGAGATATTAGTTTCGAAAACTTTATATAATTGAGTTTTTCATTTGTATATATTTGCTTACCTGAGGCCTGGCTCATGCATTGACAAATTCGTGATTTTTATTTCTATTAAATATGAATTTTTTCATTGATTCATAGAGAATAATTTAGTGAATTTTGAAATAAGTTATTCAAGATTTAAAAAAATATTCTTTAGAAAAAAATGTGAAAAATCTTTTATGTAAATATTCACATGTGCCATTTAGAGCACGATAAACAAACAGGTCGTTTTCATACGTGCAGTGTAGAAAGAATAATTGTTTAATTCAGTTATTTCTTTATATTCCTTCAAGGAATTTTCTTGAGAACGTGATCAAGATGAACACATAAAGTTATTTAACCCTCAAAACGATATTCACGAATTCAATTTCATATATGTGTATGAAACGATGTCAGAAGATAGAGAAAATCGAACAGATCGTGTTCAAGTGCTATAGTGCACATGAATTAATTTAGAATCTTTTGACACGATTTTGAACTTGCTTGAAAATTTACTGTTAATTTTTTATACGTGTGAGTTTTTTTACAAACTTTTTCCATTCGCATAAAGTGGCATTCGGTGGAAAATGTATTAGATGTCAATTTTGAATTATTATTAAAGATTAAGGGAGCTAGGAAAAGTTGAGTTTTATTGGTTTATCGTACATAGCTGAAGAATGAAAGCTATGTCTAGAGTTATTAAGTATAACGTGTCATCATTATTAATAATTTAATAGGTTCATATACAAACCGAAGACATTTAGGAAGCTGATATATTGAATAATATTCTCACAGTTACAAGACTCTAAAACATTATTCTTACACGAACAGTGTGGTGGTTTAATGCTAGGGTGAAGTCTTCGATAACTTAATAATGATAAGTTTAAGGATTCTTCAAATACAAGTTTTAAAACACGATAAATAATGACATTCTTTTTCGAAACTATATTCAATTAGAAAACTTAACTTTATGCGTGAATAAATTATAAAAATTACGAAAAAAGCGCTATAGAAATATATTTGATTGATTGATTGATTGAAGAAAAAACTCGATAATTTGTTGAAGACATCGCAAAACTATGCGCTAGTATGCAAAGCTCGAAGTAGGCAAAGCCAGAAGCTTTGGAGGTATTATCAATATAATGATAGCTGGTAAATTCAGGCATTCATAAAGTAGATCGTGCCTTAAATTCAGATCGTGATTCTTAGTTACAACACGAACAATTTTATCGGAATGTAAGTCGCTTAGGAACAATTCAATTTCAAATTGATGAAAACATTCAAATAATTTCTTTCATAATAATTTTTCTTATCTATTAAAAAAAGTCAGAATCAAATAGCTTTCACTCAGATTTGATACAATACATATGTACATATAGATATATCGAGCGTAGTAAACGAAGCAAGATTCAACGAGAATAAAAGGTTTCATAGTTTGGTATAAGCAGCAACTTTCGTGTACAAGTGAAGAATTGATAAATGGCGAAGTCACGACACGCGAAACTTTAGTCGGTGCAATAGTGGACCTTGGTAGAAAGAGCCTCTTCGAAGTTGACTGTGGCTCCGTTTATCTGGAGACGAAGAATGCAACCCACGAGATCATTCCTGCATCTTGAACCACAAGCCACCTTCATTCTTTTTTTTGACCCTCCTGGGAAAAAAATAAAGACTTATTAAGAACATTTTATTAAAATTTTTATATGAATTATTCAGTTAATAGGCAACGTTGGAAACACAATCTAATCAAAACTCTATTGAGAATGCCATTAGGAGTGTCCAATAATTATTTTTGAAAACGTTAAAAAAAGAATTGTTAATTCTTGAACTTTATTTTATTAAAAATTTTACTTTGAACAATAGTTAGATTTTGAAAAGGTATTTGATTTATGTAGTTGTCATTTCCAGCATGTCGAAAACCCCATTTTTGTGTCATTACTTACATATTTTAGAAAATATTTTATGATCTCAAAAGTTTGAAATCCATATTAAAATGGATCTAAAGCAATTATGAAAGTAAAATAGATAACTTAAGTGATTCAGTTATGTGAATATATTAGAAGCTATTGTTAAAATCTCATATATAATAAATTCTGTTCTGAAACGAATGAATTGATTATTGTTAAAGAATCTGGACCTCCGTCTAATATAATAAATTTATAAGAGTTAACACAACCTTGGTTAATTAAACAAGAAACTTTCACTATAATCAAACTTGGTATTTGAACACTTCAAATCAATCGAGATTTTCACCAATGGTGAAGAGGTCAGAAGTCGTGAGTTCGCTGCTGCCCGGGGTGGATGAGATGTGCATTGGATCATCCTTGTCCAATATCATTTCGACGTGTCTTTTAGACCTGCGTTGATAAATTTGAACCGGATTCTAATCGTTTATAGTATTAAACTGTTATATAAAGATGAGTTATTCTGCATAATATTCAAAAATACTGTTCAAAAGTAAATAGTATTGCAAATAAAAAAGGATTAAATAGCGAATTTGAAAATATCTCATGAAGATTCTGACAATATAGGGTGTTACGCGCATAATAATTTTGAGCTATGCTCATTGAGAAATTATATTGAAGCATAAAATGCACTTTGAAGGGATTTATTTCAGAATTTATAGATCAAAGTTTTACTGTGTGTTTTTCAATTAGTGGCCTTTTTTGCAGTCTTGCGATATTTGCGTAACGTATTATATCGTATAATTTGTATGTCTGAAAAGTAGAATAGTCATTTACCATAGAAACTATATTTTAATTAAATATTCCAAAAAATGGTTTTACCTAGTTATAGTCAGCTCGTGCATTCTTCCATCATCGACCCTTCGCTTGGAAAGCATGGTGGGAAGCTTTTTAGACGATTCGTCACCAAGGTTATAAATGACGCCTACCCGCCCTGCTCTGACAAAAACTCCAAAAAAATCAGAAGAACTTTTGTAATTTTCTGTTTCCAGAAACAAAACACCGTCTTTTCCCATGATGGAAAACACGCCGTTGAGCGTGAAATGGGTGGCGTTCCTTATGAAAGAAGGTAATAATTCATTTTTAATGTTAGTTCTTAGAAGAAGAAAAAAATGTAAGCAATAAGTTTTCTACTTTTTCACACAAATATCGTGATTTTAGTATTGAATAAGAGGTATTCGAAAATAAAATGAGTTTTCACATACTTATTTGAATTTCTGAATGAATAGAACGACTTTCCACCAAACTTAACAGCTCTTCTCTTAATCGTCGTGTGACCTTGACGGTGTGTTCATGCAGTTTGAGTGTATGATCAAAGAACTTTATGACTATATGAAATTAAATAAAAATATCATACTATTCTTCTGAATCTGTATGAATATATTATTTAATTATGATAATTTTCATAACCGTTAAAATGTTTTCGAATCAGCGATAAGACAGCTACTCATTTAAATTAATCGTTCTTCGATTAGTTTAGATTACCTAGCACGCAAGCTCCCTCGTGGAGCACATGCAAATCTCGCTGAAGACGACACGCTGACTGCTGCAAGTGGCACAAAGAATGGTAGGTCGAGTGGTCACTGCCACACACTTGACGAGTCGAAGGCAAACACGAAGCTGGGCACACGCACTCGACTTTTTCGCCAACCTTCTTACACTTTCCTCCATACTTACACGTCACCTCTTCGATGCATCTCACGTCGTCCCCTTGTGCCTGGCCTTTGTTTTCTAAAAAAGAAAATATTTTAATTTTTTTATCTAAAAATAAATCCAGACTAATTCTAAATGAAATATTTATAAATTGAATACAACAACTATTTTTCACAAAACTTAACACCAGAAATAGCAGAAACTTCTCTTACGAGAACAGCTATGTTTTTTGACTGGTTTTCCATCAGGACAGAACTGACATTTAGAACCGCTAAAAGCTTTTCGACATGTGCAAGATCCGTTTGTTTGGTCACAGTCGGCTCTCAACGACCCAACCACGTTGCATTTGCAAGCTGGTACAATTTTAATGATTTATTAGGTAATTGTTTCAAATAAGTATACTTCAATTACGCTGCAAAATAATTAAAATCTATAAAAAAAATGTTCAAAAACTATTTCTAGTTCTCAGAGCAAACCAACCTTTACACCCGTCATAGCCTTCGCGTATCTTGTGAAATGCCCAGTAATTAAGGGCACAACGGTCGCACTTTGAGCCTGTCACACCTTCCTTGCACGTGCATTTGAGGCTAACCGGGTCGCATAAGGGCCCCACCGAGCCGTGCTGGTTGCATTGACACACCTCTATCAGAAAGGGGAGTGGTAGTGAAGAAGATCGTATTATTTGGAGTAATTAGTTTGAAAAAATGTGTTTTAGCAAAAAAAATATGTAAAAAAATTGACTGTATTGCTGATTGTTATTTTTATTAGCCTAGTACAGTGAGTTTGATGTTGTTTTAAATGCTTAATGACTCTTAAAAGCATGGATGAGCAAGCATGCTTTGAATCGTTATCGAGACGTTTGAACTCAGATGTTATTTTTTTTATTTGAAACATTTTAATAATTGGATAAAATAATACTTTTCTGATACAAATTATGAAAAAAAAGTAGTCTAAAAGAATCAAGGCCAGAAATTTGATGAGTGAGTGATTGATCAAATGGAGTTAGAATTATGTGAGAATTATTCTAATTTTAAGAAATTTTTTTATAAAAAATTTAAAAAGTGTTGGTATTTTAAACTTTGTAAATAATTAATAGTTTTGAGAGAAATTTCAATTATTTGAAAAAGAAGTTGTTTTAAATGTTTTAACAACTTTTTCATTTTTTAAAAATTTCTTTAAATTAACTTTGTGAAAGATTTTCAAAGGTTGAAAGTATTCACAAAAAATCAAATTAATATGTTATTTTTATGGATGGAAACTGGTCCAAAAGTGACAATACGGGTACTCGAAAAATCCATTAATGGCGCATTTTAAGGCTCGACATCTTTTTTTTCTATTTAAAATGCTCATTCAAACAATAATTACTGTGAATATTCACTATAAAAATGCACTTAATGTAAAAAGTACATTATAATATGTATTCTTGAGTTAAATAAATGAATCCTTCATAGCAAAAGTCCTTCAAACCCTTATTTCAGTCGATGATAAATTTACTCATCTAAATTTCCAAACAATAAACATTAAAAATAGTTACAACTTTTAACTAATAGTTGATATATTAGTAAAAAAAATCTATTTTTAATTATATTGATTTTTACAAACGATATTGAATAGGCGGTTATCCGTTGCCAACTCTAGTTACTTTTATAATATATTTATTTTAAAGAAATATTTTTACCTAAAAATTTAGATGTTATTCTTCTATTCACTGTTTACATTTTCCTTTATTTTTTCTTTTTTTTTTCAAGCAAAACCATTTTCATAAATGTTTTTTATTGTAAAAGGTTTGATCTAATTTTTATTTCCAACTTTCTAAAAGACAAAATAAACTTTTTTCAGAGAGATTAAACCTTTATGCATAAATTTTTATGTTGAAAGTATAAAAGCACTCAAGTGTTTCACAATAACAGTTTATGGTTCCATTCTCCGACATAAAAATACAAACAATAAAACATAGTTATGCTAGTGTATTAAAAAACTAAACAAAATTTTCAACAACAATACCATCTTGTTTTTTTTTTTTTATCTTTTTAGTATTAACATAATACTTTTGAATTCAAACTGAAAAACTTCATTGATGAACAAAGATGATTAAAATCAAACCAGGGCATCCTTGCTTGGCAGGTCCTTGAGCGCTGTAGCCCCCTTGGGAACAACATCCAAACTTACTCCATTCACAGTCTTTAACTGTTTCTTTATGGGGAGTTAATGTTAATAAAATGTATCGTTTTAATTTTTTACAGAGTTTTATTTCAGTTAAAAAAAATTTATATAGAAATCTTGGTTTTTAAAGTATTGCTTAAAACACTAGCTTCAAAAACTAAAATGAGTAATGATGAATAATAATAATTGAAGTTTTACTACAGAATAAATCATTGGAAAAACAATGTCTAAAAAACATTTTAAAAAGTCTTAGAAAAAAAATTAATTTTTTAATTATTTAAACTTTTGAAATGATTTCTAATAAAAAAAACTCAAGACAAATAGGATAAAACATCAAATGTATTTTAAAAACTAAATGAATGTAAATGTAAATTCCAACTAACCACAGACTCCTGCATGTATTACAAAAATTTTTTTCTTGTTGAGACAGTTGAAGTTTTTGAGGTGACATTCGCTGTTGTATGTTCTTTTGTTGGAAGCACAAACCTTGGTAAGTGTTTCACAAAAGATTAACAAAATTCTGCTTAAAACTTTGTCTTTTAAACTTTATTTGAATAATATTTTATTATATTTATTCAAAACTGAAAATTATTAGTTTAAAAAACAATACCGGAGAAGCCGATTGGTCAGGACATTGTTCGCAAACGCATGAAGGGCCAACTTCGCCTTCGACACACTTCGCCCCGTGCCAGCATTCATGATTCTCACATGAACCTCGTGCTGAGTCTGTGATTCAGCATGCTTGTATGGAGTGATTCTTGAGTTAAATGTCAAGAAACAACAAAAGTAAGAATTTATATTTAATAACGCCTTTTAGTTTTATCATCTACAAAGACATTCTTTTTGTTAAAATTGGTAGATTACATTTTAACTTCATGTTAAACATGCAATTGTGAAAGATGCGTTTCAAATTAAAACTGAATGGCTCATAAATCATTGAAATAAATAGTCGTTAAGTCTGTGTTCATCCTGTCAAAAAAATATTGAATTTAATAAACTTATTTTAATATCATCGTCATTCAGATGCAAAAAACTGGAAATATATCTTTTTGAATTACGTAAGCTTTTAGAGGTAGTAGATTAGCTTATTTGCAATTACCATTCTGAATGTATTTCTAAAAATACTTTTGCTAATGGAGCTTTTAACTATAACTTTAATCATAAAATTTAATACATGCTATTATAGACCCGAAAAAGCCATTCAAATATAGCGATATGTGTTGCTTCATTTGATCATTTAATGGATATTTTCAGCACAATAAGGTAGTTTATTAAAAATATGTCGGAAAAATTATTTCAGGAAGAATGTAGAAGAAGATTACTTACCAGAGCTTGCTTCAGATTTCATAAACACGTCATCTGAAAAAAGCAAAAAAAGATATGAATTATTTTCTCCAAAGATTTTTCTTAAAAAAAAGAAATAATAACTTCAAAAGCTTTTTTCGAAATTAAAGCAAAAAACAAAATGAAAAAATAATTATATTTCACATTTGCTATCTAAATTCTGTGAAATTAAAAACTCCATAAAAATAATATATTTTAATAAATATAGCAAAAACTAATTCATAATGTTAAAAAAGTTCACCCACAAATACAGTTTGCATAATATCCAAATGAGGCATAAAAGAAACTAAAATTGTTTTTGTGAGTGGACTTTTTCTAACTTGTAAAATAAATTTTTATCTGATTCTGTAATTTTGCAATAAAATTTCATCTAGGAATGGTAAAGGCTGAAATCCTTTTGAAATTATATACCTATTGTACACACTGGAACTAACGCACTGTGACATAAGACATCACGCTTGAAAAAGAAAGAAATAATATTAAAAAGAATAAAAAAAATATATATCTATAAATTTGTAGATTCTCACCGCAAATTCCTTCCTTCAACACTCTTATCAGTTGTTTGCGGAGACACGACTGCCTTTTCAACTCACACACACTATCGTACGTGGCTCCGTCACTGCCACACACAGGATCGGCCACTCTCTGACAAGAGAAGACGCATTCGCAAGACGCTCGCTCGTAGTCGTCGAGACTGCACTCAGCGTGGTGCTCACATTTTGTCGCGTGCGAACACGGATTGTCTGCATAAGGAAGCGGGAATGCTTTACGAGGTGTGTATTCTTTTTTGTGGGTTTTTGTGTCATTAAATCTTTTCAAACTTTTTAAAGATGCCATTTTTAAAGATAATTAAATTTACAGGCAAATACAAATAAAGTTCACTAATTCCTTTCATTGGGTTTACGCCACGGTATTAACATCCATCGTTGTATTGTATAGCATTGTATTGAATTGTGTTGTGTGAGCTCACCAGCTGAGCAGTTTCCTTTGGAGATGACTCTTAATACTTTCGAAAAACGACAAGCATGCATTTCCATGCTGCATTGGTTGACATACGTTGTGCCATCACTAGCACACACTGGTTGGTAGATGTCTGGACACTTTCTGGGACAGTGACAACTGGGCTGTCTGCGCGGTGTCAACCTGCACACTTGCTGCTCTGGGCATTTGAAGTGCTTGCACGGGTCTTTGAGAAATGAAGTGGTTGAGAGTTTTGGACTATGTATTGGTTTTCAGAAATTATTTCATTTTGGGTCGATTAAAAACCATAAAAAGATGTGGTATTTCTTATTAATAATTTCAACTTTTGGTTTTATTATCATTCAAATAAATGAGATAAATATTCGAAATTCCTTAACCCGTCCACTCGCCCACTCATCCATCCATCTCACCACACAGTCCATCATATTTTTTCTGAACGTTTTTCATTTCTCGACACGATGTTTGTTCCATCTTGCAAACGTTAGGGTAGTCTTTGCCATCAGTGCCACACAACGGTGTGTTGCCCTCGCTGTCCCCGAAGTTGTAGCAGACCTTCAGAAGGTGAGATGATGAAGAAAGTGAATGGAGGGTGACGAAGGTGGTGGATAAAATTTGAGTGGTGAGGTTGGAAAAAGTAATAGTGATGATGGTGGAAAATGGAATTGTGATGATTGTGGTGTCGTTTGAATGATGGTGAAAAGATAAGTTGAAAAGAAGAATAAATATTAATAAATAAATATTAATAAAAATTTATTCTTTTATATTTAATTTAAAAACCATTAATATAGTTGAAAAATAACTAAATGCTTGTTAGTGCTAATGACTTTAAAAGACTTTTAATTGATTTATCTTTTTAAATCCTAAAGCTCGTTTAACGCTTGCTTTCTATGAAAAAATATTTATTTTCTGAAGAAATTATTTACATTTAGATTTAAATCTAGCTTTTAAAAGAATATTTTTATTTGAACAAATTATTTACATTTTAAAGTTTTTGTTTGCATAATACAAACGTCGCCACGGGAGTGAGTACATTTCGGCAGTAAATGATTGATGCTCGTCCATCGAGCTTCAAAGAAAACTAAATCTTGTGGCAGCTAATATGGAGATGAAATATTCGCTCTTTCTCTATTTTTGTTGAATACTTTTCTCTCTCAATATCTAACTAATTATAATATTTTATCAATTGGAAATATTTTTATATGGATGTTTATATGAATCCATAATTTTTTTCATTTCTTCGTGTTATCAAATGTTATCATTTGTTTGTGTTGTCAATTGTCTTTATTTTTAGTCTCATCAATCGTTCACAGATTAAATTCCCCATTATGCTTATTGAATCAGCTATCTTTCGTCAATACAAATTGAAACATTTGAATTCAAACCTCGGGACACTGGCATCTGGCTGAAAGACCATCCAACGAGGAAACGCATTTGGCGCCGAAACTGCACTTCTTACCAGCGCAAGGGTCTTTCATGTTAGGGGGGAAAGCGTAACATGCAGAAAGTGTTCTAATCTTCAAGATTACCAAGAGAAATGGTGCAACGTATATAAACTTCATTTCTTATAGTTTATAAGAAAAAAACTTTTCATCTAAATTTTAGTAATATAGTTCTTTTTTCAGTTTTAAAATGCAAAACTATACATTGAGCTCGAGCTTAAAGAAAATGGAAATAACGATTTCAGATGTTCCTTTTCACGTATTTATCTCGCTCGTGCATGGAGCAATCATCTGCTTCTTCGCTCTTGTACGCTTACTACAAACAAGGTTTCGCAAAGAAAAAAATAAATAAATAAAAAAGATAGAAAAATTCACGTTTCGATCAATACGTGTTTCAATTTTTTGTTGTTTTTGTAGTAGTATTAATTATAGTGGTAGTGTTAGTAATAGTAATGTTAGTAGTAGTATTAGTATTAGTAGTAGTATTAGCATCCTTTGTTTTTGTTGTTTTTATTTTTCTTCAAGATATATGTAGTGGTGATGATGGTAGTAGCATTGGTTGCGGTAGTAGTAGCAATAACAAAGGTTCGTGCAGAGATTCAATTATCGTAAAACTCCTTTGATTCAGCTTTGTAGCCGAAAGATCAATAAGACGCAAGATAAAAGTATTCAAGATCCATCTGAATTTTATTCTTTTTGAAACAGCAGAAGATTCAAAATAAATTCCATTTAACCTCGCAAACGTAATAAAGACATTGCCACGGCGTGAATTGCTTTTCAAAAACTTTCATATAGACTTTACATTTTGCAGTGTATTTAAATTGAGCTATTATAAAAGTTGGATAGTTTTTTATTACAAAAAATATACTGGTCATAAATAAAATTATGCCCAAAGAACTCTATAAAATAAAAAAAAAGTTACTAGAAGAAATACTTTTATCCAGCTATTAGGCTGGACGTAGTATGTTTATTGCCAAAATCCTTTTCTCACCTCCAGGAAACAATAGATTCTACCAATTTTTTTAGCTTTACAACTTTTCAGAGACAAAAAACAATAAAATTATTTTTATATTCATTTTAGAGAAAAATATGCTTATCCACTCATTTGACTTTTAAATTGATCGAAAATATGAAAACACTGAATGAAGAAAAAAATTTTTTATGATAATGTTTTTATTAAATAAAAGTTTAAATTTTTATTTTATTTGTTTTTTTAAAGCAGTTAAGCGCTCTTTTAATATGCAACCCTAGTTCATGTTATTTAAAATGGCATCTCTGCTTGACTATCTTTGATTTAACTTTTGATGCTTTTTATGAGTTTTATAAAATTAAACTATTTTAAATTTAATAATTTCAAAATTAACTTAATATTAAATTAATTTGTTTATTAGAAAAATTCCGACTTAAATTTCAACAACTAAGTCTCAGATCCCAACAGTCCAATCCGATTTTCTCAATAAAATGATGAGTTCATCGAAAAGACCTCCAGTTCCAGGGAAAGAAGACATTCTAAACAACAACGGTAGCGACAGCATGAACTCAATGTCTCACCACGGCGATGATGGCAACTCATCGAAGATCAAAGCCTCCTTCAACGAAACCATCATTGCTGCCAGCTACCAACACGAACACGGAGTCTCGCAGGAGAGCAGTAACTCCAGTGGAGGTTTTGCCCATCTAAAGTGGAATGAGAACTTCGCCTACTTGATGGACGATATGGATGGCATAAAGCTGTTCAGGAGGTTCCTTGAGGACAATAACCAGGCTTGCCTCATTGATTTTAGGTGGGTATTGTCACAATACTATTGTGACTATACTAGATAGTTAGACTATACTATAGTCTAAATATTTACAATTAATTTTTCAACTCAACTAATCTTCTAATAAAATGTGTTTTTACACAGTTTTAAAGATAAAAAATGTTTCATCAAATATATTAGAAGAATAATTTCATAAATTATTTTATAATTTAAAGATTATTGGTATAATTGTCATTCAACTCTTCAGGTTTGCTTGCCACGGACTAAAACTAAAATTTCAAGACAGCTCAAAACACACATCTAGTATAGTGAAGTCAATCTACAAAAAATACATCAAGGGTGGTTACATTCAATTGAAGGCAAGCACTAAAAAGACTTTAGTTGAAGCCCTCAAAGCCAACAACATCCACGAAAAGATTCTCGACCAGGCGCGAGAAGACAATGATCACATCCTAGAGTCGACTTATTATCCTAAATTTTTGCAATCAGACTTATTCAAAAAGTATGCAGAGTACGAGCTGGAAAACTCAAAACTAAGCAGTCATTCAGGCAGCTCAGAGCGAAACATGAGCCAAACGTACTTCAAAAAGTTCATTGAACCCATCAACGACCAATCAACTCTTTCGTCTATTTCCTTCATCTCTGAAGACTTACCCCATCCAAAAGTAGACTACCCCAAACACTCGATCATCGCTAAAACCTTGCCGAATAGACAAGTCCCCATGAAGAGTGACTCCTTGCCAAAGGCATTGAGCACCAACTTCTCAGACCCCCATTTGCACACCAGTCTCGTCTCATCAGACGTCCTTTCTCTAACGAGCGACCAGTGCACCGACGATGCCATCTCCTTCACATCCAGCAGCCAGTCAGCATTGTCATTACCTTCTTTTTAAAATTTTATTAAATTAATTAATTAATTTAGAATATGAACATTTATTCACCAACGAATGCATATTTCTTAATAACTACTTTCCAGGACATCAATCTTTGTATTATTTTCATTCAATACCAGTACCTTTTTCTCTATAAAAGCAACTGATTATGTGTAACGCCTCTTACAGCGATGGTCATGAATACAAGACAAAGGGCAGCTTTCTGAAGCACGTACAAAGAATGGAAGACAATGAAAGTTGTAGCGCCACTCAATCCACATCTGATCATCGCTTTCTTCCTGTCGGTTAATTTTTGTTGAATTTCATAGAAATCAGTTTAAAATTAAAATGAATAACGGTTTAATTCACTCACATTACAAAATATTTCATCTCATTGATATTTATTTAGTTATACTCTAAATATTTTTAATTCACACCACTCCACAAATCCTCCTCCAATCCTCCACCCAGAGAACCCAAAGACTCGACTCAAATTTCGTGCAAGCCTCAAACATCGCCCGCAACAACCCGCCCCTCTTCGCCAAGATTCTCACCAACAAACTCAATGAAGTACTCGCCAACAACAACAACAACAACACCCGCTCGTGGGACTGCGGTGTCAGTTTATCCCATTACGACGGCGGTAAGATGCCACTGCGTAGGGAGAATGAAGTTGTCAGCAAGACGAACAAGCGACAATTGTCCAGCATTACGGCCGCCTCTCGTCTGATGCAGATGCTGAACAAGGAAGTCGACAAGGGCGTCGATGAAGAGGCGCACGATGTGTTGGAGGTGCAGTGCTCAAACATAGGAAAAGTCTTCAGTTTCAACGCCAACAACCCCAGCGCCAACTACTTCTCAAGCGATCTCTTCCACCCCGACTTCAATCGTGATGATGCGAATCAGTCGAGCATTTCAGCAATGGCAGGTTTGGATCACAGAGGAGATGGTGGTTCGATGCTGGACGGGGCTGCTTCACACTCGAGAACCGCCTCATTACACAACCACCACCACCACCTCGACGATCACTCGGAACATCTCCACTCAACTTCCTCACTCTACAACTCACGTCTGTCCCACAACCACAAGGCTTCCTCCAGCAAACCTCGATCCACATGTCAAAGCAGTAAAACGCCTTCTGCCCACTCCGTCTTGCACACCGCCGCCCAACGACCCTTCTCCTCCAAGCACAAGAACCACCCTGACATGATCGACCTGCTCAATGGCCTTTCGAATGAACGGTTGGCTTTTTCTTCAATTCTAATTTCTTTTTTTTCTTTTTTTTCCCCCTTATTTTGCAGGGTTCATCTTGGGTGTAATACACACACACACACACTCACACACACACACACACACACACACACACACACACACACACACACACACACACACACACACACACACGCACACACACACACACGCACACACACACACACACACGCACACACACACACACAGGAACAGGGTACAGAACTGGGTGGAGAGCACAAAGGGATCGTACCAACAACGTCTCAAACACTCGGCTGACACCTCCTCAGACAAAGCGTCCACTTTCAAAAAGTCATCAAGCAATAGGTCTGTGTGTTTGTGTATGTGTGTGTGGTTGTGTGTGTGTATGTGTGTGTGCGTGTGTTTGTGTGTGTGTGCGTGTGTGTGTGTTTGTGTGTGTGTGTGTTTGTGTGTGTGTGTGTGTGTGTGTGTGTGTGTGTGTGTGTGTGTGTGTGTGTGTGTGTGTGTGTGTGTGTGTGTGTGTGTGTGTGTGTGTGTGTGTGTGTGTGTGTGTCTTAAATCCTATTCACTCTGCTTTTAATTGTCTATTTCGATTGATCTTAGTGAAGATGATGATGATCATGTGAAATAGGATTTCTCAATTATCAAAAAATGGGAACAGTATTTTTGACTTTCAATACTGTAAACTAGCATTGCTCATGACCACAGTCAATCTGAACACAGCAAAAGACACAGTATTCGACACAAAAACCACCACTCTTGTAGTCAAGATAAAAGGTGGCCTATATTTTTTTCTAATTAATAATTTCATTTCAACAAATAAAAAATTATGCGTTTGATTAAAAAATAGTATTGTTAGTTTTATCAAACAATTTGTTATAGGTAAATTTAAAATTAAGGAATATATGTAACTAAACAAAACTACTTTTTCCTTAGGTCCGAAACCTCATCCAGCTCCCACACAGCACCTCTGCAACGACTCAACATCAACTGCAACAACAACAACACAAACAACAACTACAACAATCATCCTCCACCTCCAAGCGCCACCTCCAAACGACCATCCATCGTAGTGGGATACTACTTTTGGGATGAGCCCATCCCGTTCCGCACCACCATCTCCTCTGCCAATCCAACTCTCGCTCAGTTCAAGAATGTACTCACCAGGAAAGGCAATTTTAGGTTTGGAGGTTTTGGTTTAGAATATTTTGTTGAAAAAATTTGGCTTAACGATAAATTTCACAATTGAGCCTAACTACCAGTTCAACACTTTAAATTTTAACACAATTTGGCACTTCAACAAGCACTAGACTCTAGTGACTAGAGCTACAACTAATTGTTCACCAAAACATACAGACTCACACAAACGTACTTTATATTTCACACATACACACACACAAAAACTCCCTCCTCCCCCAAACACACAAACAACTCTCCCACACACAAAAACTCCCCCCTCCCCCAAACACACAAACAACTCTCCCACACACAAAAACACAAAACGAAGGTACTTCTTCAAGCATGCGTGCAGAGACTTCGGCGGCGACGCGGTGAACGAGGAGGTGTGGGAAGACTCTCAAGTGCTGCCCCTGTGGGAGGGCAAGGTGCTCTGCAAGATCGAACCAGTCATCAACCACCACTGTGATGTGTAGTTGTAGCGGTAGTAGGAGTGGTGGGGGTGGTGGCAGTAGTAGTAGTTGTGGTGGTGGTAGTGTTGGTAGTAGTATTAGTAGTAGTGGTCTTAGTAGTAGTGGTAGTAGTAGTAGTAGTAGTAGTAGTAGTGGTCTTAGTAGTAGTGGTAGTAGTAATAGTAGCAATAGTAGTAGTAGTAGTAGTAGTAGTAGTAGTAGTAGTAGTAGTAGTAGTAGTAGTAGTAGTAGTAGTAGTAGTAGTAGTAGTAGTAGTAGCAATAGTAGTAGTAGTAGTAGTAGTAGAAGTAGTAGGAGTAGTAGTACTGCTGCTGCTGTTGCTTGTGTGTGATCATTTCGCCCCAATATAAATAGCGGTTTTATATTTTTTCACCAATTAATGAATGTATTTGGGTGCTTTATTATTATTAAAATTGTTACTAATAATATCAATATTATTATTATAATTATGTCTAGTGTCTTTAGCTAATTAATAACCAGTTTTTTTTACTTGGTTATAGCTCTAGAATAAAAAGGGTCTTAGCTTTATAATTATAAATAAAACTTTATACTTTAGGCGCTTTATTTGTTTCTATTACCCTTTTCATCTCATGTGTTTAGGTGTAAATGCAGAAATTTAATATTAAAGTTTTTATAATTAAATTTTTATTTTTATTTATTTGTCGATATTATTAATTAAATAATATTTTTTTATTTTCTTACTATTTTAGTTCTTTAAATAATTTATTATTACTCTTTTTTTACCTGTGTATCGTTTGGCTTTGTATTTGTCGAGTGTGTATTGTATTTGATGAGTTTGACATTTATGTATATTATTATGTATCACGGAGTTATAGGAATTTTTTTTTCATACTTTTGACTTATTTTAGTTTCTGGATATGATTATAGTTATTGAATATCTAAATTGATATCTCTTTACCCTATTATTATCCTATTATTTTGAATAGCCTTAAACTCAGATTTTTCAGGAATTAATGATGTATTAAGCTTCGTTTTAAGCAAAGATCTTTCTCTCGTAATCATTTCATTTGCTATTTTCCAAGATTTCCATAATATTAATATTAATCCTTTGGCTTTTTTATTTTTTCCTTTTATTGATTCTTGTGAGAGGCACATACTCTATCCATTGGAGACCCTTTGAAACTATATCGCCATAAAAGTTAAAAACGCAAAATATTTAATGAACATTTTAATGCTAGAAACACCGCTTAAACTACTTAATGCCTTTGATAGTTGAATATGTCTGGGTTGTAAGGCAAAATTAGGATTTGATCAAATGTATCGATTGCTTAAGAAATTTAATATATGTTTTTATTTATAGTTTATCACTTTTCATGGTTAACTAACCAGCAAGTATCGTGTTTCTTGTATAGACTCTAGTCTTATTCTATGTCAAGAATTTTTTCCTCTCTTAAAACACATGTATACTCCATTTATTTATAAAAGTTTATTATTTAATAAATTTCCTTAAAGTGACACTTTGCAAAAGGTCTCAGTGAACAGAAAATGCAAGATAAATCAACTAATTTAGGATTTTAAAATAATATCATTTTTAATCTTTAATTATTTTTAGCCATTTTATTAAGCGTCAACTTCTTAATCTACTGTTCCAATGCCTTCGCCTCAATCACAATAAAATTTACTTTCTACCATTTTCAAATTATGAAATATTATTAATGGTAAAACACTATCAACATGATGTTTGAATTTCCCCACGAAGCAACAAGGTTATTTGGTTTTTTACGAGAAAGTCTAGACCAAAACTAGAAAATTACTCGGATATCTCTCGAAACTCCAATTATAATAATTATTATTCTAAATTATGTTTATGAAAGATAAACCTTTATGTAATTTTTGTTCTCATTTTATTAAACTAATAGGGTAAAGTGGTATTCAGATAATTCAAGACGGTACATTTTTGGTGATACAATCCATGATTCTTCGTCCGGGTCGACCCAGTTTAAATCGATGAAAGCTTAAATAAAACTGAAGGGGACGAAATAAACTTTTATGGCTGGCGAACTATTACTAACACTAATTACTTTGGTCTCAACAATTGTATAACCGGTATGTAAGTTATTATGAAGCATTTTTAGTGTTAAAAATAAAAGGTTAAATGATTATAATCCAGTGTCTTTGATCACGCTGTTTATAATAATAATGCGTATTTATAATGCGCCAAGGCACGCAACTGAGGCGCCACTCACACGACATAAGTCGTGAAACACCGCATCATATTCACTAGATATACGATAGCTCACGGTTGGCTGAACAGAGATTCGAACTGGCGACCTTTGAGTTGCAGATCCAACGACTTTACCATCTAAGCCAACCCGCTCGTTTATCCTATAGGACGCACATCCCTTAACTGTTGGTGTGTTATTTGTGTATAGCGGTAGTTCACTCTAGCAAATTTTTCGCTAATTTGACTTCTGTGGCTTAACTAATAGGAGCAATTGTTCAAGATTCAATATATTTAAACTATAATCTTGCAGCTTCTTAAGGGATCTCGAAGTTTCTTTTCTCATTTAAATACTTAAGAGAAATGGAGGTTACTGGTCAGTTTATAATTTAAAATTTTTAAATTTTTTAATGTTTGTAAAATAATAGACTAATGAGTATTTTTGAAAACCTAAAAGCATAGACTCCAAACCCTAAAAGAAATAGATCTGAAGGGATATTAAGCGATATTATCTGTTTTTCAGTATTATTCCAAAAATAATAACTATGTTCATTAGAGTTATAATTTGTTTACCTTTTGTCCAATATGACTTTTCCCTTAACACAAACATCTTTGAAATAGTATGTGAGCCTTACCATACTATTTTGAATATTTCCTGTTATGGGGATCCATTTTTACGAATCAATCAGAGTAAAACTTATCTTCATTACTCTGAACAAGAACTCTGAACATCTATATATAAAACAAGAAATTAAGTATTTAACGGAAAGTTTAAAACGTTTAACTCTAAATATGCATATATAATACAATATAATAATTTATTGATAACTTATGCGCAATTGTTCATTGGACCAAAGTAAGGACCAAAGAATGTCAGTTCAATCAAATATTTTTCAAAAATATGTATGAATTAAATTTTTTTTAAATGCTTTTAGTTTTTTTTACAGTTTTTGCCCAATAAAAATATACTTTAAAAAATATTTTATATATATTTGTTTTACCTATAATTTTAATGAAAAAACGGTTTTCTCTTGAAAATTAAAATTTATTTTCAGATAGCTTTCATAAAAAGTTATCTTGACACGCATAAAGAATTTTAAAATCAAATTTTTTTTAGAAACAGATGACTATTGTATATCGTGAAATACCAAAATCTCACACATTTGATTTAATTAATTTTTCGAATGACTGAAAATAAAAGTATTATTAAAATGAATTCTTATAAGCCGCCATGAACATTCGAGTTTTAAAATAGACGGTTAAAAAGTACTGTTAGAAATAAGAGTTCCAACAAATGTTGTATCTAAAAAATTGCCTTCAAGCATCAAGAAAACTAGGATATGCTGGTATTTTAAGGCACTTTTAGAACTATATTTATTGATATAAAAATATTTGCGTTATTAATTAAATGAGTTCAACAATACTTTTCAATAATTTGAAAAATATTTTCATTGTCGATAGATCTTATTTTGCATTAAATTTAGGCTTCGATTCAAAGACCATAATCCTATTTAATTAGTGTATCCCCGACTTTTATTGTGAAAATAAATTAATAAAAAGCATCCACGCAAAAAAATCTGCACAAAATACTTACACAGTAGACTTCCTTTTTTGATGGATAATATAAAAAACGAAATTATTTTACGAACTAAAAAATTAGATTAAAAGATTTGGCGTGAAATGAGATTCATTAATAATGAATAAGGTTTCTATTTCGTTTCTGAATCGGATATGAAGCTTCTTTTTTATACTTACGAAGAAAAACTCAGGAATATTATAAAGTCGAAGACATGAAACACATCTTTAGAAATATAATTCAAAAAGAGAATAAAATCAAATGAGAAAAAGGAAAATAATTAACTTTAGGTTTTCACCTTTCAGAGAGTATCATTTTGCAGGACTTTAAAAGGTTTTTCTAATGTCTTTGAAAAGTAAAAAAAAATACTTGTATGATTTTTTTCTGTTTTTATACAGTTTTAAAATGAACATTTAAAAAAGCCCTAATGTATTCATTTAATTTCAAAATACCGAATTCTATACCTAGAACCTTCAAGTTAACACACTATCATTAAGTTTTCTGATGATTTAATATTAATAATAACACTAATGTAAAAAATAATAACGAGCATTATCATAGCGGCGTATAACCAGAACGAGCTTCTATGCCACTTAAGCTGATTTGTAAAAAAATATTTCGCTTTTTATTTTTTGAAAATATAAATTTGGATAAAAGAATCGAGAATTCAAAAGAAGAGTTTTCACTAGAGCAAATTGAAAAAGCCGAAAACAGTCTACTAGGAATTTTTACGAAATGAAAATTCTTTACAAACTATAGAATATTTTTGTCTGTTTCAATTTTTATTTATTTGATGCTGTAACATTTGTTTATAAAAGTTTAATAATAATAAATAAATAAACTCAATTTATTTTTTCAGATTTTAAAACTGATAACTGAATATCTATTAGTAAACTATATGGGGAATTTTTTGTGTGGCAAAAATACAATCTATTTGACCATAAATATTTATTTAATCGATTTCAGTTTTATTTATAAGTTAAATTATAAGGGATGGACACTGTACCGTTTAAAGTTAAACCGTTCGAGGTTGAATCATTCACATACCATTACTCTCATGTTTTTTCTAAACTTTATATTGATTCAAAGTAGTTAAAAGATACAATTTTCATGAATCTATATTAGATGAATTAGTTTGAATGAACTGTGGTCGATTCATTTCATGTTTTTGTGATAAACCATTGAATATTGAAGTTAATATAATTTTTATATGAATAGAATTTAACCATAAGAGAAAACTGAAAAACTATTTAAAGATTTTTTGAAGTAGCATGAAAAGAAACAAAAGCAAAGAAGTTGTTTGCGTGAAAGTTGAACGCCTTGAATATAACCAAATCTTTGTCATGCAAAACGAACTACAGCATTGAAAAGCAGCCTTTTCAATCTTGTGCTCATGTGTTAATTTGGCCTAATTGTGTTTCAGATACTCAAAAGTAAAAAAGATAAAATCAAGCGTTAAATTAAACTCTTTTTTAGGAATAAAATCTAGAATTATACGAAAAGATGACAAAATAAAAATACTGAGCTGGGAATTTTATTTAAATAGTGAAGATTTTTTCAATATTCCAAATTGCATAATAAAAGAGTGAAAAGAATGATTTTTTTAAATCTTGAAGTGATATCTTCTACGAAAGTCGTATTATTGCTTGTTTCTCTCAGGACAGAGATATGAAGAATAAAGCCTATAACCTGTTCAAAAGTCATATTCGTTTATCAATTTTTTTAACTAATTTTAAAACGATCGTTTACTCCATCCTATTTGATTTCTAGTATTCCATACTAATCTTGAAGCTTGTCAAGTATTATCATTTTATGAATTGAAAAAGAAAAATATATAACTTAACAACTCTAAAGCTCACAATGATAAAGGCTGTAATGCTCGAATAGAAAGTTGCATGCGCAATGATGGGGGCGCGAAAACTGTCTTCGGGGAAGGATGCGCCATAAAGCAATTTGAGCGTATTATAAAGGAAATAAACACGAGAGTAAAAAGTTTCAAAAAAATATGTGAGATTGTTATATCGAATCTTACCTGGCAATAAATTCAAGAATTATTATAAAAGATTTTTTTCAAAACCTTTAAAACTTAATTGATCTATTGGAGCATTTTTAAATTTTATCTGATAAATAAAAAGTATAATTAATATGCTTTATGAGTAAATAGTATAAAAAAAGTTAGAACACCTTCAATCAAATTTAATTGCAATGTAAAAAAGCTTGACATTGAACCTTTTTAAACCCTTTTCTTTCCTTTATTGTTATTAATTAAAAAGAGTTTTTCAAAAAAATTTTTTTAATCCTTTCAAAGTGTAATGAAGCCATTTTGGAGAAAATAGAAAGACATTTTATAGCATAGAATAAAGGTGCATGCTGTAATTATTCTCAACATAAAATATTCATTTGAGATTACGAAATAAAATCCTTTAATAGATTAACTAAACTAAAAACACTAGTGTTAAAATGAAATCATCATTAAAACTTCCAAAATAATTATCAAATTCACAATTAGAAAATTAGAATGATCTCTCTTCCACTAATCAATTGATTTTTATTATCCATTGAAAATATCAATTGAAGATTATTTTAAATTTACATTTAAATTGTATATATTTAAGAGTATCTTTTAGTAGCCATGCAATGTATTAAGTTATTTCATTGATGCATTTTAAAAAGCAAAGTTCTAGTACACTTTCAGTTCAATGGTTCTTCTCAATCGAGTTGTTAATTCAAAAGTTTCGTGAATTTTTAGGTTGCTAAAATTTGAGTTCAAATAGTTTAATGTCTACGGAAACACACAAAAACAAAACTGATTTGTTAATAAAAATGATTTGTTAATAAAAATGATTTGTTAATAAAAATGATTTGTTAATAAAAATGATTTGTTAATAAAAATGATTTGTTAATAAAAATGATTTGTTAATAAAAATGATTTGTTAATAAAAATGATTTGTTAATAAAAATGATTTGTTAATAAAAATGATTTGTTAATAAAAATGATTTGTTAATAAAAATGATTTGTTAATAAAAAGGATTTGTTAATAAAAATGATTTGTTAATAAAAATGATTTGTTAATAAAAATGATTTGTTAATAAAAATGATTTGTTAATAAAAATGATTTGTTAATAAAAATGATTTGTTAATAAAAATGATTTGTTAATAAAAATGATTTGTTAATAAAAATGATTTGTTAATAAAAATGATTTGTTAATAAAAATGATTTGTTAATAAAAATGATTTGTTAATAAAAATGATTTGTTAATAAAAATGATTTGTTAATAAAAATGATTTGTTAATAAAGTTGATTTGGTAATAAAAATGTTTTGTTAATAAAAAAGATTTGTTAATAAAAATGATTTGTTAATAAAAATGATTTGTTAATAAAAATGATTTGTTAATAAAAATGATTTGTTAATAAAAATGATTTGTTAATAAAAATGATTTGTTAATAAAAATGATTTGTTAATAAAAATGATTTGTTAATAAAAATGATGTTAATAAAAATGATTTGTTAATAAAAATGATTTGTTAATAAAATTTATTAAATGAATAAAATATTCTCAAAAACAAAAAAAATATTTAAAAAACAGCAACACTTAGTTTATTGATATTGCTTCTGTAGATGCGCATCCTTCACTATAGTAAATCAAGACGATGAGGCATTTTATATATCGCAACATAATGAACGAAAAGCCTTGTAGACGAAGTGCTTGAAGGAGTGTTATCGACTGAACACTACTTCTTCCTGACCAGTTCTCATTTAAAGCAGGACAACTTTTCTTTCATGTTGCGACGATTTTTCTGCTACGAAAATTTAAAAGTTGTGAAAAAAATATTTTTGATATGATTTATTCTTTTTCTCTGATTTTTAGGCTTTCATTAAAGGTATTTGTTTGACGTTTCTGAATAGCCTGATTATAGTCTTTTAGTGCCAGCCTATTTTTTTATGACAAGAAAAACATAAGCTATCCAACATTTATTTGTTTGAAATTTTTCAATTTTTTTCAAAGTTTGAGAGAAAAAGTTTTGTATTATACAAAGTATAATGAAATAGTTCATTAACAAACAAGTTTTTATTATAAAGAATATTTAGCAATGAACAATATACATTGACAAAATCTTCAATATAAATTTGATTACTTTTTTGAACAAAAAGAAAAAAAGAAGACACTTTCCATGTTTGAGATACAATCAAGTTGATGACAAACTGACGAGATAAGAAATCTTTTTAGCAACAGATCTTGCTTCTTGCAGTGGAGTGTGAATTTATTGCTTTCAGAAAGTTTCTCGACACCACATATATTTTATAGATTTTAATATTTATCACTTTTAATGACCCTATTCGTAATTAAAAATAGCCTTCATTATCTATTTTAAATTTTTTTATAAAAGCTTTAATAAAAATAAAAAAGCTTTAAAATTTGTTTATTTAAAAAGATATATAATAGAGCTTCAACAAAGAGTTAATTCATAAAAAGCAAACACGGTCAGTGAGTTTTTTCAAAATACATAATACAAACCAACTCGAAAAATTAAAATCATTGATTTTAAAAATTTATTGAGAAAAAACAATTTTTATGCAATTGTGTCTTAAACACTGTAACTTAAAGGAACTACTAAATGAATTAGGTTGAGCACCAGTAAGATATGTATTTAATACTTTTATTAGAATACATTTTTAAAAGTAATCAGTTTTTAAATAATTTCAATTCAGATAAAAACTATTTTTAATGTCTCTTTACTGCATTTTCTAAAATCTTTGTACTTTCTTTCACAAGAGGTGGTGGCCGGTTTGGGCTTTGTTGTTATAGTATCTTGTTGATTTAGGTGCATAGTCAGTTGTTTTATTGAAGCCTTTGATAATTATCTTGCTTTTTCTGTTTCTCCCTAATTTATCTGTTCACTTTTTTGTTATTATACCCTTAAGAATTAGTTAGTGGCCGTTTAGTGGCATTTAGTGGCTAGTGATTTCCCATGAATATTAATTGTTTTTCTTATACTTGAACTGTCTGTTTTGCTTCTTTTTTTGCTTTTTGTATTTAAAAAAATATAAAGCACACGTTAACATTAATTAAATACTCTAAAAAAATTATGTGTTTTTCTGAAAATGTAATTTAATTTTTTTATTATAAACATACATTATATTATATAAATTGTCGAAATAAAGTTTCATTCAGAACGCCTGCACAACAATGTCATGTTGAATTTGAATGAGTTTTATTTTTATTATTTGGATACTTTTAGGAGAAGAAAGTTTTAACTAAAAATGCAATCTTATAAGGCGTGGTAATATATATTTTTGAATTAATCTCACAGGCAAAACAATTATAATTGTAAATTGTATAAATTTAATATAAAAACTCAAATAATGTTTCGACTGCTCCTAAGAAAGGAGTAAAAAGATATAAAACGGTTTGCATTTTTTATCTTCCAAGAGATCTTTTGGGATTGCGTTCATACAAGCCACGATCAGATAACATACAGTCTAATGGAGGATTCTAGCGGTGAAAAGTCATCGAGAGTGGAAACAAGGTTGTTAATAGTGGAAGATATCCGTGTAATGTGTACATTAGATTATTTCTTGAATATGAAGTAAAAAATGAAATTAGAATGCCAAAGTTTCATTGGTTTTTATATTAAAATTATATATATCTCCCAAAGCATTGTGGAAAATTTTCACCCACATATACAATGAATATTGTGCATATAATTTGTGTGCAAACAACTGAAATTATGATGTCAAAATTTAATAATTTTTTAAATAAGAATAATTAATATATAAATAATTTATCAGTATTGTAAAAAAGTTTAGATTTTCAATAAATTCGATTAGTTTTGGGTTTTTGCAATAAAACGTCATCAAGTGATGGTATGCCCTAAAAAATTCTTATACCTATTGACATTCAGACAACAGTTTTTTGAATTAAAAGTTGAGAAAGTTTTATGAATTATAACTTTAGAAAACAATTTGAATGAAGTATCGGAAAATTATTCTAGAATTTCAAATTTTAAACATTTTGAAAATTATAATTATAACTGTTATAAAATAATTATTTTAAAAAAAAGAGCAAGAAAGGTCTCAAGAACTTCACAAGAAACTGTTAATACTTTATTCAAATGCTTGAAAATAACAACGAAATCAATAGGAAATAAAAAATGTATTTTTTCGCGCTTCATTTGATGTCATTTGTGATCTTTGCTTCTCCAAAACAACCACGATATCAAAATCTATCTGAAATCGATTCAGTGACCAAAGGCCGTTTGTGTTTTCTAAATTATATTTACGTTTTTCGTTTTTTTGGGTTATAAATTACTTTTTATAGATTCATTCCCAATTTTTTCTCTTTTAATCTTACAAATTAAGTACAAACATCCGATATTTATATGCTCTTTAATTATATACAAAATTTATATACTTTTTTTGACTTTTATTATACCGATTAATAGATTTTTTTCTCAAAATATTTATAGCTAGCATTTTAGATTGCATTAACATGTTTTATTCATTCGAAAACTCGATTTCTCGTGAGTAGCTTCTTTATTTTGAGATTTTGTATGCAAAATGCTTTATATTTAGTTTTATATTATTGAAAAAGTGTAAAAAAATTTTCAACAAAGCCTGAACATTTAAAAAAAGTACAAACTTTAACATTTTTAATGACAGATTTCTATTTGAAACGTAAAAATAGTATTTTTTAACAGAAGGAATCACTATTTTTATTTTTAGAAATCAATTTATTAAAAAAATATATACTTTTTTCTTAATGGGATTTTTATCCACATGAAATCCAACTATGTCTCTAGGGATTGTTAATTGTCACAGTTACTGACAACGCAAACATCCCCAGGTCTCTTTGGGTCAAGCAAACAACAGAAACCTTTAAAAACCTTTCTGTTTCAGTAAAGGCTCTATCGGAAAAAAGTTATGAAATTATTGATATCGAACACAGTGTATGTGGTTTCTTTGAATACTTGCCACAAAAATTTAGTATTTAGTTCACATTTATTTAAGATTTTAGTGATAACAATTATTATTCAACAATTTTTTTCTAAAACTTTTGTTTGAATTGATAATATTCATGAAAACTAGATTATAACGGTTTTAAATGAATTAAAAACTAAAGGGTAAGATTTCGCTTAAAAACCCTTAAATAATTAAAAAGATTTTGATGCAAGGATAAAAAACTAGATTTCAAAGAAAGCTTTCATTTTTTAATACAACTTTTGTTTTATCCGTTTCAGTTCTATACATTTTTCTGTTTAAAAAATTTTAAAGTTAATTTTTTCTCAAATTATATGAATATTTTTTTCTCAATTTCTGTATTATAAACGAAATATTATGATAATTTTCACAATCGATGCATTTTTATATAACTTTGAAAAAGTATGCAAATATTTTTTTTATTTTATATAATTTGACATACATTTTAAAGGATATTTTCAATCCTACAGCAATTAACACGAATGACCCAAGACACAGCCAAAAGATAAAATATACAAAATAACATACAAATGCAAACGGCGTGTGAGCAATAATTATTATGAATCATACTTTTAGCTCTTAAATTCTATATCAAGAGAGAAGAACAATAAAGACCAGCGAAAAGCCCTAATAAAGTTTAGGAAACGTCTCAAGTTCTTTCTATCTGCCCATTGATCTAGGCATACATTTTTTTATGTTTTTATATGGGCTTGTTTGTTTGTTTTTGTGCAATGGTTTTTTTTGTTTTAATACTTGTTTTTTTCTATTTAAAATAATGTTTTCAGGAGTATAAACCTTTTTTAGTGTATTCACTCAAGAATATATGATTTTTGTTTTTACATAATTTTGTGACGGGTATTTTTTTTTATTCATCGATGGAAACAAAAGCTTAGATAGTTCGATCCTTTCTGGGTTTTTTTAATGAGACTCTGAATATTTGGAATCTTTTAACTGCATAAAGATCTAATATAAACACGTTAATGGTTTTTAACGACTGACGATTGTAGACATAAAGTCAATTGTATAACTAAATTAACATGCATATTGTTGATTAGAATTTTGAGTTTATTTCATTCTTGACGGCAGTTTGGGCTGCTTTTGCTTTTTTCTTGAATGATATTCGTTCTTATAACTTTTATAATAATGATTTTGTTACATTGTTTTATATATTTTTTAACTTGAAATATACGAAAAAATTAAAATGGTATATTTATATGTAATTGAAAGATATTTTTCTTTCACAAGGAATATTTTTGTGTCAAATCCTTGAGACGAGAGAATGTTTTATTAATTATGATGGACTTCTGGAGAGGATTACTGAGACGTGATTGTTTTCGAGAGTAATCCACACACATCCGTAAGAATCCATTACAGTCTAAGTGCCTTGTCTCTTGTTGATTAAGTTCTAATTTTTTTCCCCAAATTTTTGAATTTGAACGTTTTTGTTTTTAATAATAATTGTAAACAAGCATATTATTGAAAAAATATAACGCCCTTTTTCATTATAGTTTCTATCTTATAAAATTGCTTTTTTTTCAAGACTATTTGAATTAAAAATATTTAAATGTATTTTTATGAAGAAATAATACCTAGTGAAATGTCACGAAGGCATGTCGCCTGTAATGCCATCAAAAGAAACAACATTACAGCTCGCAAACCATTTGATCAAAATATAATTGATTTGTTGACTTTGAAAAATTATACTCAAAAAGAAATTATTCGAATAAATAAATTGATATTTTATAAATGACAAAGTTCTATTTGAAAAATTACTGAATGGCAGTTTAGATAAATAAAATGCTACAAATTTAAATCATAAACAACTTTTTTGTTTTCAATAATGTCAAAAATATTTAGTGGAAAAATTGCTTAAAAATTATTAACGCCAAAGAGGTTCTTAAAAGAATAATTACTCGGCTAGATGGCAAAAAGGATATACATTTTATATATTGTGTTGATAGAAAGAGAATTGAATGTGGCATGAGATAAGATAGGAAAAAAGTAAGTAACTAAAAGTCTAGCATTAGAAATTAATTGAAGTATGAAAGTAAAGATAGATGGAAAAGTTAAAATGTATAGAAATGAATGGATGCAAATGTACAATGGTTGCGGAAGATTAATGTTTCAGTCTTTCGTTTCTTTAACATTTAACAGTACTCAACCTGTAAAATTTGTTAAATCAAACTTGAATTCAAAGCTTCGTTAAATTCGAAATTAAATTCACAATTTGTTAAAGCTTGAATGGAATAAATTAAGTGTTTTCATTTCAGTTAATTGTTTGTTTAATTTATGAAACAATGTGCGTAACCGTAATATCACCATTAAGTATTTGATTCTAGATAGAATTATTTTAAAAACTTCATTAAAATATTTATAAAATGTATTATATCTATTTTTTTTAAATCAAAAAAGTAAGTTTTATATGAATAAATATTTTTCATTATGTTTGCTCTTTTTCTTCCAAGGTTTCAATGTACTATAATCTTGTTTGATGTCATTTATAACAATTAAAAAAAATAAGTTTTCAAACATGAAGTATAAAATATATAAAAAATTGTATAATTTAATGATTGATACTTATGTATACATGATTGATGGTTGATATTTGTTGAAAAACTATTCTATTAAGAAAAAATATGTTAAATAAAAACTATTACTTATAGGAGATTAGACGGAATTTTTGACAGACAATATTATTTATTATACAACGTGAAATATTATATTTTAAAAAGTATTTAATTTTTATTGTATATATGAAGTAGAATACAGACTTTAGTGAGATAAGCTTGAACATTAACCCATGCATTATACATTAAAATACATAAATTTTTAAAAAATCTAATTTTAAAATATTAAAAAACTTTGAAAAATATATTTATATGATTAGTTTTATAAATAATTCTTGAAAAGATGGGTGAATGTCACGAGAAATAAATCAAGGGAGAAATAGATAAAGAGATAAGAAAATGGATTATTGAACAAGCCAATAAATTAACAGAAAACTGTAATATAGAACCGAAATAAATGAGAAAATAGGTGAATCATGATAAAAATACCTTATATTACTTAAATGTTAATTCCAGAGATTGAACCAGTAATGGAAAATATTATCTTTTTTGAAATAGGCAATATTATAATTTTTAATAAATTATTTAGAAAACAAATATTTTTAACTCTTTCATTGATTTTATAAAACAAATTAGAGAATGCATATCCTTCACTGTCTAGATTTATATATTGTTTCACAATATACATCAAACCGCCATGTAATCAATCTACCCTTGTTTCCACACGTTTCCTACAAACTAAAGTCATTCCATGAAACGCAAACTATTTCATCGCTTTACACTCGTTGTAAATGGCATCCATCTATTTAATTTGTTTTACCAAACAAATGTAGAAGCTGTTTTATTATCGTTAACCTGTTACCAATAAATATCAGTTTATTAATCCATTTTGAACGATTTATTTGTCATTTTGTAAAAGGCTTGACTTATATGTATATTTTATTTATAGATTTAAGGTTTAATGCACAAAAAGTAAATATTAAAAGCTTCATCATCAAAACAACAACAACAATAATAATAAATAAAATACAAGATAAAAACGTTAAAATATAAAATTTTATTAAATCAAAAAGAGAAATTCAGCGGCAACAGTACTCGGATTTTTAGTTTTCCCAGTAGAGTTATAGGCTTTCAGAGTCGGAGCTTTATCGAGAACAGCAACATCAAAGAAACTATGGTGGAGTGATAAGGCTCATTGTGGCAGCTACTAGAACAAGAATATTTTTCACAAACAAAAAAATTTAGATAAATAAAATCGGTTATAAAATTCTTTACAAATAATGTTGGTCTAAAAATTTATTTGAATAAAAAGGGGTAAAAAGATTCATTTAGAATTTTTTATTTTCACTTATAATTACTAATTAATTTTAAACTTTTTTTTATTTCAAAGCTTAACAGTCTTCTAATGATAATTATGAAAATTTCTAGGATAAAAAATTGATTCATAAAAACTTTTTAATTATCATTAGATTATTTTTATTTGTGATTTTTCAAATTACATCAGATGCTCAAGATTTTTGTCTCTGTCAAAATGTCATTTTTTCTTTACCTGTCACAGCAGTACTCTTGAGGCTTGGTTTTATATAAGTTTTTTTTATGATAAGCTTTTTTATGAGTTGAAGATTAAAAAAGCTTCTAAAGTAAAAAGATCTTTCAATTGTTTGGATTTGAATTTGAATGAAAATTCATATAAATGTTACTCATAATTTATACAATATTTTCCCAAAAAAAACATAACACGTCTTAAATATATTGTTCGATAAAGATCGATTTCATTTGAGAAATAAAGTTAACACCCTATTCACTTTATTGCAAACGCTTCCATTTGATATATTGCATTAACTCTTAAAAATTTCAGTTGCATAATCACACTTGAGATGTTTGGCTTTCATATGCATCTCATTTTTTTCACGTAAACAATGGTGCAATGCATAAAAGCATTTTCACAAATTGAACACTTGCCATGGAACGCTACGAGTTGATCATCTACAGTAGGTTTTTCATAGTGACTGGCATTTTTGACAGAGTTAGGACCCAAGCATGCCAGATAAGACAAATAGGCGCCAGTTTGTATTTTGTTCATTTGATGGATCCTCTTTCTATCCTCAAACTTGGAGAATGATTTTGAATGTTTTTCTGAACATGACTGTACGAAATTTTTTTAGATAATCTTCCTAATGCCACAGTTGATTATCTAATAACCACCGCATTAAACGGTAGACAAAATACGCTTAGAGTTCTATCCTTGGTCATTTTTTCCATGATACATCAAAATTCTTAATTGTTTTCTTAAATTTGGAAAATTTATCAACTTCAAGCTTGCTATCATTTAAAATACACAAAATATCAGAATCACTATCAGCCAATAATTAGTCATCTTCGTTAGCAACATTTTGTCCGCCATTGTCACTAAGCAGATCGTCAACATTGCTCTCACGGATTGAAATAAATATAATTTACTACATAGATAAAAAGAGCTATCAGGCTGATTGAACGTGCAAACATGTAGAAATAATCAGCACACCCCGCTTTACCATACTCCAGATCACAAGTTATTATCCCACTCTCGACTTTGCATTGTGGTCCCCATGGACACCCAAAATGCTAGAGGTGTAATTAATGTACATTGGAAAAATATAAATTCAAGATTTTTATGGAATTAATCATTTCTATAGACGTGCATACAATTTCATGGGTTGTCATTGCTATTTAACTTTATTATTATGGATTGAAAAAAGCCTTGGAGTCCATAGGTTAAAAAGCACAGTAAAGACAATAAAACGTTCGGTAAGGCAGTTAAATAATGCCATTAAAAATTTAGTGCAGAGACATGCAACGCATAACTGATCTTGTAATCATCCAAATTTACTAGCTAAATCAAAGATTTATCGTAACAAAACTCTCATAAATCTTTGATCAAACCCTTTTAACTGTAAAAATCTTCAAAAATTTTCTAAAGGGGTTTGCTATGATAGTATTATTTTATGAAGGTTCACTTTTCTATTGAACTAATTACTCCACATTACTTTCCATGTGTTCCAAAAACATACATTATACGTTTTCACATCCATGAAATATATCACCATTTTAATTTAAAGAAAAATTCTTATAATTAACAGAATTATTTCATACTTATCATTATCATCTATCACTCATTATAAAGATATCTTTATTCATGCTTACTATTCAAAACAATCAGCTGTAAGCAATAATTTTTTTATACATATTTTATGAAAAATTAAAATATTAATTATCTAAATACTATTAACTTTTTTCCCTCACTCACAGGTTTTTCCACACGCGCAGACGCATGTCATATAACCAAGATAATGATTCGCTTTTCTTGCTTGTGTGATTGGATAATACTTTAAATAACTCGTGACCAAGAACTCCAATAATTCTTTAGTTAAAAGTTTTTTTTCGGTTTGAAAAAAAATTAAAATATTCTCAATTATGCTTTATTTCTTTAAAAAAACACATTTTTGTGCTTATAATAAGAGTTTAAAAGTCAAATATTTTGAAGATATCCACTTTTGAAGTTTTTAACGTTTTAAACATTGTCAAAAAATGTTGTAACGAACCCGATTGAACAATTCGTAAGCATCAAATACACTAAGGTTACCTATTTTACTTTTAAAAAGGCTATTTTAAAATGTCAATATTTTCAGCAGTTATATAAAATAAATTTTAAAGGTTAAATACTTTCTTTGATCCTTGAAGCGAATTTTTTTTTCAAGTGACATATAAATAAATTAAGCAATTGATCTTTCACATGTTAGTCACAAGAGAAAACAACTAGATTTTTAAATGCTTTTTGCTGTTATTTTTTAAAATAAAATATGGAATATCAATGAATTGATTTAGTTTTTTTTACTGAAATAAATAATTTTCACATTCAACTTAATTAATTTAAGTTACAAAATAAATTATTTTGAATAAAACTATTTTCTAATTTTTTCATGAATAAATATTACGATAATTATGATTTTGAAAAGTAGTTTTCACTCTTGAAAAAAAATCAAAACTGATCGGAAAGCAAAATAAACATGTATGATCGTGCCTTCAATAAAATTCAATTTTGAACTACTTTATCTGCAAAAAAATTCATGAAGTTCGATAGATCAATATTATAAAGTTTTTTTATATAAAATTGTAAATAAAATAGTTTCATTATTTTAATTTCTTATAAGTTGAAAAATAATTAAAAGAGCTTTTATTCATTAGACATTACTAGGAAGTTTTTCTTTTATTAGCCACAAAAGGCACTTTCAACTGCTTTTAAAATCTTTAATTATAATTAGTTTGAAATTAAAAAAACTCTATTTAATTAATTAGTTGAATTTTTATTTTAATGATAACTATATTTTAATTTTGTATTAAGAAAATTAAAAAAGAAATTAAATAAAAAAAATCAAAAGAATAAAAATCGCAGATATACTAATTTATTTAAATAATTTTTTTTAGTTTAAATAAAAATGTTCAATAATTATTTTTTGAAAATAATCGTTTTTTGCCACATCTGAAGGGTGCAGAATAAGCGCCAATGAAGCACAAATCGATTTACAGTTAATTGTGTGAGTTCTTTTGCACAGCCGTTGAAATTAAAACTTTTCATGAAAATTAGGTTTTCAATGATCTAGTTTCATAAATTTAAGCAAAGTAAATATTTTATATAATTTGTTTTATAATAGTTTCAGAGACGAGCGTATAGTTGTTTGTGCAGCGCAAAATATTAAGAACAAAAAATAACATTTATCACCAGATTGTTAATTCTATCATTGATATTTGATGAAAACATTATTTGCCGTTTTCTATATTAGAAATAATATAAAAATGTTTTACTTTGAACAATATTTAAAATTTAAAATTTTGAATTTATAAAAAGAAAGATAATATTACCATACCTATTGTCAAATGAATTGTAAGAAATCTTTGAATTTATCGTTTTGGAAATTAATGTCCAATTTAAATGCACTAAATCTTTTAATAATATTTTTCGATTTTTTAAAAGAAACAATATAATTTTACATTTTAAATCTTCAAATACTTTTTAAAACGTTTTTCGAACGAATAAAGAAAAAAATATATTTAATTAAAAAAATTAATTTAACCTAGTTATTAATACAATATTTTAAAAATAATTGTAGAGATTTGTTTAGACGCTACCCTTTTCAACGAAGTACTTGATGCCACTTATTTAAAATATTTATGGCTTAGTGAAAATCATTTAAAATAAATAATTATTTAAAAAAGCATTTAAAAGTTTAAGAAATTTGTTTTACAACACATAATAAAAACATATAATTAAGCTTTATGAATATTTTAAACTTCAAAAGCTATTTTTTAATTTTTTTAAATATAAAAACAATCTAACAAAATTATTTTTACAATTTAAATCAAATTCAATGTGTATAATGAAAAACTCATTCAATTGTATTCTTTTTGATATTATATTCATAATGTCTAACTCTCGTTAATTGCCATTAGAATCAAAGGTTGCTTTGAAAGAATGCATACTTTCAGCTGGTATTATCGCCATTAATTTTCAAAAAGCTTTTTAATATTTATCCTTTAATTTTGCGTTATATAAAATGTCTAAATTATTCAAAAAGTAACGTAAAATACTACTGTTAATTTAATTAGAGCTGCATAACTAACTAAGATCCATTTCAATTGGATTCGAATCATTAAGCATGATTAATCATTCAGTAGACATAGCGAAAAGTTAGTTGTAAAACTAATATTCATTTAAGTGCTTTTTTCAATTGATTATTAGAAGATAAAAACTATTTCCCTTAATACTCAAGGTAAAAAATAACATATGATTTTGTTCTTAGCTAATTATAATTATTGAAGACTAACATCTTTTATTAGTTTGTATAAATAATTAAATTGAAAAAATTATTCTATAATTTTATTTAAAATCTTTAATTTACTGTTTTAATAATTTGTATTTAAATAAATTATTCAAAATATTCAAAATACATATAATTCAAGTCTATTCTCATTTCCCAAGTCAAAAATATCCATTTGTAGCAATAATGTAAACATCGAAGCAATAGATGTTAGTGCTAATGTAGCGTGGATAGCAGAGGAATGGCGACTTCAACGTTGCAGAATGATAAGAGACGGATGATGTTGTTGTTGTTGCTGTTGTCGAGTGGACACGGAACGAACGCTGGAGAAATGAGGCGGTTTTGCACGGAACGTGGTGATGGATTGGGATGATTATTGGGGCGGTTGGTTCTTGATAGAGATGGATAGATGGAGATATAGGAGTACCGGAGATGAGAAAAATATATATAAATAGGCATAATTGAAGGCAGAAAAAAAAGTTTACAATTTGAAAAACAAAATAAATAAGAAATTTTGAAATGTTGAACAAAACTAATAATTTTAAATTTGAAAAAGAATGAAGTGTCAATTAGTCGCTTTCTGATGACGGCAATTAAAAATCATTTATGTACGTTCACTAATTACGATTCTATGAATCAATAAAAGATAATTTGGGAAAGCCTTCAGGTTTTGATTGGCTTTTAGTGAACTAAAAATAGAAAAAGAGATTGTAAACTTTTTAGAAGTAAAAAATGTATTTAAAATAGTACTTTTTAAATTGTATAAATGTTTAACCTAAACCATTTGTCTTATTGAAAAACCATTAATAATTTCCGCATCTTTGATTTTTAAGAGCCTTCATGATAAAGCAAAATATATGAAAAATTTAAAGTTTTAATAAAATAGGCTCTTGTGTATTTGAATTATGCTACTAATTTGGTAACTTCAAAATCATAAAAAAAATGAAAGCTATTAAAAAATTAAACTAATTTTAATTATTGCATTAAAATAAAATTGAGCGTTAATGAATAAAAAAAATAAAATGGATAAAAGAGAATAGAAAGTCCATTCAGTCAGGCGCTCAAGCAAGCCTATCTGCACAGCCTTCTCGAACGTGGTATGAGAAGACCCACCCTTCCGTAGACTTTATATCAGCTTCGCTCAAAAACAAAATAATCCGTTGCAAAATGTAAATTTGAAAAAACAAAGTGATAAAAAATTATCATATAAATAATATTATTTATTTTCAATAAAAATGTAACTGATAAAATTCGCTCAGTGGAAGTTCTTTGGAAACTCACTTCAGCATATTCAGCTACTAAACAAACTCCAGATTTTTTCAAATGACCAATAGAATTCATTACCGCCTGGACGAACAAACGAAGAAGCTAGTTTTGAAAGTAACAATTTTGCTTAATTTTTACATACTTTCAACAACGTGACGAGTTTCCAAATATTTTTGGCAAAAACAAGCCTTTAGATTCATTCAACACCAAGTTAATGGCACCGCTTTGCCTAAATTTGTGACGGTCGTTGGCATTAATATCAGAGCTTTTTAAGCAAGTAGTTTGCAAGTTAATACCTAAAATACACTAGAATAATTCAGCATGATTACACAAACATTGAAATAGTTCTTAAGGATGTGCGAGCAAGTCTGGAAGGAATTTAATTAGAATGTCGATGTTTGAAGTAATGGAGGCTGTCAGTAGTTGAGATTTATAACTCAAGTGATTGTTTTTAGAGTAGATATTATTACGATGTGTGACCAAAGATAGTTATAAATTCAAACTTCGAAGCTTGAAAAATATTCATTGAATTAACTTCGTTATTAGATATAGAAAAAATTATTTATTTCAATATTGAATTTATGACATTTTTTCAAGTTAGGCTGCATAAATTTAAAAAAATAAATAAATAAACTTGGAATTTTTTGCATTAGTTTTTAATAACTATATATGTTTTTTTTAAACAATTTCTAACTAGAACCTTTCTCTTATTATTATTTACTTGAAAAAAACATTTCTTATGCCAATCGATCAAATATCTATTTTAAATGTTTATCTAAAAATATATTCAAGAATTTTTTATCATAATAATGATTACTAATAAAAGTTGTTCTTAACTTTTATAAAAACTATTTATTTTGCATTTTTAAGTAAGAATAATTTTTTATTCTGAAAAAGTTTAATAGTTTCATACAAGTTCATGAAATAAATTACTTAACATAATTCTTTATATGTTCCTCTATCAACGCATTAGTGAGCTCTTGATGATCATTCATTGATTTACTCAAAAAACAATTCTTCTTAGATTTTCTTATATGTGTACCTGCGCATATGTATAATTTATTAAATATAAATAAATACATAAAAGTTCTTTCTTAAAACATATTTTCAGCAAAATGTTTAAAAATTTGAAAGATCCTGAAGCTAACTATTTTATCAACTTTCAAACATTATTTTAATCAGCAAACGAAGAACAGAAGTTAAGTAAGTGCAAAAGATTTGGTTCAATTACAACAGAATAAAAAACCAAAAGATGTCAGCTGACAACCCGTGTCAAAGCCACAATTTACCAAGACTGCGTCAGCCTGTCGAGAGCACTGCACACGTTGCCCAATGCTGTTACCACGTTATGTCTCCAGAAGCAACTTGCAACACACGCCTCCATCTGCCCCTTTCCATTCCACCACCACCACAGCAGTCATCACAACTTTCTCATTCTTTTCTTCAAAATACAGCTGAAAGTGAATCACAATCAACATCAGTAAAAGAGACAATTGGAAAACCCACAAAATGCGAATCTTTTTCTAAAGGAAACACATTGAAAAATCAAATAAAAAATACTTTTTCAAAATCCAAAAAAACATCAATCTTTAGCAACTTTCATTCCACTTCAAAACTCGCAGGCACTCCTCAAACTCCACTATACAAAAATATCTCCCGAAGCGTCTTCCACAAAAGCAGTGAAGTGTGCGGCAGCAGACATGCTAACGAAGACACGAACAACAACGTCGTTTTCAACAACTTCTTACTTGAAAAAGGAACTTATGAAAACAAAAGCGCCCACTGCTGCAAACACCAGAGCTGCCACTTACACATGTCAGCCAATTATCGACCTTCTCATATCTCACGTGACCAAGCTGGCCAATCCAAGTGTTCAAACCCCCTCTACTGCAGAGGACTTCAAAACACATCAATGACAGAGCCACACGCACAGACACACTTTCATCCACATTTCCACACACACATCAAACAGAGTGTACAGAAGCCATCTTCGGCAATTTTTCTTAACACTATTCCAAAAACCCTTTCATTGGGAATATCAGATTATTCATGCCCCAATGCCAGCAACACGGCAGCAAGAAACACTTCAAGAGCTCCTACCATCACACCTTCAACCACACACACTTTCGATTGCACAACGCCGACATTTTTACAAATGAAAAGTCCAAATAAAACAAGGTCTATTTGCTTTTCCCTTGTTTTTAGAACATGTTTATAAAACTGCAATAATATTTTACGCCTCTTGAGCGCACGCCTGCACATGAAAGCAGATTCGTAAGATTTATCGCCGCTGATATTTTGCAGAGGGGACGTCACGACGCCGGCAACAAGAAAACGAAAGAAAAGAAAAAAACAAACAATGAGAATTCTCCTGAGTCTTTTTACTTCTCAACTTATCGGGTGTATTCTGCTGCCATGGCTGCAAATGGCACTGAACTACACACCTACCGTGTCTCTGATAGTTTCTGGTGTGTTGACACTAGTATTGGCCATTGCTCTCATCACCAGTAAGTTGAGCAGATGCTCGGCAGCAATTTTCTTTTGTTCAAGTGCCTCGCCAAGAGGCCAGGTAGGAGTGATTCTCTTTGTTGCGGGCCTTTTGTTCGCTGGCCCTATAAAGAATATATATTCCAATCTGCTGACTCTTTCCGAGTTAGTTTGAATCGTAAAAATATTTATAAAAACGATTTTGTTGCAAACGATGTTTTTTAATAAAATAAAAATGTATTCAAAAATGTATTTATTTTACTTTGGTTTAACATCCACACTTTCAAAAATTCTTCAGAGCTTTTTCGTGTTATCAGCAAAGAGCACACGAATACATTTTATCAATGATGAACCCTTACGATTCGGTACTCAGGCAACTTAATTACACTCTTTCAACTCTAAACACGGCTTCGCTTCTATTGGAAAAGCAGTTTCTTCCATTGGAGTTTAGTCTCCACCAAGTACAAAAGGACAATAACAACGCTAATCTACAGTTACTTGGAGCAAAAAAGGTGAGTGATTGTGGATTGTGTCATTGTCTTTGTTTCAATGATTCATATCTATATTAGATTAAGCTTTTAAAAAGATTAATGAGAACATGTTCATAAAGTAAATCTATTTTTATGACCTTTTATTTGACTTTTTGTCAGAGACTTAATTTCATGCAAAGAAACAAGATGCAAATGTCTTTTCAATCTAGTACGCCATTTCAAGCTCATCTTTATGGAATAGTTGAATATGAGCACATAAAATAAAAAATAATTTTCAACAGTGTATAGAGTTATATAAAAACATAATGTTCACATTTCATGAAAATATTTCAAAAAAAGTCAAAATAGTTTTTAAATGTATTCTGCTACTTATTCATTCAATTTAAAACTTCACCACGTATGAAACTGAGTTTTAGCGTATTGATTAGCTAAATGATTTTTTCTAGCAATATAAAGCCCAACCAAGAAGATTAATGGTCAGCGTAGGATCAATCGTTCTTCTTGTCAATGCTTTCATTTATAATGCAAGCCTCACAATCACATATTCCCCAAACAGACATGCAGGCAAATAATTGACTCCACCCACCGTGCATGCACCACTCACATCGACCGTTCACGAGACCAGTGTGACGAAGTCATCGTGGCTCTTGGAACGGTCTACAGCCATGCGAGATCTGTTCTTGACAAGATCAACCCTGAAAAATGGAGCAACACAGCCGCCGCCAACAACAACCCCAGCAATATTCCTACTCCTGACGTTTCCAGTAGCATCATCCATGGCAACAGCCTTCCTAATGGGGAAAACAGGAGTCCCAATGACGAGAGACACTTTTACTCCACATCTAATAAACTTATCAAAAACCAGAATCAAGCGGTCGAAACGAAGTATTTTTCGAATAATATTCGGGACAAGCGACAAATGTTTGAAGAAGATCCAAGGTTGGTGTCTAATACATTGGTATTCTAACAAAAATGAAAGATTGGCAAGTTTTAACGCATGGATGAAAATTGCTGAGATTGAATTGAGAGTGATGATCCGTTATGATATGTTATGAATTTCATTTATTTATTCAAAATTAATTAAGTTTGCTCTTTTTCATTGCAATTTTTTTTCCGATTTTAAAGGCTTATAAAAGTTTGAAATAGGGTTAAAAAGTTCGTAGTTAGATATTATTCATCCTTCAAGCATCGTTAATCACCCTTCAGACACATCGCTCTGTACATAATTCATGAAGTGATTGAGAGTCGTCCGTATAAATAATCTTTTATAAATAGCATCACTATTTTGAAATAGGATTCAAAGCCAATTTGCAACACTAGCTTTTCAGGAAATGGCAATTTTCTTTCAATTTTTCCTATATAATTTAATTTTTTTATATTCATTTTTTAAATATTCTTTATAATTCTAAAAAAAATATTTAAAAAAAGTTCAATGTAGTTTTTTACATTAAAACATAGCTTGTATGTTTAAAAACTCAAAATAAATATTCTTAGGTATAATTAACTGTTCATTTAGTATACAAGTAGTTTAATTAGAACTATTTAAAATGCTATAACAGTTTCAATCCTTTAAATTTATTTCTGAAAAACTTCAATGTTAGAAAAGATTCATGAAACTCTATCAGATTTCATAATAGTCAATATGTTATTTACTTACATTTCGTTATTTGATATAACGAAAACATTATTTAAAACAGTAAAAATCAAATTTCATCTTTTTCCCTAACCATCGCACAGTTTTGTGGATACCTTCGACCCGAACAACGCCGATAAAGACGTGTGTGACTCGTTGGACAGTCGTCAGCTTTGTGCCCCTCTGAGCAACAGCGAAGTCTTATGCAGGCCACACACGTGGGCTGTAGACGATGTTATAGAAACGATTAACAACACCAGAAGAATTCTACAACAACTCAAAAAAGACCTTCGGGTAAGGGTAAATCTCAAGAGATATCTTGAAGATCGCGGTATTGCAGAAGCTGATTTAGCTAATGCTACAAACTGGGAAGGTCAGTTGCTTTAGATGTTTGTTGTTCCTTTATAATATAATATTTTCTCTTTAATGTTAGTGAAATTTTATTGTAAAATAATTACATAATCTAATAGATATATATTTCTAATAGCATTACGTTTATTTTCAAAAAGCAGATGCCCACTTCAAACATTTTAAAATAAAATTGTGAAATTTTTTCCTTATTGATTTTCTTTTTAGTTTGTTTGAATTTGATGATCGATTGACGTTTTATATTTATTTAAACAAACATCTTTTTACTTTTGTACGCATGCAAAAAAATGTCTTATTAACATTTTGTAAACTCAAATAATAAACTATTTTGCAAGTTTTAAACATTTTAAAAATATATATTCTAATAGATTTACTAGCAATAATAATTTAAGTCTTTAATTTTTTAAAGTTTCAAGAATTTAAATTTTTGGAAAACTCATCTTTATATTTTTCTTTTTTTCTATTTCTTTTTCAACTTTCTCACGTCTTCTCATTAATTGACTTTTTTTAAGCAGACACTATTTTTCTTGTCTAAGACTGGTTTAAAGCAGACTTTTGTGGCTAAAAGGAAAGTAACATTTTAATCTTTAAATATTTGTTTTAAACATTTTTTATAGGCTTTTTAATGATTTACTAAAAAAAAGAAAAATGTTAATTCGAATAAGATATATTTAAGAAAATAAAAATTAAGCATGAAAAATATACCCACCGTCAGAAACAGGTGCCAATGGAAAAAACGTGACAACAAAAAAAGAAAAATTGAAACATGAAAACTACAAAAAAGAAGATCGAAACCTTTTCATGATTTTGTGGAACAATGACTGGTTGCATTGGCTTGTACTCGTCCTGCAAATGAGCATCCCAGCAGGAGTGATAACCATCGCATATATGTCTGTCGTCTACATCAAAAACTACACCAGTGTGGTCACATTCGATAACTTCTACCTTGACCATCAGTTCCAACTGCTTGATAAACTCAGAGTAGTTTGCACAGACACCGACAGATCCAACGAGACAAGCCATAGTGACAAGGCATGTAAGAACGAACGGTGGAAGAATACAAATTGCAACGAAAACAGATGTTCGAGCGTGAGTGATGATCGATGGGAGGTCACTTCGCAAAGCGGTCATCGTCTGTTGCCTTTGAAAAATTACGAAAAGTTATTTATCGTCGACTCAACAAGATGGAGACTAAGCGAAAGAGAAATTGGAATGGCCAAATCGGGAATGTGCTCTTTCGCGTTGTTATTCTTACTAACTTTTCTTCTTTACGGAATTGATTTTTTTATTTGCTTTATTTTGCAAACTTCCTTTTTGAAAATAGATAAATTCGAAAAAAAAAGTGGAAGCAAAAGCTTGGCAGGCATGGTAGAAGGAGATGGTCTTTTGGCTCAATTTATTGACTTATTTCTTCGACATTTTCATCCAAAAAATTGGTTCAAGTTCAATGAACAGTTTGATAATCAGCAGCTCAACATGTTGAATTTAAGTAACGTTAATGTGACAAGTGATTTCAAAGTTAATTACCTGAAAGACGACTCACGAGTGATCTGTCAACGTGGAGTTTCATCTATATCTCTGTCACTCTTCATTAGCGTCGTCTGCATTGAAGGGTTTCTTTTCATCGCCATTTTATTAAAATCGAAGCTCTTTCGTCTGCGAAATTCCATCGTTGGTTTTTTTTACAAAGACGTGCAAAAAATCAGAATTAATTATTTACACGACACATTAGCAAAACAACGCAGCAACCTCCAGGCCATTCTGTGCAAAGTGGTTCGAACAAACCACGACAAACACCATTCTTTCTACCAACCGAATATTTCGTTTTTCAAAACAAACTCAGCATGCCTTATTAAGAAAAAAAGAAGTGATTATATCGAGCAAAGCAATAGATTCGTGAAATGTTTCAGAAATTTGTTCACGAAAATCAAAGCTAAACTTTGTTTCTCGAAGTTTCGCTGTTATGTCTGCAACGCCGATTCGTTGAACCATGTTTTATGTGCTACTGAAGATTGCTGTGGATCATACTGCCAGAGTTGTTTCGATGATATTTCTCAGAGCTGCCCTCTATGTTCCCACTTCCACGACGACCAACGTTCCATCAGCACCAAAATTGACCAATAACTTGCTTTTTAAAATCTTCTTTTTTTAAATTAAACAAATTTTTGACAAATTCTTTCTTAATACGAAAAAATATTTCTTAGCTCACATTGAACTTTTTTGTTGTCAGTCAATTCGCGCTTTTTCTTTTAAATATAAATTTTGTTTTCACTTTCGAAAATTATGACGTCCCGTTCGAATATAACAAAAAACAAAGCAAAACAAGATCCTAAAACCGTAACAAAAAATACGAAGATTACCATCGCAAAGAAAGACAACATCTCATTTTAATTGACTTTTCAAGTATTATTTCTGTAAAAGTGAAATGAACTAATCTTCAAAATGACGAGTTCAGAAAAAAGCTACACCGACTTTAGTCCAAAAGTTGATGAAGTGATCCAAGACAAGACTTTTGTTATATTCGGCGCAAATGGCAATTGGATGTGAGTACATGAACATTTCATTCGAAATATATTTTTTAAGCCTATCTTACTAGTGCAAATCTATTAAATGTTCCCAGTAATTATTTTTTAAACAAATAATTTTATCGCTAAACTAAAAATGTAGCTTCAATTTCATAGGATCGACAAGATTATGCGAGAGATAGGTTGGAAGCCATTGCTAGATAAGTACAGCCAGAACTTCAAGTTGAAGTGGGTGGAAAGCAGACTGAGCATAAACTATGAAAATTTCAAAGAAGGTTCGAGAGAGTTTGATCGAACAATTTTTTTAATTTATGTAATAAAATAGTTAATTAATTAATTATGTTAATTAAACTATTTATAAGTTAGTTTCAAAACTTACCCTAGTTTACTTGCAAGCATTGAATTAAAATCCGAACACAGGCGAACAGTTGGTCAACCGTATTCCCAACTGCTACATGCTGACAAACAAACTTGGACTCCTGGTCAACTTGCACCGATTTCACTTACGCTGCATCAGCGAGAATATCCCAGACGTTCCTAAACTCAAACTTTCAGAGTTTCTTCCTGAAACGTATCGCATCGATGACCAGAAAGATCGGGATTTCTTCGCTCAAAGATTCAAACGTGAGTTTTTTTATACTTTCAAACACACTTGTACAGTGCAAACTGAATCAAATACATAATTAAAGCACTCAATTGTCTGAGCCAACTTCAACAAAATTAATATGCTCTTTTCATGAAATGTTTTACTATTCAAATAAATAAATCAGTACATAGACATTTTTTTATATTCAAAATATTTAAAAATCATGAATTTATTTCTAAAATATATTTTCAATTCATATAACTCCTTCATATTTTTCTTCTCTAAAGCTGGAGAGGTGTGGATATCAAAGCCCATCGGACTGAACCAAGGTAGGGGTATCTACCTTGTTAGAGACGCTGCCCAGTACAAGACACCTGAGCCAGATAAAGATTCTAAGAGCAGCAGATTGATTCAAAGGTGTTTACAAAATCATGTTATTACAATTATTAAAATATTTAAACAAAATATTTTGAATTAATTTTTGGTCCTAAAAACATCATTCATCTCATTATCATAAATAATACCCAGACTAATTTTCGACACTCTCTCACACAATAGGTATATCACCAACCCGTTGTTGATAGATGGCAGAAAGTTTGACATAAGGGTATACATGCTGATAGCTTCGACGAGGCCTTACTTGGTTCTTTTTCGTAACGGCTACGTCCGCTTGAGCCTCCACAAATATGACTCTACAGCTGAAGATATCACCGTACATTTGACCAACCAGGTATTTTGAGTTTAATTCAGATTATGATTCTATGAGCATTATCTTATTAAATAAAGAAAATAAAATAAATAAATAAAAATAAATTTAAAAAGACAAAATGTAATATATTAATGTGGCAAAGTAAAATATTTTAAAATGCATTTATCTCATACAAACGTATTAACCACAAACGCAGTTTATTCAAAGACGCTCTTCATTATACGAGACATGCAAAAACGAGACAATCTTGAGTTTTGAGAAATTTAATGAATATATAAACAAGTATGTAGTGCCCCATAAGAAGATCGAACACGACTGGGTTTTGAAGTCACTTACCGTAAGGATGGAAGGATGGATATATAGAGTGGGAGATCGAAGTATAGAAAGCTATCTTTATATATCAAACTAAAATTTAATGTTAGGATGAATAGATATATCATTAAACTATGTATTTGGAGAAAAAAATCAATTTAAAATAGACATTCAGACTCTTAGTAGCGTTTGCTAAATCGCAGGAGCAAATGAAAAACATAGCCTTGTTCTCTTTTTTGTCGGTGAAAGATAAACTTAAAACCAAAGTCGGATTTTTCGATCTGTATGGAATTGACTTTCTCATTGATGAAAAAATGAAGGTATTTTGTGAGTTTTGTGATTGTTAGAGAAAACTTGCACTAATTGTGGAATGATGTTGTTCATAATTATGGTAATAGTTTTTCTACTTATAAATTATTCTTTATTTTATCACAAATTTTCAGGTTTGGCTTTTGGAAGTAAATGTTAACCCATGCTTGTCAACCAATTGCGACCACCTTAAAAAACTGATTCCACAAATCATCCAAGAAACAATAAGTATGTTCATGAATTTTTATAAACAACAAACGGCATTAAATTATTTTTTAAATAATTCTATTGAATCAGTTCAATCAACGAGCAGTCAATAACTCACCAACAAATCTATACTTTGAACTTTCTGGAACTCGAACCTATACAGACGTGTCTATTGAGTGCTTTGATAAGAGCTGGGACAAACTTCCGTTGATGCCTTGCAATCATCTCAAAACGTTCGATGTTCTCTACTACGACTGCATCTCGGGATTTGACTACACAAAGAACCCACTAACGGTAAAATGAATTATAAATCTACCATGTATAATCTTAATTTTGTTGAAGTTTTTTTAAAATTATTTAAGATACACTTTCGAATATAATTTCAGTATGCCATGAAAGGAGCAGAATCTCCATGCATGAGTCTAAGTGATGGAAACTCGCAAATACAACGCAAAAAAAACATCATTTCAGTAGTATTCGAACATGCCCAAGAAGAGGAAAAAGTTTCAAAGCCACCCAAAAAATCCATGTTTGAAATAGGGAGTCATCAGACTTCATACAACTCCAGTGAATATTCTGAAGTCACATTTTCTGAAGCTAGAAGCAGTCCGTCATTTAGTAAAATTATGTCTACTCCATTGGATAATAAAGATACTTATTATAAAACTGAGCTCCCAAAAGTTAATCAAAAAAACTTTGAAACTGCCACTGAGCAAAGGCTTTTTGAAATGGAATCTAAAACATCTAAGTTTCTCATTAAATCAGAGACTCAGAGTAAAGTAGACCGTGATTTAAAAACAAAAAGCTGTTATTTTCCAATCCAGACCAAAAAAACTGTCAAAAAAGATACATCAGATTTGCGCAAAGGTACTCCTAAAAAGTGCAACTCTAGCATAAATTATAAAGGAGCAAAGAATGCAGATGTTGCTCTTTCTGATACCCCTTCCACAATCGATATTTTAGACGGTTTCAAAACACCATCAGTCAAAAAACAAAAAAAGCCAAACAATCAGCAAATATATAAGCTGCAGCAGACCTCCCCAATGGATTATTTACAAAATCAGACGCAACAACCCCCCCTAAGTGATGATAAAACTGGCAATGGAAAACATCAATATGCACAACAATCCTTCTCTAGCTCTGCTCAAATACCTTCGAATATCAAGGCGCTTTTAAAAAACAGTCAAGTGGACACCAACCAATGCATGAGTACCATGAAGATACTGAAGACGCTTAGACCGCCTGGCACCTCATCCATCAAGCCAGATTACATAGCCACTAACAAACTTCTACTGCAAACGATGTCTAAAATGAATGCCGAGAGAAAGATTAAAAACCTCCAAGATACCTATTATAATCAATCGATCACTCAATTCAACTTTTGACATTTTCATCTTTTCATCTTTCAATTAAATCTTGACAATAACTTTTTTCTATTTAGTTATGAGGGTGTTGAATACGTAGAATTGTTCTTCATTAGAAATCATTAATCAGAATTTGTGTTGATGAGCCGTGTACTTAAATTTACAAAATGTATTTCATAAAACCTTGAGAATTCAATAAAAAAGGAAAAGCTAAAATCTTCAGGATATAATGTCGAAAAAATAAATTAGATGAATTATAATCAAAGAATTTGTTTGAATTTAATAAGAAAAAAATACATTTTTGACAAATAGATAAATACCAAAAAGTATTTGCAAAAAGTTTCAAACCAAGCAAAAAGATAGGATTAATTCAACTGATTTCAACTCGTAAAGACACAAGGTGAAATTGAAAAAATAGGATTAAAAAATTTGGTTAGGTATCTTAACATTCGTATGCTGTAAAAATATAGAGCAGAAATTGGTTATGGCTAATACGGTATGAGGAAATCTTAGAAAATACCTTATTAAAAGTATTATATTTAATTTACAAGGAAAACTTTTTTTTTCACATAAAAGTTAACTTTATGATAAAATTCTTTTATTATCGATTATTATCAAATCCCTTCTGGAGTTTGTGAACATGATAATTATTAGCTCTCTCAATTTTCATATCAAAATTATACAAAGTTTTTATTTAATTAATAACATTGAACAGAATTCAGTTTGTCACTACTTAAGATCTGTTTTTGAGTTTAAGCATGCCTCTAATGAAGTTCAAATTAATTCGATTATATAAATATGGTTTTCAATAAAACTTGAAAAAATTTTGAACCATTTACTCTGAAAAATGAATTCTGAAGTACCTAACGTTACTAGTGATTTTTACAAGGGTTGGTTCTTGGAATGCATAGACATTTCTTGTCCAGGAGAAGCTTTTGGGCTCAAGATTTCCAAAAATGAAGGAATATTAAAGAAGATTAAATCTGATCATCAAGATATAATGGCTCTTAAAACGTAAGTAGTTAAAAACTGAATGTTTCACAGTTTTTGACAGTATTGTATTAATATTTTGTAAAATTAATTAATTTTTAAAAATTTATCACTTTTAACCTAAAGTGAAAAATTCGGCAATGTGTTGGTGTTGGACGGAATTTTAAATTGTACAGAAAAAGATGAGTTTGCGTACCAAGAAATGATAACTCACTTGGCTTTGTTTTCCCATCCAGACCCTAAGAACGTGAGTGACATGAAAAATAAAAGCTATGAAAAAAAAGCAATGAAGATTATTTTTATAATGATTATAATTCAAAGTTTCAAATAAATTATATTCAAACTCAATTTCAGGTTTTAATAATAGGAGGTGGTGATGGCGGTGTGGCGAGAGAAGCCTCAAAGCACGCAGCAGTGCAAAGAATTGATCAGTGCGAGATCGATCAAGTTCGAATATTTTCATTAAACAAACTAATCGATTTTAAAAAGTTAATTATTATAAAAAAGAGCTTGTTTAGCAATGGTAAAAGTGATTGAGTGACTGTTCCGAGGCCATCTCCATTAAAAAAAATTTAAAGACTATTTTTTAATCGTAATAATCTCCTATTCAATTTTTTTCACTTTCACAAGGAGGTGGTCAATGTGTGCAAAGAGCACTTACCTCACATGGCTTGCGGTTTTGAGCATCCTAAAGTTCATCTACTGATCGGAGACGGCTTTAAATTCATGAAAGAACACACTAACCAGTTTGACGTCATCATCACCGATTCATCTGACCCTATGGGTTACATCAATAAACTTATTCAATGATCAATCACTTTTCAGATTTTTTTATGATTGAATTTGTTTGGGTTTTCGACTTTTCTAAATTATAAAAACCATGCAATAGGTTATATACAGAAATAAATAGTTGATCAATTCATTTCAAAAGCTAAAAGTTCTTTAATACTAATAATCTCAAATGTCTAACAACTTAAACTTACAAAATGACGAAGTAATTGCACAAATCTGCCTTGAATGTATAGAGGTCCAAATATTGATTCCAAAACAAAATTCAGGTCCAGCAGAGTCGTTGTTTCAAGAGCCATACTACAAACTCATGCACAGCGCTCTCAAAGATGATGGGATTCTTATTAGTCAAGGTTTTGAAAACTTTTTATATCTTTAAAACTCAAACTCGAAACATTGAATGAAATGAAATTTCATGTAACTAGGTATTTTACAAGGTATAATTAATTGGATTTACTTACGAATGACTATTTGAAAAATCACCAAGGTGAGTCATTTTGGATTTGTGGAGACTACATAGGAACTATGATAAAGATAGTAGCAGGGTTGTTTCCAGTGGTTGGTTACGCGCACACCCTGATGCCTTCCTACACAAGTGGTCAGATCGGTTTCATACTCGCCAGCAAAAACCCAGTTTGTGGTGTCTTTAAGTGGTAAGACAGTTTTTAGTGGTGTCTATGATAGTCTAGCTGTAATCTGAGGTGCTGTGGGTTGAAGAGCATGGAGGTTAATGACTGGGAACAATTATTGTTGATGCTTAGTGATTTTTATTCAATGTTTTGAAATGCCTCGACATTTAATTAATTCATAGTCATAATAATATTAGAAAGAATCAAAATTCTAGAAAATAATTTTAACTTAAATAATTTATCTTCACTGCAGAAAACAAATTTTAAAAAACCAGCAAGGATTCTGGATGAGAGCGAAGTGTCGAAGATGAATTTGAAATACTACAACTCAAGAATTCATCAGTCATCATTCGTTTTTCCTCGATTCATGCAACGTGTCATTGACGCTAGTATATCAAAAAAATAATTTTTTGTTTTGTTAAACAGACAAAAGCGTTGTACTGTTGAAATTTAGCTTATTTAATTGAAAAAACCTTTTAAAGTTAAATAAAAAGTCTAGCTGATTTTTCAAAAGTTAAATAAAATCTACTTAAATAACATGAAATTAGAAGTTTGGAGTTTAAATCCTTTCACATATAAATTTTATAAAATTAGGGATTTTTTTATTTGTTTTTAAAAAAGCTTTAAAAAATAAATAAAGTATCACAGCCTACTAAATGATCGATATAAAATCTAAAAAATGAATTTAACAGATTGAGTTAACAATAAAAATTAAACTGCATGCCAACAAAAAATATTTGTTGAGAACACAAACATCCACATACATACTCAAAGATTTCTGTTGTTGTCTATAGCAACCAGTACGATAAAAGCAGGTGAGCTTCAAGTTGCCAACTGCTTATTGGCTTCTTAAGAACGCAGCTTTATTTTATCAGCTCCAAGTTTCTTTTCTAACTTTAAAATGTATAGAGATAAAATTTTTGTTTAAAAAATTTTCTTAGACGTTTAATGAGTTCACGAATAAAAATGTTGTCTCTATAACTTCTTTAAAACTTTCAGCGAAAAATATTTAACAAAAAAGACATTCTCTTGAATTAAAAAAGAAATATAATTATTCTTTTTAAATCTTATTAACATTCAGCAAAATGGCTACTAAACTGCGATCTAGAAGTAAATCTTCCGAAAGAAGCCGTTCTACAACTGGCAGATCTACAAGAAGGTCATCAGACACCGAATCAACCAGAAGCAGGTCAACAACCAGGTCAGTGAGCAAGTCGAGTTCAAGGTCAGACAGCAGATCTAGGACAGTTTCCGGGTCAGAAAGTAGATCTAGGTCAGCTTCTAGGTCAGACAGAAGCACTTCGACAAACAGTGATGGAGATACTACCGAGAGGAGTGTCGCTACTTCGGCTTCGTACAAAAGCTCTAGATCAACTTCCACAAGATCAACACCAACGTTGGATGAGTTTATATAAAACTGCTAAAAAGCTATTTTTTCGTTTAAAAAAAATATAAATATGTTTTTCTAGTTTAAAGAAACATGTTAGTTTTAAACATATAAAAACTTTCAGTACTATGCGGAAAACATCAGTCAAAAGTGGAGATGGAAAAGTAGAAAGTGGAATAAATAAAAAAGAGAAGGATATCTTGCACTCTGCGTACAAACCTGGAGCGACTTTGAGGTGGAGAAAGAGGGAGCCTAGTTACAAGCCTCGCTACCCGCAGAATGGACTGAATGCTATCAAAATTGAAGGAGTGCGTATAAAATAAATTTTAAGTACTAGAAAACATATTTTACATTTTTATGCTCTTATAAATTTATATTTTTCATTAGAGTTTTTAAAGCAACAATTAAGATTTTTAAATTATTCAGGTAAAAAGAGACACCTTCGACTATTACATTCACAGAAGAAAAGTAAGTTTTTTGCATTTTTTTAATGTTTGTTTTGATTTAATTAATAGAATTGTATTTTTTGTTTTTTTTAAAGATAGCAGAAGTGAAGTCAATGGTTGACAACAGGCCTCCACAAATATACCCTCATGTCTACTACGACATGAAGAAGCTCAGGGTAAGTGGTGTAAATTTCTGTAGAGAAAATATTTAGTTTATAAATAATCAAAATGATGAAAATATATTCTATTTTATTTTTTTCCTTGAAACGTATTTTAGTTATTTTAAAAGTTTGTAAAAATTTAAGGATGTTGACGTGCTAATTATAAATAGCTGTTATAGCATGTGCTTTGCTGATTTTTATTATAAAAATAGACGAAAAATCGTGGCCCTAAAAATGGTAATTATTGAATAATCCATAAAAGTCATTTGATTACGTCGAAAGCCCTATATGAAATTTTCTAATAATACTCTGTTACAATCATGTCATAAATAACTTATAAGAATTTTTTTATCTGTCCGGTCAAAAACAACGATTCATATCTTTTTATGAAAACTTTAACTATGATCACTTCTTATTAGGCTATTAAAGGGTATATTTATTTTTCACCAACCCATAACTTTATTCCAGCATCCACCCGTTCAACTATTCAAAAAATCATTTTTCCATTTACTAATCTTCCCATCTATCCCCCTATTTGTTCATCAAATAAAAAAATCATTATTTTGTGCATCCATTCATTCATCCTTTAATCTCAGAAACGACAGGAAGAGCAGGCTATGATACAGCGCAACAACCATCGCCTTCTTTCGAAGCTCGTCGTTGCCATGACCACAACCAGGATCGATAACATTCCAAAAAACAGAGATTCTTACATGTGAGTGTTTAAATCAAAATTTATTTTGTAATCTTGGAATAAATGTATGAATGACTAAAGACTTTACTTTCGTTTATTTAAGTGGTAAAAATATTATATTTATTTATTTATTTAAATGCTTTTTACCATCATAAATTACCACGCAGACGCAACAAGCAGAAGGACCACAAGAGGGTTGAACGTCTCATGGGAACAATGAGTCGAACAAACAGTTTGCCGCGATTTGGCAATTAAATATTTAAAAGTATTTCGTATAATAAAAATTTTAATAAATTAATTGTTTTATTTAATTAATCTTTGAACTATTTTCAGTTAAAAAATCAAGTTGTCAGCAGTTTGCTTTGGAAATTATAAAGATTTATCAATGTTGCCATTAAAATCAATTATTTAATTTCAAAATGTATTTGAATACATATTCCTTGTTAAAGTTTGTTATGCTTGAGTTAAATCTTTTCCGTTTTAACTGGTTTATACTCTATAAAAAAATTAAGTTTGTAAACAATAACTTTCATTTAGAAAACCTCTTTGCCGAGCATTTGAAAGTGTATTTTGAATTTTTTTTATCTAATATTTTTCACATTTGAAAAAGCACTTGAACTTAATTTTTGATTTTTCGATAAAATACTTTTAAGGTTCAAACTAAATATAAATGGAAAAAAATTAAAAGTTATTCATGAAATACTTTTATTATTTAAATGTATTTTGTTTCAATGCCCACACGTCATGAATACTTTCAACTAAATTGACTATCCAGACTCGTTTAGTTAATAAGGGGCTAAAATTTCAGATGAGGGCCTGAGGTTTAGGCGTGTGATTTGAATTTGCCAAGATATCTTAAGCTATTTTTGATGTACTTTTCGAGTACCAATAACTTAGCTTTTTTGGTATGTGACATTGATTGGCTAAGTGAAAAAATAACTTTATTTAATGTCGAAATTGGATTTCTATTTAATATCTAATATTCAAATTTAATGATTCGACAAGATAAGCTATATGATGACACACACATTAATTCTTAAACGTCATTCAACAAAGACTCCAAATGAATATTAATTGACGTTGTTATTCTTGTTTGTTTATCTAATACTCTGCTTTCTTCTAACAGTTTTCAAAATGGATAATTGCCCGCAATTTAAAAGCAAATTGAATTTTTTGCCAAACATTGCTATAACAGAAAAGCCAAACATGAAAATAAACTGCGAAAAAGACCGTCCGAACAAAAATAAACTCCGTACAGTGAAAAAGCCTAGCGAACTGAAAAGACAAAAAGAAGACGAAAAAAAGGCTGAAAAAGAAAAAGCGAAATGGGAAAGTATGAGAAAAGACCGAATCGAGGCAAAAATAATTCAAACCAAAGTCAGAAAATATTTACCTGAAGACTTTGAAAATCTTTTAGAAGAAATTATGACCACTGTTCTTATTCGGAAGCCTTGTCCCTCCGAGTTTGTTAGGTTCATCAACCATTACCTGGAAGATAGACTCAACCAACGAACTGCCGATGAGCTTGGAGAAGAAGATTACAGTGCATTCAACGATAAAGGTATCAATTATTTTCCAACGTGACATTTAACATATTTAAAAGCAAAGATTTTGTATTTATATAAATAACAAAATTTTTGTTTAAAAAATATTAAAATAAATTTTTAAATATACCTATTATATTTTATTAGAACTCACTGAGCCTAAGAAACCACAAAGCTTTTCAATGCCTCTCAGATAGCCAGGACCTACCTGCCAGCGCCATGATACCATCCAAACCATGCAAGATTCCTCCAGGCTTGGAAAACTTCCATAAAGCTGAAAGAGCGATGGATTGGTTCCAACCCAAAGGTCAGTTGCTGAGTTTATTGTTCAACTTGTGTACCGCTATATTCACGTCATGAAAAACAAGGTTTTGACGTTATTTGATAAACTTGTATATTTAGGAATACAAGAATAACTTGGAAATTTGTTTATTGTAGGAGCAACGAACGAGTTGCCTTCGTTTCCATTTGATCCTTCAGACATCGATACACCACCAAACGGGAAAGAACTTGAAGAATTATTCAGTAAACCTTTAGTTTCATGTTCAAACCAAACAATTGTACTATAAGACTTATACTTAGATTTACATACAATGAAAGTAATATTTTTCAATCGTGGATTTTAATATTTGAAGTTAAAATAGATTTAATGAATAATTAAACGCTGATTTTTACTTTTTCTTTTCTTTTTGAAATCACAGAATGCTCGGAAAGCAAGGCTTTATTGGAAAACCCTCCAACTCCAGACACACCTCCAGGAAGCGAGGAATTTCGCTCTTTGAGTGGTGAGGTTAATTTATTGATGGACTATTTAAATCTTCAAAAAAATCTTTAAAACTCAATGATTCTAAAACCTTATTGTATTTATTACTTGTTGACATTTACTTATTGCTTTTTAAAATACTTATCTATTCCCGCATTTCCAAGCATACTTGGAAGAAGCATCTATGCCTGGCGAACCTTCTTCCGTTGACCTCCCTCCATACATGTGCTCTTCCATTCTTAACACTGAAAATTCATCCGAGTTTACTGAGAAAAGTTGGTTTATAGTTTAAAAAACCTAATTTAAACTTTCTATTCATAATTCAAACTACATTTATTAGCCATTTTTCTTTAAAACAAATTTAGGGTTTCAGTTGAGTTATTTCAAACTTATATTTTCAAACAGCTGATCGTCCTTCTCCAATGTATGAGCCGTCTATCATAGACTTCTTAACAGAGAAAGACTTGTGCAAAAAATAGGCAGTGAGTTTTGAAAACTATTATATTTTATCATTTATGAGCATTTTCCATTTCTAAAATTTAATTAATTTAATTTCTTCAGATTCAGCAAAGAGTAATTCATGCAATAGAGAAAACGTTTCTTATTCACGTTGAAATGTAGTATTTCAATAACCTAAAACTACCTCGATTGAAAAACATTTCTTTCTTTTTATTGTCTATGTGAAAGTACTGATGAATCAGAATCCCTATAAATCACTATTTGGTTATCTTCATTAGCTACACTTTCGCCATTATTATCACTTCAATCAATCAAAACATTTTCTATAGGGCTTTTTCTCTAATTCAAAAGTGGTTTAAGATAAATTTCTTCAATAAAACAGTTTTTAGACTCTTTCTTATATATGAATAGATATCAATTTAAATATAAAAAACAATTAACCTTAATAATCCAATGTGAAAATGTGAATTTTTAATTATTTATTGTTTATTAATAATTTATTTCTTATTCAAATATATTATTAATCTTTGCATGAATTATTATTCTATTCAAAAAGTTGTGTAATTGAACCAAAACCTTTTAATCTACGTTACCTTTTAGATTATTGACTAATTAAGGTTAGTTAATAACTTTAAAGTTTAAAGTTTAAAAATTTATAAATCTTAACCTAGCTAACTAAAATTATCGAAATTAAACTAAATTTAACTAAATTTATCGAACTTAAACTCCACATCCTTTATTTAATAAAGTTTATTAGAATATTCATTGAGAAGCTTGAATATTTGTTTAAATTTTAAACTTAAAATTTTAAAGTTTAAAATATGCTGGAAAAAGAAAAGTGGCCAAAATGGCTGAAAATAGTGATGGTTGTTCTGAGCTATTGGACAATATCTATTTCAATGGTATTTCTCAATAAATACCTTTTGGGAGACTCCAAAGATGATGAAATTTCCTTGTTTGTATCATGGGTCCAGTGCATATTCACAGTGATTCTTGCGTGCCTAATCAATTTTTTCACAAAATCTTTTTCTCTTTCTGTCAAACCCCTCCGAGAACTGAATTTGCGGCCAGTATTCAAAATGGCAAGTTTTTTTGTTGGCATGCTTTCCTTCAACAATATGTGTCTCAAGATTGTGGGTGTTCCCTTCTATCAGGTTAATTTTATACTAATACTTTATCTTTTAGAAATAAATAATAATTAATGTATTTATTGTGAAAAATTTAAATTTCAGATTGCTCGATCAACAACAATAATTTTTACGGTGATATTCTCAATATTGATTCTCAAAAAGAAAGTATCATTTGCAATTTTTGGTTGCTGTCTCTTAGTGATGGCAGGTTTCTTACTAGGAGTTGACCAAGAAAAAGCACTGGGTAGTATTTCTTGGTATGGCTTAATATTTGGTGTTGTTTCCAGTGTCTTCATTGCCTTCACTGGCATCTACACCAAACAGGTGTTCTTGCATTTAAATTTTTGAATAAGATTTCCACATCGAATATAATTTTTTAAACATTTAATTAGTTTATATTTAAACTTTAATTGTTGTTATATAGAAATCAAAATATTCGTAGTTTGCAAAAACTTAAAAATCCTATATCAAGGCATTGGATGTAGTAGAAAAGAATGAATTGAAGCTGACAACACTGACCAATATATTTGCTTCCATTCTTTTCATTCCAATTCTCATCGTCACTGGCGAATTGGCATTAGTGATGGTGTCCATTAGGGTAAGGGAGGTTTCTTTCTGGCTGAGTATGACAGCCACAGGATTCCTTGGACTGGCTATTTCATGGATCAGTGCTGTGCAGGTCTGAAGTCATCTTAAAATAATAATAACTTTCGTAAGCAAATAAAAGCTGAATAGCTAAGTATATCTTTTTAAATACTTATTTCGCATATAACTTAGAAGAAACTTAAATACGGGTAGGCAACGTCTCTCGGCTTGACCAATAATCAAAGGTCCTAGGTTCAAGTGCAACCAATGCCCTAGTAGCCCAAAAGCGCAAATAAAAAAATTGCAGCCCAAGTGGCCTGGAAGCTCGTTTGGGTGATACGCCACTATGAGAATGCTCGTCATTATTATTATTCTTATTATATATATTTATTTAATTGAAGTCAAATACCATCTTAATCCTTCCACTATCTTCTACCCAGATAAATGTCACCTCTCCCGTTACCCACGGTATCAGCTCAAACTTCAAGGCTATTTTGCAGACAGTCATGGCTGTTGTCTACTACAGGCAAGATAAAAGTTTCTTGTGGTGGCTCAGTGTTTGGCTGGTGGTAGTTGGAGCTTTCCTATACACCTTTAGGAAGTTTGTCATTAGCTGATTATTAATTCTTTTGTGGCTGAATATTCCGCCGCGTTAATGTAGAGATTTATGAGCATCCCTTAGCGCATCCATATACTGATGGCGGGTTGTTTATGTATAGGGTCAGGATTATGGTTAGGGAATTATTTTTTTGAATTTTTGCTGCTTAAACAAATGGATTTTTGTAGCCGAATCGGCAGCCTCAAAAGATTCAAACTTAGCTTATTCAATTTTACCTTTACAAATCAAATTTTTAATTTTATTTTATAAATAAAAAAACTACTAAATTCCTACTAAAAATACAATATTAATAAAAAGGATCTCTATGTGCTTATTTATATCTTTTGATTAAATATTAAATTTCCATTTAATTTGTAAAAAATATTAAATCATCTACTCTACTGCAAAACTTTGACTATAAGATACAAAGAAGAACAAGCGTCCAAGGCTGTTTCGACAAATGAGCAAGAGACCCCGAAGGAAAAGCAGTTAATATCGTCTGCTTGAATCATTTCAATATATTGTTAGATTCAATTATTTCATTTTATTTTTTTTGTATTTTCAAGTTTAAGTTTATTTAGTTTAGTTTTTTTATCAAATTGATTTTTCAAATATAACTAGCAATCTTTAGAAAATCTTTTCCTCTATGTATCCTATAAATTGTATTATATAAATCAATACTTTTTCTTGTTAAGAAATTTTGGTTTCATATAAACTTTTTGTTGTTTTTGCAATATCAGTCTCTTAGGAAATGAAATTACCGTAAAATATATTACCACAATTTTAAATTGTTACATTGATTTTGTTTATTATGTCAAAAAATATAAATATTTTTTTAAAATAATTTTAATAAATTTTTTCAAATTAAGTTACGAATATTATATGTCCAAACAATCTGGTATTTTACTGTAACTAAATATTTGGCGTTAAGAATTAATTATTTTTATTTCTTTTATTCACATATTTTTATATTGTTGGCCGCCTTTTGTGACATTTGTAGATATTTTTATGCATAAACACCTTTTTCAACTTTTAAATTTGCCTACCACCGAGCTACGTTTGTTATTTTATACATATTTTATTTGTCAATTTATATATATATATATATGTATTAAATTGCGTTATTTTGAAAATAATAATAACATTAATTAGGGAAGGCACATGTACCCAGAAATATTTTTTAACCTATGTATCCGAAGTCTTTTTAAAAAAATAAATAATTAGCAATAAAAATAAAAAGTTGAAAAAAAAATAATATAACAACTTTTTCATTACTTTCTGCTGTTCCCATTAGGGGTCACACAGCGAATAAATTGATTCCATACTCATCTATTTAGCGAAATTAATCCACCTCATATATTACCTCTTTTGTAAAAATTACTTCAAGAAAAATATAATAAAAAATAAAAACTGTTTTGTCCAATTAATTATTGTCTACTAATTTAATTCAAAAAATCTTCATCTCGTAAAATAAGTTTTTGACGGGTTTTTAAATCTTTATAAAACTTATTTGTTAAATAAATATGAATTAATTATATTAATTAAGTTTTAAAAATAAAAACCCACATTATATAGATTTTTAAACTATTAGAAATGAAAGAAAACTTCATTCTTTGAAAAAGTTTTTTTCCCAATTTTATCAAAATATATTGTAACAGCTTTTGAAATAATTTTAGCGGAGTTTTTAACTAATCAAAGCTTGTCAATTAAAGTTTTCTACGTTACACTACGATAAAGTCTATAAAATATTGTCTAAATAATTCCTGTTTTCTTAAAATGCCACTTATAATAAAATCACCATTCACACCCTTTTATTTTTTTAGTGGGATAGGTGTCATTCCGTAAATAAACAGTTAGTGAGTTTCTTTTCAGTGTTAATAATTTATTATTGTTTGCCCGGAGCTGATCATTGGCATACATAAAACACTCATGACCATATATCAACTGGGAGCTCTTCAGCCCCTATGAAATATGAGTTCACATTTTTCCTTACTATGTCTAATAGAAATTTTTAATAGCGATAACTTATGATGCTTCAAAAATCATTGTAAAATACTAACTGGATTAAAACTAATGATGGTGCTTGTTTTATTAAACCTTATTTAGCGAAATTATTTACCAAACGTAAAAAAAGTATTTAAGCGCATAAAAAACATAAATGCTTAGATATTGTATTGAATCTGCACCTTTTTTGATGAATGGGTGCTCAAGGATGATTCATAAGTTCTGATGGCTGTGGGCATCAGACAGATTTAGTGGGGCAGAAGCAGTGAGTGCTTTATGGCGCATTGATGGTCTATTTCTTGTTACTTTTAAGAATAATGTGGAATATTCTATTTGAAATTTTCTGACCATGAAATAACTTGAGAACTTTATTGAATTGTCTTAATAATCAGTGTGAATGGCCAACTTTCTAATGTGGGTGTGGTAGAAGGATCATGTTATTGTGAGACTTGATTGTTTTGACGCTTGGTCATCAACACCTGTTCGTTTAACCGCAGGCGCTCTTGAGAAGATGTATTTGAACATCATCTCTTAATATTTATCAACCATCTAAATGATTTTTAAAGTTTAATTTTTCAAAATAATTTGAAAGTTATTTTTTTACAATTAGTTTAGTTATAGTTTTTTAGGCAAATAGATGAGCATGAATTAATTAAAATACAATTTTATTGTACGGTTAAGATGTGAAAAGTCAAGACATTTCATTGAAATAACCAAACGAATTAACAACGAATAAAGCGACATTAATTCTGAGAAAAAACTTCATACATACACTCCTAAAGCATTATTTTTTCAAAGTATCAGTATACTAACAATTGTTCACCAAAAGATTTTATTTTCTAAAAGCGGATTTTGTTGAAAATCTTCAATTCTCCCATTCGATTTTGACGGCACTCTAAGCAAATAAGTCGTAAACAATAGTAGAAAAAAAGTATTTTAGATTTTACAAAAATTATTAGAAAATAAAGAATTTTTTTTATTTTTCTAATATTAAAATGTGAACAAAAATTCTTTATTATTAACATTTATGGTCGATAACCATTTTCAATCCACAATTAACACAATAATCAATTACAAGATACATTTTTTGTTTCTGAATGAAAAAATAAATATTCAGTTCGAAATGGCTGGAAGTAGTGGCAAACAGTTCCAAGAGTCAGTAATTTGAGATGAAAGAAGGTGAAATTCGATGAAAACAATTCTCAATAAACATTACTCTCATTCATCTTAAGTTCATAAAGTTCTTTCATTAGATTCATTAAACGATCATGAAATTCTGTAGTGCGTCTCAATTCACCAACATATTTTTTTAGCTTTTTATGTAGATTTTTGAAAAATATCCAACTGTTTTTTTATATTATCATATGTTTCTTTAAATAAAAAACGCATTTTATTTGATATCCATACTACTTGGAGTTAGTTTTTAGATAAAATACTTGAGGGCTGAAATTTTAAAAATACTTTTTTAAACTTAATTTCAATTATGAGTCAATTCAAATAATCTAAAAAAAAGTTAACAAAAAACTTAAATAATATATTAAATATCCGTTGAATGCCCAATTAAAGATAATTGTGCCAGCTAAATGAAAAGCATACGGCTCTCTTTAAGCCATCGTAAAAAAACTAAAAGTTTTGAAAAGTTACATAATATCAGAAACCGTTACTGTTATGTAACGGCCTATCGACAAAATGTTTTCATCCAAGATAGTTAATGTGGTTGGATGAATCTGAAATGATGGACATGATGGTTTCATTCATCTTCGATCCCTCATTCATCTGTCTCAGAAGGCTTGATCTGTTGGTGACTGCAGGGTTCAGGGTCATTCCTCCAATTACGAGGGCTTTTGTGTTTTTTTGCTTTTTTCCACAAGACATCAACCAGCCCCTGAAGTCGTCCATCATTGTGAAGATAATTGCAGACGTGGAGCAACTACAAATCAGAGTGATGCATAACGCCATCAACTCGAACTTTTTCAGCAACGCAACACCTTCGCAAACCGTTTCGTCTTCTACACTACCTACTTTGGCAGCCACAAACAACAGAATGATGCTTGGAAGCCAGCTTAGCACTCTGACCACGGCAGTCACCAACACAGCAGTTGCCAAGTCTCTCTTGCTCTTATAATGGTCTTCTTTGTTGTGGACGCTTTCGTAGAAAATATTTGCCTTGTGTTGGTTTTCGTCGTAACTTTTGTGGCTGTAGCTGCTGGGGTAGTTGTTTTTGTAGCTTTGGCAAGTCGACCTGGTGCTGAAAAGAACGAACGCGCTGATGACGAGAACCACCAGGAAGGGGATAATGAACGCGCAAGTCAGAAATGTCACCTGGGAGAAGATTTTCAATGGAGAATCTGATTGATTTATGGTTTAAATTAATACTGGGAATTGAAAAATTATATCTTTTTGTAACCATGGAATTCGCACTCTGAAATGTTGGTCGTAAGTTTATTGAAAAGTTTTTTCTAAACATTTGACAGTTTTTTGTATCTTCAAAAAAAAATACAATTAATTTTTTATATTGTAATTAGAATTAAATGATTAAAACAAGTATAGTTTGCTTAATTCCATTATAAAGCGATATTTAATATTTTTCTGAAAATAAACTTTTTTAATAAAATTTTTATATATCTGAAAAATATAATATGGTTTGAAATACCAGATGCAAAAACCTTTTAGGTTGCCATTACTTAAACGGATGGGAAGTCAACCGTTCTTTTGTTCCACCTTTTTGAACTCAAAATACATTTTTCAATGAAAAGTATACCAAAAGAGCTATTAAACTTGTTGTCTTAAAAAATAGATATACTTAAAAGTTATTTGAAATATTGTTTAGATTTTATTATTTCCTATCTTAAAAATGAATATATAGCTACAGGTATATAAATTGAATCAGCGTGTACTGCTTGACCCTAAGAATTGCAGAATATTTCATACAAAACAAAATAAACAAAGAAATTTCAAAACATTAAAAAATATCCATTACAGAGTAAATACTTGTGTGTTTAAATTTCTTTCAATTCAGTTCAAATTTTGATGTTTATTTAGTTGGAAGTCACACTTAAGTTTGCCGCCAAGTGTATTTAGTCCTTTAGAGAAATAGAAAAAATGTTTCTAATAATTATAAAAATAATTAATCAAACAATTTCTTATTATGAAAACACTATTTTTTCATTAACCCTTTCTTCAATATTTCTTACTTTTTAGCCTAATATATTGTCATGCGTTTTTATTTTATCCTTCAAAAACCTTGAAAAGCAGAATATTCAAGTCATAAATCAAAATGTATTTGAGAAAGTAACCGAAAGCAGATACTGCAAAACTTTAAAGTCTAATTAAATCCAATGTGAGCTTGATGTGCATAGCGACTCTAACGAGACGTTAAGAATGCGCATTAACTTAATTTAAGAGAGTTTAGACGCGCAAACCACTTTTACGTTACTTATTTTGTTAATGAAATGTTTATTTAAGTCTTTAAAGTAGATTTTTGTTCTAAATTTGAAAAAAATTTGTTATATACTTCTCAAATCAATCGATTTTGTAACACAGTTCTTGATCTTTTAGTAGCAACTAAATTAAGTATTTCAGAAATCTATATAGAAATTAACTTATATTTTTTTGAAAACCTATTTATGATGTAACAATAAAATATATTTTCAGCGTTTTATGTTTCATTTACATTGATTCATGCTTATAGTATTTTATGTTTATTGTTTTTTTATCGCAGCTTTCCATGACTCACAAGGTTTATTAACAAGGTTATTGTGGTTAAGTGTACTGGATGATTTCTACAAACCAGTTAATCATGAATTCGCCTCAAAGGTACCTTCTTTCTGATTATTTTATGCTGCGATTAATCAAGTGATGACTCGCGAGTGCGTGCCTTGTAACAAACGAAGCTTTCAAAGAAAAACATTCAAGCAAAATTAAATATTAAAAACTTTTTGAAAAGTTTTAAAGAATTATAAGGCCCCAATTATTTCAATAATATATAACTTTATTCAATGATCTCTACTCTTGCTTCTGTGACTTCACGCATTATAGACTAATCTAGCTTCTCACATTCTTCCAAGAATAATTTTATAAGTATACGCTGCTATTCTGAACCACATGATTATTTTTATTCATTTTTTTCTTTATGTTATTTTTAATCATATTTTATAAAATACTATTTATTTGACTTTTATACACGTTCTTGTGTTATCTTATAATTCTATTTTTGATATTCGGCGTTTTAATATTCTTTACAGTCTTGGGTGTAAATTATCAAAATAATCTTCAGGCTTCGTTAATTCTGTCTATGCCGTCTAGCGGTGTATATGCGTACTGAACTTTTCTTTTATTTATAACTTTATATAAATTATATTTATTAAAATTTTGTATTTAAAATCCTTTTTAATTTTGATTTTTATCAAACTGTTGGAAATGGGAAAATTCTAGTTTTCAACGATAATTTAATTTTTTCAATCTAGGTTCTTACTTTGGAAAAAATATAACTGTTAAATTATTTATTTTTATTTTTTAAAAGAACATTAATAAACTCTTCAATACTGATTTATAGATTTATTAAATATGTATAAAAAATCATTTGAAAAATCATTTTCAAATTCTTGGATACTGAATCTTGAGAAATTAAAATGAAAATAGAATTATTTTGAAATGAGTGGAAACGATGCGATAAGGCTTGAGGATTATTTGATAGCAGCTTTAAAAATACCCATTATAAACTGCGCAAACAAAATTTGATTATTTAAATAATAGTTAAAATTCTTTCCCTTTAAACAAATGTTTTGGAAAAAAGGCTTAAAAAATTGTCGATTAAAGCTTTGCATCAAGACTGAAAAACAAAATAAAAGCTTCATTTAAATTATACAAGTTTTTTTCTAATATTAAAAGATATTCGCTTTAGAAAAATCCAAACTGATGATTTCATTTTTTATAAAAAATAATTATTATTTTCCAAAACATTTTTTTAGGACGCATTGAAGATTTTTGTAATAAGTCATTTAAATAAATAAATAATAAATTTTAATCTTATACATTTTCATCAAACAAAGACTTTAACTATTCTAATTCAAACTATCAAAGAACTTACCCAAAGAGTTTTAACTTTTTCATTGTCAGCGGCCATCTCAGGATCGTCAAACGGGTGCAAATTTGGATGATTGTGTTGTTGGATGGGAAGATTACAGATGAACGGCTGGTAGATGAAGGATGAAATAAGATGGTTTGAAGAAGGGAGTAGAATGTGCGCGTGAGACAACAAAAACGATAACCACACCACTAAGCACAACACTCCTGATGAAAAGATCGATAGGTATCTGTAGGTTGAGAGTACACATAATGAATGATTAAAGTGAAATAAGATATTATAAAGTAACAATTAATATGATAAATTGAAGTACTATACTTATTATTCCTAATATATTTTCAAGCTAATATAAATATAATTGCAAAAATATATTTAAAATAAAATTAGGAAAAAAGAAAATATTTCTTTTTGGAGTATCACTTTCTTGAAAAGATCTTAAGAATCCTGGTACACCGTCAGTCGAATATATACTAAATGGAACTGAACTTGCATGAAATAAATTTATTTATCGAGAATTCTCACAATTCTATTTCAAAATTTATATATTTTTTTGGTAATTGATCACTTTAGGTGCATAAGTTACTTTTCATCTTTCAATTTTATACGACAAATTTAATAGGTTAATAACATTATTTTATTTAGTTTTTAATGAAATAAGACTTAATTTTGTTTATAATTTTGAGCCGCCTTTTTATCAAGAATAGCGGAAATAAATAATTATCACACAAAATCGTTCTTTTTAATAAATTTCTAAGCGTTTAGTTCTTAAAAATGAAGTTTGGTTTTTTAAATAAATGTTAAAACATTCGGAAGATCCATTTGCGGTTTTACTGTGTTGTGCGTTTTAGAGTTTGATTCACAACATCGAAAAAAGTATGATTATGGTGTACTACTGGCTCCATGACATGCTTTAATATCATACCAACATGAGATAAACATTGGAAGTTGTGTTATAGTGAGCAAACTTATACTTAATGAGTTTGAAAAGTGGCTGAAGTAGTACACAGTAGAGGTTGAAGACTATGATGAAAAAGGTTCTCAATGGTGATATAAATAGATGAAACAAAGTTTTTCCATCGCAAATATCACTGAAGTTAATGGCGCCGTTGGCATTGAGTGTTCGACAGTAACGAGTGACTTAGCAAAAAATGATTTTGATTGAAGTTTCTGACAGACGTGAAGTGACACTAAATTCTTTCATCTGAAAACATCTTCTACCGGCGAGTCACAATTTCTGTTAGTTTGGCTGGCGTATGCAAACATGAATCAAATCAATGACGGCATCTACAAACATTCCGCGGTTGTCTATCGAGATAACTTAGTCAATTCTATGGATGACCAGGTCCACACCCAGAATGGGAAAAATTTGGTTTTCAATTTTTGCGAAGCAAACGAAAAATGAAACGACAGTTTGCAACAAGCCGTCTCCGTTTCCTTCATGAATTTATGTACAGAAATCATATCCGTAGCTAAGGAATTTTTCCAACTTAAATGTTTTTCTTTTAGAAATTTATGTTTAGTATTTTCGAAAATAGTTTGTTTTTGATTAATAAATTTATTTATTTTAAAAAAAAAGAATATAGAAAATATTTGTTGCTTCTAAAGTGAGCAATTAACAGTTTCTATTAAACGTCATATCTCACGAGTTATATTTATAATTGGGTTTCTTTCAATGAAAAAAGTTAGAAAAAAGATGTATAATTATATCAATTAAATATATTTCAACAATTCATATGTTATTTGAACAATTTGTGTGTTTTAATTAAAAATTTTAAATTTCATTTGAAATAATTTTCTGAAAAGAAACCAAATGATTTAGTAATCTCTACTAGAAATCAAGCGCAGTAATTCTCGCAAAAATATTTAAAATATTACTAAGTAAGAATAAAAATAGGTAAGTGCTCAAATTTTTATTCGGATAAAGCTATAATGATTTGTGGCACGTTAGTTCGATTCTTATTCACTGTAGTATTCAGGGATTCTTTCGCAGGGTTTCACGCATACCGCTTGATATGAATGCTATGTTCGTGCGAAACCCTTTTTAATCACAAACTTATTTACAATTAATATTATGGAAAATCTACCTTGCTTAATAAATCTTATTTTTATTTCAAAAATATATTTTCGAATGACAAACGGTTGAAAAAGATAGGTTTTCAAGCGGATTTAGCTATGGTTATGACATTTTTAGGGAGTGCTCTCAACGACCAAATGTCTTTTCAAACTATAAATGTAATACTTTTCAAAAAAATGAACTTTGCTACATAAATAATTATTAATTTTTAAGTTATTTTATATCTATTTTTTTTATTTGGTATATAAAGAATTTATTTAAAAATCAAAACTACTTGGTTGGCTGAGTTTTGAATCCATGGGAAGCGACGAGATCAGATGGTTTGTTATAGCAGAGTCCATTCATTAAGCCAAACAGACATGTCACCACCAAGCTGTACATGCTGACATAGACGGTCACAAAAATCATGTAATGGCCGATCCTGCAAGGTAAATGTATGAAACAATATAAACAAATAAACTAATTTTCAACATTTAAATACTGATTTGGAAAAATAAATGTTTTTTTCTCAGGTATGTAACATTTTTCAAGTTTAGAGTTTTTATTATGCTAAACAAAGTATGTCACCTGCAAGTGGTAAGGTGGGAGGGTTGTGGTTGATTGATGGAGAAATGCAGAGAAGTGAGAGGAACAAGGGTGCAGATGTATACAAGATCCGACACTACCACGTTCAACAGCAGCATGTTGTGGCCTTATGACGATTTGATGAATATTTTGTTGTTTCAGTCGGGGTAGTTTTAGATTCGTAAAAGCAAATAGCATTTTAGTTCGGAAATGTGCTAACTTTAAGTAATTCACTAAACTTTTTATTATTATTTTGAGTAATTTTGATTCATTAAATTTTATTTTAAGGATTTTCATTATATTACATGAAATTTTAAAATGAAAAATTAATAGTAATTTTTTAACTTGCAATCTTCGTCTATAAATAAAGCTAAATAAAGTTGAAAATTTTTAACAAATAAAGATTTAGATACACAACTTTACTCACCATTCCTCATACTCTTCGAAGTCATGAAGGAGATCAGCGGAAGGGAGTTAGCAATGACTCCAATCACTTCTATACTGGCTATCAATATTGGCACAACCTTTCCTTCCACATTGAATTTAAAGAAACCTAGGCATTTGTTTGAGTTGAAAACTAATTCAGATGAATTTTTGCTCATTTGTATTATATTCGATGGATTAAGTTCCCTTGTAGACAAAGAAGTGTTGTCTCCGTCGTACTGAGAAAGTTTTTCATGGTCTAGGTTCATGATTGAATAAACTCTGTCTGGGTCCAGTTTGAGTGTGGCTACTGTTAGTACGGGCGGTTGTGTAGGTGGTGGCGAAAGAAGTCGGTGAGAATTTCGCGAGTATGGGAACAATTTGACAGCTTCTTCGGGCGAGTAGTCGTCATCAGCGAATGTGTTTAGAAAGAGCAAGCCAAACGTGAAGAGAAAGAAATTTCTCATCATTTTGAGTTTCTGCAATGCAATATAATTTTTAGTAGATTTTTTGTGATGTTTTTATAATTATTCGAATATTTAATATATTTTTGTTTTCCTATTTTTTTTAATTATTCAAGAAAATAAATGAATAATTTATTCAGGAATAAAAAAAAGACTTGCTTAATAGTTTAAAGAAATATAAAATAATCATTTATTTAAGAATTTAAAAAATTATTTAAGAATTTATAAATTATTTGAGAATTTAAAAAAATCATTTATTCAAGAATTTAAAAAAATCATTTATTCAAGAATTAAAAAAAGACTTGCTTAATAATTGAAAGAAATATAAAATAATCATTTATTTAAGAATTTAAAAAATTATTTAAGAATTTAAAAATTATTTGAGAATTTGAAAAAATTATTTAAGAATTGTAAAAAAATTATTTAAGAATTAAAAAAAATTATTTAAGAATTTGAGAAAAGAACTTATTTATGAATTTGAAGAAAAAAAACTTATTTATGAATTTGAAGAAAAAAAACTTATTTAAGAATTAGAAAAAATAATTTATTAAAAAAATAACTAATTTAAGAATATAAAAAAACTGATTTAAAAATATAAAAAAACTGATTTAAGAATATAAAAAAACTTATTTAGGAATATATAAAAAACTGGTTTAAGAATATATAAAAAACTGATTAAGGATATAAAAAAACTTATTTAATAATATAACAAAAACTTATTTAAGAATATAATAAAAATTATTTAGGAATATAAAAAAATCTTATTTAAGAATATAAAAAAACCTATTTAAGAATATAAAAAAAACTCATTTAAGAATTTTAACTAATTCAAGTATTCTGTTTAACTTTTTTTTGAGTAAAAAAATTAGAAAAGCAATCGTCATTTGCATTTTCAAAAAATCACTTTTGGGATGTAGTTTAATTGATTGTTGAAAGATCGCACGAGTTGAAATATAACAATAGACGCTTTCCCACTGTGAATAAATCTTTCTAAGCATCAAGTTTTAAATCTTAATTTTTTTTAATGCTTTAGTCTAGAAAAATGATTAAATGTGATGAATGGAAAGTTTAGTGAAAGGCAAAATTATATTGCTAGGTAATGATTTAATGCCTAAAGTATTAAACACAAATCACTAGTTAAAAAAAAAAGATTTCATATTAAGACTTTTTTTAAAAACTTTTAGTGATTTATATAGTATTGAAGTTCCTTACAATAATCGACCTTAGATGTTATTGTTAAAAGTTATTATTATTTGTCATTTTAGTTAGTTATCTTTCTATTAATGAATAGTCAATTTAGGTCTTTAAACATTCATAAATTAGTTTGCTATTTACAAATAAGAATTATGTTTATATTGGAGCTTTGTATAAATACCTTTTCGAATCGAAAAAGTATAAAAATCCAACAACAAAAATGATCACCAAAGACTGATTAGCGACTTTATTAAAAAACTTGTGATTTTACAATTGTTTATAAAACTTTGAAAAAATTATTATTTTGAGAAATAACATTTTAAAATGGCAAGTAAGTATCTTTCATAACTTCTGAGTATTTATTCATGTTTATATACATGCATATATATATATATATTATTGTTTTAAGTTTATTTCTTTTTATACACTACAAACTAATCATCCGTCAAACGTTGAGCTTCTTTTGGTCTTGGCGTAAGCTTATATTGCGAATCCGGGCGTTATAGTAATAAAGATACAGCTAGTTCGTTTGTGGCAGGTTATGGTTTTGTTTTTGATAATGTTTTTTATTTTGATATATTTATTTCTCAATTTGTTTGTTTCTGGTTCTTTTTATAAATAATCTATTTTTAAATGCATTTTTGGGGGTTTTTCAACTATATTTTATTTTTAATTGTTTTTTTCATGCTGATACTAATTGGAAATTACCTAAAACAAAACAATATGGACTTTTAAAAACCACATTATTACGTGAAAGGAAAATAGTAAAATAAATAAATTATTTAAATCATTTTGATCGTTTGAAGGAAACCTCTTCAAGTTCCTTATCTAGAATTTGATCAAAGACCTCAAAAACTAAAATAAAAAAAAATTTTAAGTTATAAAGTGACTTTATAATTAATCAAAATTTATCTCATCAAACAATTCCCACAAAGGCACTTTTATTTATATTTCTTTGAAACAGTTTTCTTATAAAGAAGCTCTTTATATCTTAAGTTTTATTAGATATTTCCTTTTCGGTAAATATTTCTTTTCGTCAAAACACATTTGATGTTTATATGTACACCTAATGAAAAGTTTAAATATTATTTATTTAATTTTTTTTAATTAAAGTTATGGGTTTATTAAACATTCATGAGATTTCTTTCTTAAATGTTTATTTAAAAATTTTTCCCTATTTTTATACACAAATCTCATTCAAAATGTAAAATAATTCCTGGAGATTAATTCATATTCCCAAAATCGTGAAAACAGCTTATAAGACAAAGTATTAAAGTGTTTTTTGTATAATTTAAAAAAACAAATAACAAAAGATAATTCGAATGTGGAAATTATTTAACCTGTGAAAAACCTTAATGTTTAGATGGAAATATTTTACAAAATTAATTTTTCAATAAAGTTTCAGTCTATATCTCAAAAGAAAATTAAATAAAAGATAAGCTTAAAGATATTTCTTCAATACAGTTTTAAAATCACAATCTTTGAATTTTTTATCTTCAAAGTAACAATAGAGATTTAACAAAAGAAAACATTGAAATAAAAATAATAATTTAAAATAACATGTCTAGATTATTTTAAAGATTGATTTTGAACCGCGTTAAATTGATCGAGTGTGGAGAAGTTTTAAAGAATCGTTTGGATACTACTGCTTCAACATTGTATAGAACTGACCCGTGAGTTCTCATGTTACTGCACAGGTGGTGTATTTCATAAGAAGTTATTAAGATAAAGTGTGGAGAAGGCGATAATATGATGATGATGATGATGATGAGATGATGATGTTCATAATTATGAAAACGTTGATAGTGTTGACTATAATGAAAGCTTTCAGGTAATAATAGAAAGTGTATTTCTACTTTTTAAGTCAATTAAGATGATAAATTAGGTAATGTATAAAAAAAGGTTTTCTTGAGAATCAAATTTTAATTGTTATTTAATTTTTCGATAATTTATATACATCAAAATATATTTTGAATATATTTTAAGTTCACGTGTAAAACTTTAAAACTAAAATATAATGAAAAAAATCAAAGTGATTTTTTATAAACTTTTGAGTAATTATTCCTTTTAGAAATAGATAATGCCAATGATTTAGTAGTGGTTGTTGAAGTGGTGTAAGTTGTTTTGATGGATTAAGAATTATGATGTTTGATAGAAGTGCTGATAATGAAAATAATAATAATAATAAGAAGAAGAATTTGATGATTCTAATGATGATGATGATAAAAACAGCAATGATAAAAATTATTTTTTTAAATTTTGTAAAGCCATGCAAAAATTATAGAAACAGATATATTATTTAACATTTTAAAGTTGGGCATCATTTAATTTGTTGGTTGAGAGAAGTTTTAATATGAAACAGATAATTATTAAAAAGCTTCACATCTACATCACTGAGATCAATATTTTCAACAAAAAAATATCGAATATAAAGCAGAATAATGTAATAAGTTTGAAATTTGGAAATTTTTTTTGGTTGCATTAAGGTAGTTAAGCGTTTATATGCCATAAGATTTTTTATATTTAAAATTTACTAGTTTAAATTAAATAAAATTTAAAATTTGAAAAATTGAAACGAATTTCTTTGAAAATAAATACATATACAGAATTATAAATTAAACTAGTTGTTTGAGTGCAGATTGAATTAGGTGATGTGTGGATAACCACAAATTATTTTATCTATAGGTGTATGCATGTGTGTTTTGGTGTATTTAGTCATTTTTTTACTTTGACTTGTTTATTCATGTTTGATCATATTTTGTTTTTATGTTCATTTTTATGAGTTAGAAAAGGAAATGGATATCCCGATTAACGGGTTGGATACTTTTGTGACTTAAGTACTAAATTGTATTTATATGAAAATTGAAAAAGTATAGTAATTTATTAAAAACATTATAGATATGTCGGAAAATTATTATTGTATGTTATGTTATGCCTATAAAGTAAAATTTTTAAATTTTTAAACGAGTTCAATGGGATTTTAACAGACTTTCGCTATGAATTTATGTATTTTAAAACTTAAACACAAGAAGAAAAATATTTTTTCCACTTAAGATGGAGTATAAATGGGAGAAAATAATATTTTAAGAAACGGAATAAAAAGACAAAAAATGCGCTTCGAAGGTATACAGTTTTATGGTAGTTTAATAAACATATTGACTTGGAAAAACATATTACACGTTTAAAAATAGGCATTGAGCTAAATTGACACTTTTTCATCTTTTCGGGTACTCGGGTAATACCCGAATGCTGTAGCCGAGTACACAAGTTTCGAGTTTCGTTGCCATCCATAATTTTAAATTGATAACAGTGATGTTCCAGTTGTTAAACTTATTTAAGTTTTTTTCCACTTTGAAAAAAATTAATTTAATTCTTAAAAAAGTGAAAAAAAACAAATATTCCTATATCAGTTTCCATAAAACTGAATGCAATCGTTTCAGTTGAAGTTTTAGTTTCAGTAACTGTGTATAAATAATTTCAATACTTTTTTTAAATGATAGAATTCATTTCTTCAAATAAAAGCGTGAATTTATTCATTTAGAATGTTCTTATTTCTTACTCAACAGATATTAGTTTTTAAGAAAATTATTAAAAGTATTTTAAATAAAAATGATGAGAAATTTGAAAAATGATTGTTTACAATAAAAAAAAGTAGTTTTTTAGACATTTGTAGTCATGTACTAGGCCATTGTCGAAACACAACTAGTGTGAAGTTTTAGAAAACATAACCCTTAATTTAAATATTCTTTTTCTGAGAAAATAGTTAACTAGATCAGTATGACTTCAGAGAAACGTATGAAGAAAGTTTTCTAGAATTTCTACCCTGAGTTTTTTTTACGTAAATTCGAATAATTTGTTTTTAGAGTTTTTTTGGAGTTAATTCTACATTTTTAGAGTCAAATTACACTGTTAGAAATAATTCTTAGAATCTCAATGTTTATGCTTCTTCGAGCGTTTATTCGAGTTCTGTCAAGACTGCAGCCCATCATTACGTTCATTAAAATGCCACATTATTGACGGGTTTATGCCATAAACTGTATAGAAATGCATTGTAAATCGACTTGATTCTTTATTTTTCTGGAAAGTTTTTTTAATTAAAACACTTAATTAAAGCATCTTCAGTATTACAAAAAAATTCAATTAACGATTTTTGATATTAGAAGATAATAAATTGAACTTTTGAGGCCAATTAAAAATGTTTATTGATAAGTTTCTAGCTGAGTTCTTCGAAATTCGTTTGAAAAATGATTTTTTCAAAAAATTAAAGTTTTATGCAATAAGTCTTTCTTGCCTACACTACATTCAAAATAATTTATTGCATTTAAAAACAAATTGTAATAACAACTCGATTAAAAGCAGCTTTCTAAGGCCCATAGGCTTTAGCATATTGCGTAGTAATGAAAACCATAGTTTAAAATATTTAAAAACAATTTTTAAAACTGAAATTTACAAAAGTCTTAAATCAAAACAGACTTCTTATTTATAAATAAATATATTAAAAAATTTGCACTTTCAAGAAACTTTTTCAATATTTTTTACAATTCATTATTATCATCACCATCATCGAGCGGGCGCAGATAAGAGGTCAAAAACCTCTTTTTCCGCGGCACAACAAAAATTTCTTCAAAGTCATACTTCTAATTAGATATTAACAATAATCATTTATTTTTTTTCAATACTTTTTTTAAATATTAACAATTGTATTTACATTTCTTATGAAAAGTATGAATCAAATGGAATCCAAATCATGTATAATAATAATTGCTAAAATGCAAAAACGATCTTCCATAATTAGTTATTGACTTAAGTTGAAGTCAGTCATCATTATTCATAAATTGATCGCAAATCAATGAGTTAATTAAAAGATAGAAATATTACGAAGAAAAAAAATTCAATAAGGATTTTTACCGCTTGGGAAATTTAAAGTTTTTATATAATATAATTTATTTTCTAAGTTTTATGTAGGTCTGTTCAAGTTTACTAATAATTCTTCAAAAACAAAATGATTTATAAATTAAAATGCTTTCAACCTTTTAGTTTTCATCAAAAATATTTATCAATGAAATGAAAAAAACTCAAACTGTCCAATATTTTATTGTGAATAAGTATTCAAGTCATATTATAAACTTGACATTTTAAGTTTATACAAAATTATTTTATGGACTCCTACTGAGAAAAATTAATTACCTGAGAAATCATAACTAATCGATCTGCCTAATTAAAAACCATGGTCCTACAGCTGACCATAAAAATCATTGAACTATTTCATCAGAAGTAACAAGATATCATTATCATGATTTAGTTTGTTATATAAAGGCGAAAGATTTGAGGTTATACTATCGAAGATGACGAGTTACACATTTGCCCTCATCTTTGCCTTGGCTATCGCCGGTAAGTTTTGCCAAACGTTTAGTATTGTTAATATCAAGAATAATATAGCTAAATTTTTTTCATATTCATATCCTACAGTTCTTACAAAGAGAAATAATTTTTTTAATAAATTAAAATAAAGAGCATCATTTAACTATGTTTTTTTACAGCCACTTGTGGTACACCCACTACTGAAGGAATCACTGAGCTTTCTAGCTCTACACCCATTCAGGGAGAAGGAACTACAGAGCTTCGTAGTTCAACACCAGTCATTGATGGAAGCACAACAGAACTCTTCACTTCAACACCGGTTTCCGCTGAGAGCACGACTTGGAGGACCGTTGACACAAGTTCAACTACCATGGAAAGTTTGACCCGTGTCACGGGAGAAAGTACCATTGGGGTTTCATTCACTCCATTATCTAGTGAAATTACTCCAGTCTACGGAGAAAGGACCCCTGCTCCCTACAGCCGTAAAAACCCAAAATATCTTGAAGGTTGCTTGTTTTATTACATTTTATTTAAAAGCTGTTTAATGTTAAAAAACCCTTATTTAGATAAAAACATTTAGTTATATTTATTTATGTCAACTTGAATTCAAAGTTTCAATTTATTTAACAGATATCACATGCCCACGCAAGAAATTGATAATCAGGTTTGAAAAAAAATTTGAGTTAGATTTAATTTATAAAAATTAACTACGTATCATTTATAAAAAATTTTACAAATTATTTGAATGTTTAAAACTTGAAAATCTGCCAGCTATATTTCTTTTTCTTTATGAACAGAATACATAAAGACCTTAATATATGTTCTAATAATGTTTTTTTAATCACCAGGTGTCACGAGAAAGACATCAAGAACCTTGTGAAGTTGTCGATCGTTGAGAAGTTTGACGAAAGCAAGAAACTGCTCGCAGAAGAATCCCTCGAATTCATCAGCGATGTGTCTGGCATCTACGACATTTTCCACGAGGTCTCACCCAATTTCATAATAAACTTTTTTTATGATAAAAAAGTAATATATCTTTTTCAAATAATTGTTTGTTTTTCTGTAATAATAAAACCATAAATCAAAAAATATAAAATGAAAGTTTTACTTATTTTCCCTCTCCACTATTGGAAAAAAATCCCTGTTATAGGAGACCCACTGGATCGTCCCAGCTAAACACACCTATCCCGTTCTGTTGAGGACCATCATCAACACGGAAATTTGCCCAATGCCTACGATTAAGTACCTGAGGTGGGAAACTATTAACGAGAAGATTGTCAAACTGAAGATTAACAACAAGTGGCACTCGTACGAGGTTGGTTTAGTATTTTAATTGTTTTACAAATATTTATTTTTTACTTATCTTATTCTTCAATTTTTTTTAAATTGTAAATTATTTATTTTTGAATCATAGTCATTGGATATGAGCTAATGAATATTTAATTTCAATTATTATACAGAACCCAAGCCCAACTACTCCATTCACCGTGCTCTTCCCTGAAGAAGTCACCATTGACCGCTTCTCTATCGTCATGAACGAAGTTGAGAGCGGCAAGAAGGGAGGCATTGGTAAACTGGAAATGGCCGTCTGCTGCGATACCAAATAAAAGGTTTTTATTTTTTATTTTCTTATTATTCTTATCATTTTTACTCATTGAACGAAGTTTTCAAATGTTTAATTTAAAAAAGGTAAAATATATTTACACTAATTTGTAAAATATATTCTAATTAAAATTGTTTCTATTTACAGGTTAAATTTTCAAGCAATTACAGAAGACATAATTGAAATTGTTCATCTTTGACTTCTAAATAAATAAAATAAAACTAAATTCACTATCTGGTGAATTTAACCAAAAATTTCCACTTAATAAAATATTCAAAATTCTGAGTGTCTTTTTCTTCTACTCAAATATTTAAAATTTTAGTAATTAAACTTTTATGGTTTATTTTGAATCAAAATTAGATTTTAAAATAACTTGACAGATCCTTGGTTCGAAAATAATGTTCAATTAGTTTGATTGATAATAATAATAATAATAATAATAATGACGAGCATTATTATAGTGGCGTATAATCCGAACGGGCTTCCAGGCCACTTGGGCTGCATATTTTCATTTGCGCCTTTGGGTTACTAGGACATTGGTTGCACTTGAAGCTAGGACCTTTCATTATTGGTCAAGCCGAGAGTCGTTGCCGACTCAGCTTCCCGTTCACCCGATTGATCTCAATTAATTGGTGATTCATCTCAGTTGATTAGCCGCAAAAGCTAAACTGGTCTACAAATCGGAAAAAAATTGGTCAATGAAATATAAATAAATGAATGTTTAGGTCTCTTATTAGGGGAGGCATAATAAGGCAAAAAAAAACTAAAAATTAGAAGTTTGTTATGTAAACTTGGAAAATGGTTCCCTAGGTTATTTCATGAATATTTAATATTGGAAGTTGGTACTTTTGAAACCCCCCCCCCCACACCAAAAAACTAAATCGAAGTTTTAGCCTTGAGCCTTAGCGTTTTCAATTTAAAAAAATAATAGCAGATGAGCAGACTTCTGAAATCGATGACACTCTTGTTCGCAACCTGAAGAAACTAGTAAATTTAATGCAGTCAGTAGAACTATCATCCTATTAAAGAACCAGCAGTCTACAAATGGCCAGATCTCGTCTTTCGGAGGCTTCAAAGCAACGGTCAATCAAAAAAACAGTTAAACCTAAACTAGAGTTAGGGGGAGAGCATAAGTAAACAAAAAATCTAAAAATTTGAAATTCGTTACTTCCACTTGGAATATAGTTCACTAGATTATTTCATGAATATTTTATATTGGAAGTTGGTACTTTTGATGAGGTGAACGGGTAGCTGAGTGGGCAACGACTCTCGGCTTGACCAACAATGAAAGGCCCTAGGTTCAAGTGCAACCAATGCCCTAGTAACCCAAAAGCGCAAATGAAAATATGCAGCCTAAGTGGCCTGGAAGCCCGTTCGGGTTATACGCCACTATAATAATGCTCGTCATTATGTGAAACTCCCCCACACCCCAAAAACTAAATCGAAGATTTAGGCTTAATCCTCAGCGTTTTCAAGTAAAAAGAAATTATTTGATAATTTAACTTACTCAAATTTTACGATAATAAGATTACTTAATATAATACTTAAAATAATGTAATATTATAATTATGAAAAAAAATTATTTGTGCGGCCCACGCTACACTGGGCTTAAGCATGAATAAAGTTTTGCAATTGGTTGAAACGGATATAAAGATATATCAGGTTTTACAAAGTTTTATGGGGAAGATAAACGTTTATAATAAAAAAAGTGTAGTTGGACATGCACTTAACATGTGTCTTCAGCTGGAAGCTCCTGAACTCAGCTAAACCGTGGAACCGATTCAAAGAGTTTCTCTCCTATTTTGAGTAAATAGTTTTTATAAATTGTTTTTATGAAAACAAAAGATTTTGGTTTTTTCCAAGGCAAAAACAATTCTTATTCACCACTTTAATGATTTCACTGAGTTCTCAAGCCAAAACCCCCAGATAAACAATCGCCTAGGCTGTCTAGTAAGAGAAGTTATGGAACCTCCCTGTTTCTAGTTGTTCTGGTGTTGTTTTTCGGCTTGGATGTGCTTTTGGTGTCAAAAACAGCAGTTGAGCACTTCTTGTAGTGTTAGTGTTAATCATGTCCTAAGTTAACGTTTTGAAATTTTTAAATCGATGATTATGACATTTTTGCTTCTTCATAATAAACTTTCTGGCTACGGGCCTAGTGGAGTCCATTCAAGAAGTTTAAGGCTCAGATGAGGCTTTAAAATTAAGTAAGCTATTTAAGCATCTAACTCAAATAAAACTTCACAACTTTGTTACGAAGAACATTAAATGTTTATTTACGATTTTTATAATATCTTAGCAATTCATGAATGTCTATCCTAATGAGTTGGGACCTCTACCAGAGTATCAACAAAGCAAACGTCTTGTGCAGTTTGTCAAAGTCGTCAATGACTTAGTTGTATGTGGGGTTGATTTAATTCAAGATTAAACTTTTATTTTCACACGCAAAGAAGAACAGAAGCAATGTTTTTTTCAAGTATTCTTATGACTATAGAAAACATTCTTCAAAATTAACAAAATCGTAAATAGTTGAAGTCAAGTTACAGTTAACGTCAAAAGTTCATAAACGAAAATACTCAGATAAATATTCAAAAATTTTGATATTTTTGCCTTTTTACTCTGAATAAAGCTTCCAATAATGGCTCTATGCAGTTTTTTTTCTCGTAATCGTTAATGCTGAAACTTTGGAGCACTAAGCTTATAAATCCAAAATTATTTTGTTGAGAGTATTTGTATACACCTTTTATCTCAACTGGTATCACGCACTGAAGGACTAGCTAATACTATCATGATATTATTGTTTTTTAGAAAAACCTAATTTTATCTAATCTGAGCTGTTCAAATGTATTCATATAGCAATTTTTCTCATATCTAAAAGGGCTCAGCTATACATTTTACAAATGAAACAGTCGTTTAAACCTCAAAAAAAGTTAATAGGAGCAGGTTGTTCAAGATGAACCGGTTCCTAAGATGAAACGAGCTTATTTACAGCTATGCAATATATATAAATTATATTTATGCATTCGTCTTCTAAGCACATTTGTATGTTGCTTTCATTTCTGAAGCATTTTCATTCAAACGTATCCATCATGATAAAAATTAAATTTTCAAAATAAATTTATTGCATGAGTTCTAGTCGCCTACCCTATTCATCAATTTTTAACGATCAACAAGCTAATTGAAAAAAATTATTATATGAATTTGGTTAACTTTAAAAAAGTAATATTTCAATATCCTACATATTTTTATATATGTATTCAGAATTTTTTAAAGCATGAAAATTGTTTCAACTGATGCTTCAGATCTTTTCTCGATTCTCAAAACTGAAGCTCTGAAAAAAAATATATTTCATTATTACCTTGAATATATTTAAGTTAAATAAACTTTTCTAAAAAAATTTGAAGTTAAAATTCGACTTTTCATGGTTAATTTAAAACATAAACAACTATAAATATATAAATATATTTCGAAAGTTTCTTTAAAAGGAACTCGTTACTAATCAATTCTACTAATTAAAAATAATCAATACTACAATTAAACATGAAAATAATTAACTTATTTCATCAGAAATAGGCAGAAAATTTTTATTAAAACCAGAGGGTTTTGAGGTGATGCCATTGAAAATGGTGAGTTTCAACTTTGCCTTCATCTTTGCCTTGGCTATCACCGGTAAAAATAATAATCATTTTTTCTGAAAAATATTTTATGAATTTTAAGATACTACTTTTCACATTTAAAAAATCAGTCAGCTTTTAATCTTTTTCTCAGCAAGTTGTGGCTATATACTTCAGCCCACTACAAAAAAAGATGTGAAAGAAATCACCATCGAGCCTTTTGGTTCAACTCCAATTTATGGAAAAAAAACTCCTGAACTCCCAACTATAACACCAATCTCAAGTGAACTAAGTACTGAACTCAGTAGTTCAATTCCAGCTCATCGCGAAATCACTATTGAGCATTCTACAGTCCATGGAGAAAGTACCTCTAAAAAGACATTTATTCCACTCTTCGGAGAATTTACTACCACCGTGAAAGATTCGACCCGTGTTTTAGAAGATAGAATTACGGGGTCTACTTATACTCCACTTTCTGCTGAAAGCACTACTATGTTCTCTTCAACTCCAGTATCTGGAGAAAGCACAACTGGTTCATAATAATTTTTCAACTTGAAAATTCGTATTTAAATCTTTTTTATAGCAGAAAAGGAATAATCGTTGAAAATTAATTTTACTGTCTAATTCTTTAAAATAAGAATGTTTTTGAATGAATCAACAGGTACCGCACGTCCAAGCAAGAAAGTTGTGAGAAGGTTTGATTGATGTTTTCACTCTAGTTTCATAGTATAAATTCTAGAAACCTTCGAAAACTTATTGAAAGACTAACCACTTTAAAAATTAATTTTCAGGAAAAAACCATGGTATTATTATTATTGAAAAGTGTATTCAAAAGATGAATAAAGACTTATGAGCAAACAAAATAAATTCTAAATTCACTACTCTATCGATTCAAACATTCTCATTCAATAAAATGTGAAAATCTTCATTGTTTTTTTGCGCTCATTTTATCGTTAAAAGTACTAACTTAAAATGTTTTTCAGTAGATTTCGTTTATTTTTTTCAAGGTAAACCAAATTTAAATGAGAAATTGTATTCTTTAATTTTTTCTTATTTATTCTAAACCAAAAAGATTCACAATTAAATTCAGAAATAAGTGTAAACTATATGTAGAAGTTTTATTGACTCTGTGAAAACTACCACACCATCAGCCTCATCAATTATTCTAGTCATGTAATGCTATGGATCGTTTTCAACCAACTGAAAAATAAAGCTAGAGAACCTCAAATCACATCAAATCAGTTTGGTTCCAGAACAGAACAGAACACTGTCTAACAGGTCATCAACTTCAAGCTAAACATTTACAAATACTTGCAATACCAACGCGAGATCTACCATATCTTTATAGACATTAGAAAGGCAACTGAAAAAATTGCCAAGTTAAATCGGTTATTGTAAATTGATTTAATCAGTTTCTCTGTCAGTTACAGACTTTTGTTTTCAGAATCCTACTTTACAGATGTAAGATCTCGAAACGTGGAAACAGAAAGCATGATCCAGACCTTCAAATTTAAATGTCTCTGAAAACTCTTAAGATTTTTTTTCTTGGAGCTCAAAACCAACAATTTCGTCTATGAAATTAAAACGAAAATTAATTGCTAAACTAAAACTTTTTTCGCCAACTGTTAAGCGTTAAAAGTTCACTGGGTTTGGTCACATCATCAGACACTACTCTCTAGTCAAGACGGTGCTACAAAGCACACTGAATGGAAATCGTCGTCAAGGCCGTCAGAAAAAGAGCTTGATGGACAACTTTAAAGAGTGGTGATCTCTTCCCTTGAACAGTCTTCAAAATGCTGCTAACATCAGGCCTGAATGGCGGATAATTGTTGCGTCTTCTCTAACTTCCCTCCAAAGACTAATTCAGTTACGGGCAGGAGGATGATGATGATGATGAGGATAAGGATTATGGTAGTGGGAGTGATGATGATGATGAGATAATGATGATGATGATGATAATGATGATGATAATGATGATGTTTATAAGGATGTTGATGATTATGGGGATGTTGATGATTATGGGGATGTTGATGATGAGAATGATGAGGAATATATATTTAATTATAACTGCGTAAGAATGATTTGAAGCCCAAGACTATTTAATGATTTGTAATAAATGTCGAAACGAAATTTTTTTCTTGTGTTGGTTGGATTTTGACATAGTTTGGAGTCCATTGGAATAAACGGAAATTAAAGGCATGTTACAAAAAATTATTAGTTGAATAAAACTTCAAACTCCGGGTTTTATTTATTTTTCAAGTTAACAAAAATTCAAATAATGATTTCGAATTAAATCTACAAATCTAAATTTATAGTTTTTTTTCTAAAGCGTTTGAAAATTTAAAAGTTTTATTGATTAAACTAATAGATTAATAATTTATTTAATTAGTGAAATGATTAATAAAAGAGTCCGATTCTTCAAACTGAAATAACAAAAAAAATTATAGAATAATTTGAAAGCTACAAAATGTTTGAAAAGTAATTTAGTTCATAAATAAACCATAACTTGTTAGATTTTGAATCTATAAACTTGTTTATAACTTTTTTTACATATCGAAAAGATGATGTATAAGATAAATATTAATAATATTGTTTACTTTTTTATATTTCCAATTCTCACCTATAAAGGATCTGTGAAGATTTATAGATATATTTAAATTTTAGGGTTTAAAAAGTCATTCAATCTTTAATGAAATTATATGAAGTTATAATTTTAAATCAGAAATAATCTCAGCTATGAAACGAAAATGAAAAAAACCCGGGACTAACTATTCGCAGGCGCAGATGGGACAACCTCTCTCATTGGTTTTGAAGCCATTTTCGCAAGCCAATGTGCACATCATCCTGTTGCATTCTGAACGAAATAAAAAATAAGTTTCAACTTCTATGAAGGTAGAACGTTAAGTAGAATATTTTTTAGAAAAAATTTATTTATTGTCAATTTTAATTTATTTTTTTATAAATATTTAAATTCTTTAAAAAACTTAAATAATTTTTAACAAATTCATTCGTTCGTATTAACCTTGAAAGCTGGTTGGAGAGCTGTAAAGATTAAAATCATATGTAAAGTATATAGAAACGAAAAAAAGTATTACTTTTTTATTTATTAACTTGCTAAATTTTGAAATCTGTAAAATGGGGAAAAATTCTACTAACGACTCGCATGCGCAGATAGGGCAACCTTTTTCATTCGTTTTGAAGCCAAACTCGCATGCTAATTGACACCGAATTGTTCTGCATTCTTGAATTAAATAAAAATTAAAATGTGGTTATAGATCTTATATAAAAAAATTTAACTATTGATTTAATTGCTAGTTATCTATAATTTTTTTCTTTAGAATATCTAAACATAAAATAATTAGTAAAATGTATGCCTCAAACCGGTTTCTGCCTCGGAACTCTGAATACAAATCACAACAAACAAAAAAAAGACTGGACCAATTTTAAACTTATTCATTTTTCTTTGGATAGATTTTTTAAGTAAAATTGTTTTTCACCAGTTGTTACCAAGAAAAGGTTAATGCATCTCCGTTTGATGAAGCTCTTTATATAGGAAATAAGAGTACATTGTTGTTCGAAGAATTTGAAGATCTTTCTTGAAAACACTTGTTTTTCAAAGTTCCTTAATTGGGGGATTTTTAAGCGTGCTCGTTGATCTTTGGAATGGAATTTACCGTAAAATACCAATATATTCACACACTTTAAATTTATTTTTACATTAAAAAAAATAAAAGTACTTTTTTACTTAAATTGATAAATATTAAAGATGTTTGCTTATTAGTATTTCTTTTTTATTCATAATATTATTTAAATTCAGTTACAAGTATTGTTATTGTTAGCTATAATTACCACCACAGACATTTTAATAATGTATGTTCGAATTAAGGGCCTAAGTGACGAAAGTAAAATTAAATATTTTAAAATTAGAATTGATTTTCTTATTATTTTAATCTTTAATTTTAAATGGTTGTTTTAATAAGATGATTTTTTCGGTGCAATGGGGTTTATCTAAACGTTGATAACACTTGTCATTGTATAGTATTACACGTAGGAAAATTCAAATTGTAAATTCAAGAGCGTATTTACACATTAATATTGTTCAAAGAGAAAAATTGAACTTCAAGCACTTCACAAAATGTAAGATAAATTAAACAAATAAAACAAAAGAAAATTTTTGCCTGTTATAATTAGTCAATAAATATGTGAAACAGTGATTTTAATAAAACAAAAATGCTGACAAATGAAAAAAGATTTATTCAATTCGTTTGTCAGTTAAAAGTGATAATAATAATAATAACAACGAGTCTCAATATAGTAGCGTATGACCCAAACGGGCTTCTAGGCCACTTTGTATAATTAGTGCTTATGGTGAAAAACTTTTAACCATACTGGCGTTTGTTTCGAGTAGTTTTGAATAAAATTAAATAATTATTTCGATAGGTTTTTTCCACAATTTTCAGAATTGAAGTACTTGAATTAAAAAGTCTAAATTATTCAAATACTTGATCGTAATTTTGGTATTGGAAATTACCTCTTTCAAGAACTAAATAAAAATGTAAAATATATTTAGATATATTTATAAATTTGTAGTTCATAAGTAGACTACTTCAATGAAACAGGTTGAGCCTGTTTGTCAGATGGTGGAGCTATTTCACGGAACCATTTTCTCCAAAGAAAATAGCATGCTAAATAAAAAACTGTATAAAAACTTAATTGTGAAATCTAAGTTGCCGTTTGGGACTATATTCAAATATCTATGTATATATATTTTTTGTCTATACTATTCACAGCCTGACAGACACATGCCATGTTGGCAACATGATGTTACAATGGTTCTGAGAACCATGGTCTTATGCGCCGAGGCGCCACTCTACACGAAGTACACATCTTTCAATGCATACGTCGCAAACACCGCATCATATACACTAGGTATATGTAAGTTCACGGTTGCTTGTCAAGGATTCGAACAGGCAACTTTTAAGTTGCAAGTCCGACGTCTACCATCTAAGCCATCCCCGCTCCTCAATATATATATTATTAAATATTCGAAAAAGCGCTTTATAAATCAATTTGATTAGATTTGAAATTGAATTGCGGATTTCCGTAGAGATTTTTTTCCCATCCATTTAAATGACATGAGCTGAAAGTTGTTTCATCAGTCTTAACTGAATTTTGTGCGCAAAACAAAATCTCCGCCAATGCTGTCTCTACGAGTTTCATCAGAGAAACCAAACCTTCTTAACTCATAAAAATTAATAATCATTTCTAGAATTTTTAATATTTTATATTACCCATTGAATAGTTTTACTCTTACAGACAAAAAAGTATAGATAGATCCTTGCTTGCACGAAATCTATTTCTACATATAAGACTTTGTGAGAAACCACACATGGTTCAACCGATCTAAGACTATTCTTCTGTGGCTGATATTTTTCTATTTTTTCGCATTGTTTTCGATGTAATATTATTGATTTTTATGTGATTCGTAAAAGGATTGGACTTGGGATAATGTTTATTAAACCAAAATTTTCAATGCTTCAAGTAAATCAATAAAATAGGATTCTGTAAAAGTCGATTGCACATATTTATCGATCCTGTTCAAGGAACGCCACAGAGAGTTATCGTGTTTTTCAAACTGGAAAATAAAAAAACTTCAATAGATTTTTCAAAATTGAGTTAATTCAAAAAAAGTTTTTCTAATGTCATTTTGCTTACTTTTTATTGATTTTTATAATTTAAAAAAAGTTAAACATGATAGAATTTTTGACTCATGGGACTTTTATAAAACCTATATGAACATTAATCTCACTCACCACAACGGCCTGAAGGGTTACAGGTTTTTCTTCCCTCACAGAAATGGTTCTTGGAATTAACAATAATATTATTTTATAAAAATCATTTTTTTCGATAATAAAATATTATCTCGTTTAATTTAATTTAAAAAAAGATATTTTAAAACAATTTAATTTCACATTCTATCATTTTTACCAGGCAGGCTGTTTCAAAAGCTGTTAGGTTTAAAAAAAATATAGTATTTAAACTTTTTTCAATAAGAAAAAAATTATAAAAAACTATTTTAAAATTGAAGACTTTTAATGAATATAATAAGAACCAAGGCCATGAAAATACTAGTGAAGTTGTACTCACTGTTGCATGTGCAGCTAGCCTCACAACCCCTCTCATCTCTGAGAAAACCGTATTCGCAAAATTTTTTGCATTGCATTAAGCTGCAACCTTGATATCAATGGTAAGAAAGTAAGTTTTTATTTTTTCAAATATTTATTTTCATGTTTAACCTATAATTTTTAGAAAATTAGGCGTTAACAATATTTATTTATTTTGACAAGATGTTTACAAATTAAAAATTCATTAAAAAATCTAAGAAAAAGCAAAAAGTAAAAAACCTTCACACGCGCAAATTTCACACCCATTCAGAATCATACGTTTGCCAGGGCAACCACGGGGACATGAAAGCTGGGGACAGACTGTAAATTTTTAAGTCATTGGAAAGATTTGAAAACGAAATTCAAATAGTTTTATTATATAAATTTGATGAATTTTTTAATGTTATTTCAAATAAAATGTTAATGAAATACTTATATAGTTTTTTTGAACAAGAAAAACAAACTTTTTTTTGCTTGTGCACTCTGAAGACAAAGCAACACCAGCACAAAGAATACTGGAGCGATAATGAACTTATTCATCCTTTCTGTAAATAATTGATTCAAGATCAAAGTTTTACCAGTATCTATCAAGAACATCACCTAAGGCTGTCAAGATAGGTCTTTATATAGCAAAGAACATACATGTGCACTTTAATCTCAGAAGAGTTTGAAATTCTAAAATTCCTTCTAGAAGACTTGATTTTTAAAATTCAATTACTACTCTAGATCTTAAGAATCACTTGTTAAGATCTTAAGATTTACTTTTGACATTTAAATATTATATATATAATTTATCAAAAATAGTTTATTAAATTTAGTTTTATTTAATGAAAAAATAATTTAATATTTTTAAAAGTAATTTCAAAATGAATTATACTTAGCAACTGCCACGAAATTTGCTAAATTTATTAATTTAAAAAATAAAATATTCCTATGATAGATTTTGAAGTGCAGATTTGAAATCAGTTTACATTTTCTTAATATCTCAAATGGTTCAAAAGTTAACCACTTTTTAAACTCCCGAAAAGTGAGCGTTTTGGCGAATTATTTTCAACGCTTAAGCCAAAAAAATACATAAGAGTTTGACGGGACGACGTCGCGACGTTATTTCATTATAACTTTTTTGATGAGTGTCATTTAATGTTGAAACATGACAAGATCATGTATTTAAAAAAAGAAAGTAATATTTAAAAAAAATTATACTTTGTAATACAGAAAACCCTGAAATATAGTTTTTAACGTATTGTTTTTAATATATAATCATTATATATGAGACAAAACAAAAAATATTTACCATTATATTATAATGTTATCGCTTTTTTGTATTTTCAAAAATGTTTCTTAGATTTTTACGCGTTTTGAGAAGGTCAAATTCGCACTTGAAATACTTTTTACTGCATTTCAATCCACGAAACATCTTTTTTTTAATCAGTTAAAATTTTTACATGTTTATTATTTCGACTTTAAATAAATAAAAAATAATTAATAATTAAACAAAATTTTTTTTTAAATTGTAAAATTAGAGGTAGAAATATATTAAGGGCCCATCCATAAAAGACTTCCACACAAAAGGGGGGAAGGGGGGTTCAGCAAAAGTGCACTAAAGTGGACAAGGGGGAGGAGGTTAAAGACAAAGTAGAAGTTCACATCGTAGTGTATTTGAGTGCAGTAATTTTGCATAAATTTACGGCAAAATACTTCTAGTTTAGTGACAAAAGAGTCGGGATGCAAACCCAAACAATCTATCACAAACAGGTTATATTTAAAAACGATAGGTTCAATAATAATTAATACGTTCGAATATTATTTTTTTAATATGTTGTTTAAGTTTTATTTGTCAAATACAATAAAATCTCTAATAAAAATTCTCTAAAATTATTATTTTCTGTTGATGTAATGTTGATGTTGGATTTGTTTATTACATTTTATTACACTGATTTACTAAAATGATTTTTAACAGTTATTATTTCATTAAGAATTTTTCTTGATAATAATTGGAATTTCTAAATGAATGTTTGTAAACACATACTCCTTATATTATTGTAAATTTCCCCAAAATATTCATTGATTCAAGTTCGGTAATTCATATGTTTTGGACGTCCACAACTAGGGAGGGAAGGGGGGGTTAAGTCAAAAGTGGACAAGGGGGGAGGGATGATAAAAACGCAAAAGATTTGTAGACGTCTTTTATGGATGGCCCCTAATAACACAACCTGTATTTTGAATTTCTTATTTGTGAAATAATAACTTTAATATATTGGAACTTTAATTTAATTTTTGTTTAATAGTACATTTAAATAATATTTTTATTTAAATGCATAAAAATCATTTTTAAAATACCTATAGTGGAGTAATCGATATTTTATGTATACTTATATTTGAAAACCCCCGATTCAAATCCAGAGATAAAAAAGATTTTGAAGACCAAATCTTGTTGTCATTGAATTTACAATTCATTCGCTTGGGACATTTTTCTATTTTGATTGTATTGCTATGAATCACTCGAAACTTTGTATTTTAACACGCATAAAAAACATCAAGTTATCATAATATTCTTTTACTTTATCAACGACCTATTCATCCAACCAGTCTTGAATTTTATTTTTCTATAAAAAAATTCTTTAGAATCACCAGAAGCTCAGAATAAAAACGAATTACAATCAAATCTTAAAACTTATATAAACAAATCTTAGATGTTGTTACTGACATGTTAACATTTCAAACATAAGAATTAAAGATTTTCAAGCAATTCAACATCTTAAATTTATATTCTACTTTAAAAATAGTTTCATAATTTTATCATGGTCAAAAAAGGTAAAACATAAACAAAGATTTGAAAAAAATTATGATTGAAATTAAGAATAATGTAATTGATGAGCACAATTTCATTTATTTCCAAAAAAGACACTCATACTAAAATGTAAAAATTTAAAGATTATTTTATTTTCGAATACCATCCATCAATTAATTGTTTCAGGTTGGTTTGTTTTTAGAATCAGTCGATCTTATCTGCAAGAAAGCTTTCACGCTGGAGAATTCGTAGAGACTACTGGAGTGGTAGGCGATGTTGCTAAGAACCACTATGTATTCACAAACCGCAAATAGGCTGTAGACTGAATGGAGAGTGGATTATTTGTAATATTAATTTAAAAGCTTATTTAATAAATCAAAAGTATTTTTCATTGAGTCAATCTGAACATTCTTTCATTAGAGTATAGCTTGCACAAGTAAGCCTATAGCTCAATTGCATAATAAATCATTTTAATTTTAATTTATCCACCCATTAAATTGATACCTTGTCTAGTTATGTGAACTCAAGTTTTTTTTACTTCAAACATGAACACCAAAAGATTCCATGTTGAGCAACTGGTACTCAAGATGGAATGCTATATTCCCTAAGATGAATTTGTATTGTATTTAATAAAAATTGTCATTTAAAGGTTTTATTTATCGTCAAAATTATTTAGTTGTTTAAAGAAATAAACCAGTTTTCATTTTAATGTGAATTGTCATTTAATCAAATTGACTAAATTAAATTAAATTTAGCTTTTAGCTTAATTTGGCAAATTTAACTTTTTTTTGCTCAAGGCTTTCTAGTTTTCATTTCGACTTTTACTGGTTCAACTTCTTCAAAAATTGCGTCACTTTTTATAGTTGTGTCAAAGCTAATGAATACTAACAGTTTTTTTATTTAATAAAAAATAAATTAGTGGTTTGTGTTAGTTTTCAATAGTCTATTTAGAATATAAACTTTATATAGACGATTATATTGTATATAGACTATATAGCTTTATCGTTCCCCGAGATGGACGAATGCCAGAGACAGATTCATTAATGTCTATAATCTCTTCCTACGTTTAATCTTAGACAATTATTAGTGGTCGATGTTGGGAAACTATGACCATGCACATAATCATGGCCATAACAGGCCAATCACTCCATTTTTAATTTAACAACTTGCACACAATAAAACTGTATTGCATCATCTAATAACTAATAAAAAAGTGAAATTATTTACTTTCGGAAGTTGAGAAAAAAAAAGCAAAATTTCATCTTCCAATATTTTAACAATTATTCTAGAAATCAGTTTTTAAAGTATTCTCTTTGAATGAGACAACTTTCCGAAACGAAACCAACATTAAAATGCGCATCTAAGATGGATGCATAGATATGAACAAAAAAATTTTTCAAAGCGCATAACTGTAAATAAGCCCGTTTGATCTTTGGATGGGTGAATGGGTTGCTGAGTCGGCAACGACTTTTGGCTTGACCAATATTGAAAGGTCCTAGGATCAATTGCAAGTGGCCTGGAAGCCCGTTCGGGTTATACGCCACTATAATAATGCTCGTCATTATTTATTATTATTTATTATTTGGAACCGGTTCATCTTGAGCAACCTTCCCTTATGTTTTAACTTGCAGAACTACTTTGGAATGGTAAAAATCAATTTTTTTGGTTTGCAATATTTTTGAAAATAAAACTGCTTTTATATTTTTTCCTTGTGAGCTCTTTAATCGTTTTTTATCGAATGTATTTTCCAAAAACTCTCAAAAGTAATGCCTTGATAGACTAACTTAGTTGTATCTAAACTTTCATATAGATTGTTTGAACAAGCACATTACCTCATTGGAGAGCCACTCAATATTAAAGAAGCTAGCTTACTTCTAATTTTTCTTTATTAAAAGTGTTATCAAGCTACATTCAATGCAAAGATATACAAAGTAGGATTAATTAATTTTGTTGTAACTATGGAGATTAGGAATGGAAACGTGCTCTAAACTTAAGACTGAGAAATTATTCGCATACCGGAAAAAGGCACTAAGGGCACATTCTATGTGCTTTTTAAAAGCATGCAATATTAAAATAATATTGATAAGCATTTTTAAACAATTTATCAAGTGTTTTTAAGAATTTAAAAATATTAAACTTTTAATTTTCTTTTTAAATTAATTTTATTTTCATAGTTTCAACTTAGTTGAAACGTTATTTTGCTCCATAGTTTTTATTTATTTAATTTATAAACAATAATAAAATTCGAATGAAAACCATTGCAAGAATTTTAAACTTCATATTTTTTATTACAAATTCTATTTATTTAAAGCTACCCGTATAAAAAAAATTCCCAGATACTAGTTGAGATTTTATAAAGTTTTAGTTATTCGCTGTGAAAATAAATCTAACTACATTAGAAAATTGGAAGACATATTGAAAGTAATCGTTTTGTATTTATAGTTTTTTTGAGTTTTGAATTTCATTATCAACCCTTTTATTCAGAAATATTTTCATCCTTAAATAAAGCCATTCTTTTAATGTAAATTAAAATATATAACTAAATAAGTGAAAAAATATAAAAAACCTAAGTAAAAAGTTTATTAACTACATATATATGTATGTATCATGTATGTATGTAAAGCAAAAGACTGGAGGTAACTTTAAAAACAATCAAACTTTAATGTTTGTAAAAATATTAAGTACAATTAATCCATACCTCCTGGTTCACAGTAACTGTTGTGTCGGAAAAAAAAGTAACCTCCTAAAACAATTCCAAACAGATTCAACGCCCACAACTTCATTTTCAGCCTTAGAGATCGTTTCATCTAAATGTTAATGTTAAAGATTGTATTAGCGTGTTGTATTATTATAAAAATAAATTAGAAAACTTTTCACATCTAAATTACACAATATGCTATAATAAATTTTCCTATGAATCATAGGGAAATTTATTACAATAATATTTCATGAAAACTAATGAGAACATTTGTTTTCATAATACATATATTTTATAAACATATTGTCCTTGGTTTGAATGTATAAACATAATTTTTAAGTATTAATTTTATGCGTTTTTTTCTATTAATTAAAGATTATTCAGAATGATGGAGGAAAAAGAAGGAAAAGATTCATTTCTTAGTAAGAAAAATCGGTTAATTCTAATGTAAGCCCAAGGGATTTAACTTTTTCACAACTTCTAGATCACGTAAATCAGTTAAATGAATATTTAATAATAATAAAAAATAAATATTTATTTCAATATCTTTTAAAAAAAATTTACTTTTAAATCAACATATTAAATGGTGTTTTATAACTTATCAATATAAATTACTTAATAATTTCTTTTAGTTAAAAAATATCTTAACTGCAATTTGTCTTTTTTCTACAGGCTGCATCTTTTAATATTGCACGTTCACTGCACAGTTTGCTGCATGGTATTTTCAGTGCTGGTGGTTGCCACATTTTATAAAAATATTTAAAACAAGTTGTTAAATGAACAGTATTTATTTCAAGTTAGTGTAGTTTAATTTGTAAATTAAATCAGCAAAACACAACTTTTCTCAGTCATATGAAATAAATCTGAATATTTTCTGTAAACTTGCCCTTGAGAAGGCACGGCACCTTTTCATTTAAGAGACTGATAACATTTTATCAGATCATAACTATTGGCCTAAATTTTTATGCTCTTCTCTCATCAACATTTTGAAACGAAAAAAGATAAAAGATCAAGAAGCTTTTTTTCTTCTGCACAACGAGCTCGTGAGAGGGTATCTGAGTTACCCTACAACACGAAAAAAGACAAAAGAAGCGGATAAACACCTAGTGTCAATAGGCACAAAAAAAGCGTTGGGCAGTTTCACACTTAAATGTGAAAGTAAAACATCCCCGCACTAGTCTAGGGAAGCACCTCAGACAAGTTACCCCTACATTCTTTCTTCCAGGGTTATGGTCCTACTGCTTGGCAGGTTAGGTTTTGAGTAATCAAAGGCTAAAGGTGGTGTCAGGAAAATAAACACTCTTAGCTGAGGGATTGCAACCTAAACTCAGTATTTTCAACGAATACGAAAAACGAAATGCTCTTCTCTACAGTACTCCCACTTTTATTGTACGATATTGCCTATGAAAGTTATATTAATTCTAAAGATAAAAATTTAAATTAAAAAAGTAAAAATTTTACCATGACTAAGATTTATGAAACGCATCAGTATTAATAATATTTCTAAGAGGTAGCAATATCATAACGGTATGCCTAGTTTTGATTTTAAAGTGTTTTTTTATATTTTTTTAGCTGAGGGTTTTTTTAGATTTGAGATACAGGGAATTAAATACTTAAAAAATTGATATTCATAGATTATTTAATAATTTATTTAACAAAGACTTGGAAAACAGGGAGAAAAAGATTTAATGATCAATAAAAAAGTTTAAACTATTTTATAAGAAATTTGAAAAATAAATATTGAATCGACTAACTGTGTTGCAAAATACAGGATCATCTTGAAGAAGAGCTAAGAGAACGATCTTGAAAAGCATGTTTGCCTGCGAACAGATTACGAACGTCACAAAACACTTTTCGTGCCAGTCTAAAAAGTTAAAAAAGTTGAACATTTAAATGAAAAGAATAGATAAGAAAGACTATAAGAGAAAAAACTGTTTAAAATCTTTAGATTATAAGCTAAAAAATTTAAAGAGTTTCGAAATATTTAAATGATAGTAAGAATTTTCTAGTTGGTTTCAATGCATCATAAAAACGCTGAACTTTAACACACTATACGCTTCAGAAGATGAGATGAGAGTGAGCAGAAGCAGACCTAGGATTTCAAGCCCTTCCACTACCACCATTGCTCGCACCAATGCCATTCTTATAAAGGTTAAATGAAATAGTTAACAAGTCAGTTTTTTAACATATGAATTTTTAATGAAGCACGTGTCCGAGATTCATCGTTGCAATTAGGTTAGTTGATTGGGTCATAAACGATTTTGCTTTTTTTTTTGCTTTTAAGGCTGGGACAAAAGTTGACAATGAGCGCGTTTCGGAGGCAACGGTAGGAACCAAAAGGATGACAAACGTTTGACCGCTAAACCAACCCATTCCCAAAATTGAGATCTTGTACACATAAAGATTTATATATTCACTGTTTAATTGGAGTATAGGGACTTGAATTGTAAAATGTAGCAATAAAGGTAATGTTAAAATTTAGCAAATTTTCGATGTATTAAAAATAAATAGAAAGTTTGTTTAAATAGAACTGACAATTATTTAAAATGCTTAAGATAGAATTTTCTTTGGGACGAAACAAATTAGTTGCTTGTAACGACCTAAATTGAAATCATCGCAAATTGAAATTTTTTCACATTCAAGTCCACACACATTTAATAAAATTCTATTTTCAATGAAAAAATTCTTTCTTCTTATATGGTGTTTTTATGTTTGTTTTTATATTTGATAAGACAGTTTATAAAAAATTTAATCAAATAAAAATTTAATTTAATTTTTTCAGAATTTTATTTTATTTTATTCTAATATTGATATTCGATGACTTTGATGCTTTCATGCTTTAGTGTTCGACGACTTTAATAAATGCCGTTTTTAACCGGTCCAAGAAATATAAAAAAACATTCAGAAGAATAAATCTTAGTTTAAATGTAAATTTTTAACGTAATTCAAAATATTATATCTTTGCTAAAAGTTGTTTAAAAACATTAACTGAAGAATTATCTAACCATAAAATATTTTCAAATTTACATAATTCTAAAACCCGCAATATAAAATGATATCATAGTATTAATTAATTAAGTTTTTAATTTATATGAGATTTAAGTGATTGAATAAATTATTAAACCTTCCAAAGCCTTTCATTCCTTCAGTGAAGGAAATGAAATAGTTTTTAGATGTGTGGGTATAGAAGAATCTTGGAGTTGTATGAATGGCAATAGAGACTTGCCAAATGTACTTTTGAGGCATGAAATCTCCTATTGAGCAACTGATTGAAGGTAGGTAGTTATCTACCTGTAGAATTTTTTACAGTTGTGAAATTATTATCAATAAATAATTATTTTTTCTAATAAAAGTTTATAATACTAATAATAATAAAATCACATTTTGTATTCAGGCCACTGTATTAAACGTTGTAAATTGTCCTCTTTCAAATATATTAAGACTTTCAAAGTTATTTATTTCAAAACCTGAAACATTGGACTTGTTAAAAACATTATTTTTTCGTCAACTTCAATTTTTTTTTAAATATCGGTTTGCTATTTAGAGCTATTCTTTTTTGGCTTAGTCCACTATAATGCGTTTTTTTTTATCTAAACATTGTTAACTTTTTTTTCTTCTCGAAGTTTAAAACTTCTGCAGCTTCATTCGAAGTCAATAAGGATTTTTGCTTAAAAGAATGTTTAATTGTGAATATAGTTTAATTTTGACAAAAATATTTACATTAAAAAGAATATTACTTTAAATACTGGTTTAAGTTTGGTTTAAAATTCACCTCTAATAGATTTAAAAGTTGGCAATAGCTTGTTCTATCAAATTAGTAACTCTTCAGACTATAGAAGTACTTAAGTAAATATAGGAGAGACCGGGGCAAGATGACGAATGTCTTATATTTTCGGTTTTCACTAGGGGAAGGTATGAGGCAAACACTACTGGCTATCCTATCCGCCTTCCGTTAAATAAAAGAACGGAAACGCTGAAATCACAATTTTTATTTTGGTTGTGAAGCATTGATTGTTTTCTGTGGTCACGGTATAACTTTTATGCATGTGTAAATAAGTTTGCTGCAGAAAATGATAAGAAGTTTGGTTTCTTCTAAATATTTATTGGTAGGTTATTTCAATTACTACCTTTGACCATAAATTTTGTTAATTTAGTGACTTCATCCATGGCAATTAAAACGAACATTTATAACCAGGCAGTTCTGGGCAAGGTGGTGGGGGCAAGATGACGAGCTTGCTATCTTGATTCTTTTTTCAATTTTTTGAAAATAAATATAATTAAAACAGCAATAGCAGTGTCATTCTATTGTGATTTTTTTCTATTGCAAGGTCGAAAATTTAAAATAGATATTTTCATATAATTCATAAAATGATATGGTTAAATTTTTCTCAAAAGCCTGACTGGTTCTTTGTGGGTATCGAGTCGATATAGATAAAGATATATTTTTAATTTTTAAATGATGACTTGATAAACTTGAATCCTTTGTATTTTTATTAGTATTCTACATATATAATACAGTTTTTATTCACAATATTTAAACAAAATTGTTTTTAACTATAATATATAAAAACTTTAAACTATTCAAACTTTTAACTTTCATGATTGAATCTAAACAACTCACGTTGCAGTGTGTACTTGTTCCTTTTTCGAAATCTTTCAAGAGGGTGAGGCTCACACAAATGACTAGGGCAGCCAAAACTATTGAAATAATTCCTATAAACCCCTTCGAAATGTTCATTTCTCTAACACTTCCTTGAAATCCTTCAAGACCATTCTGTATTTTCTCCATTTCCTCAGCATTCATTTGATGATTTATTGACATTTTTATATATAAAAATTATATATAAAATAATTTTTTTTGAGTGAATACAAACAATAATATTCCCCAAATTATGAAATGCTCTTTTGATACCTTACCTTGCTGGGATGGTTGGCTGTCTTGTAAACACGTTTATAAATCATTATATAACATCATGACACACGTAACATAATTAAAAACGATTTATTAATTTTCAAAATCCTACTTTTATTGTATGATTTTAATTTAGTAGTTTGGGATTTAGTACATATAGAGTGTTTATATAGATATAAAATCATTAAACAATTCTTCTGAATCTAAGATTTACTATTTATGGTGATATGAAGTGTATCAAAGTTCGAATTAACTTAGTGCACTTGAGTGTGTATGATGAAGTATGAATAATTTATTGCTTGATATTATATGAGACGTTAAAATGATTAAACAGATGAATAAATGTGAAAAATAGTTATAGATAAACTTTTATAATAAATTGTGGTTTATAAATAAATGAACTGGTAGATGTCTCAATGGACTGGCCAATGAAAGACAATAGGCTGATAGTTATTTATAAAAAAACAATTGATTGGAAACATCTGTGCGTTTCAGGAGCTGGTCTAAACATATTTCAGCCTTTTTCCATTTAATTATTGACGTTTTATTGAATCAGTATAAGTTGCATTCTTATTTTACCGTAATTCATGATAAAGTATACTGAACTTTACTAATTTAGACGATTTTACATTCTTTTCGTTGAATTCGACTTAAGAACGTGTTAGTTTATCTAGGATTGATTCTCTAAAAGAAATCATCTTTATAAGCGAGCATTTAATAAAAAAATCGTGGATATTCTTTTTAACTATTGGCCCTAACATTTTAAGATTGTTTCCGTGTGATTTCATTAGAGATCGAACTAGGCTCATTTTTCATTGGCGGTCCCGAAATTTTAGCCAGATGGTTGACTACAGCTAACAGAATATGTAGATTATGGATATAACCATTTTTTAATATTGAAAAATAGTTTTGTATTCTTCATGGTATATCTCACATTTTTGACATGTGCCAAAGTAAATAAAATTGGAAAACAAGTTTTACCTACTCTATTGACCATGCTAATAATCTTTTAGAATGTTATTTTCTATTTTTGTATTTTTTAGCGCATGAAAACATAATATAAGGGAAATATTTTATTTCAATATAACCTAATCTTTCTTTTTGGAATCAAGTAAACATTTTATATAACTTGAGATTTATTAATCTTGAAAAATACTATATATAAATCTATTTTTAAAATCAGAAATAAGTTTTTTTTACATTTATTTTCAATTATCTAGTGGATTCACGATATAACAGTTATATAATATAATATAATATATCTGGATAGATTTCATCTTCAGCTAATTTATCTATCTAAAAAATATTATTTTTCTCACTTTTTTGAGGTTAAATATCTTTTAATACTTAGTGAATTGTTTTTTTAAACATTATATTTAAAAAATCCATCTTTTTCACATTTTAATTTAGATTTAGAACTCACGGTATCATTAAACTCAAGGCACTTAATTAGACTCTTAAAAAAGATAAATAATGCACACAAAATAGTGTTTATTTTCTTAACTTAATGCAGCGTATCTTCTATTATACCATGCACATGCAGTTTTTTATTAAAAATGAAATGAAAATCAAACAACGACTAATTAAAAGTTGTCAGCGTGTCCATGACAACATTACATACAAAGTGAACTAAATTTACTACCAAAGCAAAGAAAAAAAATTTTTTTATTTGAAAATATTGAAGAGACAGTTATTCGTCTTTGCCAAAATAATCAACTGAAACTTTATTAAAAAAACTGATTAGTGGAAATATAATGTAACGGATGTTTTTGGTCAAAATTTACTTTAAAATAAACATTTTTTTAAAAAAATATTTTTATTTTATAAATGTTAAACGGTTTAATGATTTGGTGACAAGCTTCGCTTTTTATGATTATTACGTAAACTATTTTTTTTTGTTTTTGTTATAACATTTTCGAAAATGATGAAAATATATCTATATTTATTGTTTTTTTATAAAATTATTTAGAAAATTTGCATTCTAATTTTAATAATTTGAAAAAATTAAAGTTATATATCTAATTTTCATATGATTCTCACCGAATTTAACATCATAAGTATTTACAAAGATTTAAATAGTTTCAAGTAAAAATAAAATTTGTAAAACAAATTATTCACCAAATTGCAACTATGCATGAGAATACTGTTCAAAAATATTAAAAAATTGAAATTTTTCACAGTTTTTAAATCACATTTATTGCACAACCTCAAATTGATTGCCTTCATTAAAAATATCAATTCGTTTTACAAGTTTAAAGATCTAGTTCTCTCTAACACACAATCCATGAAAGTAGTTTCACAACGTAATATAATAAAAGACATTTCAAAATTGTTTTTTTATTTCATAAAATTTCTGATTTTATATGATTACATTCTTTATCAATTTAATATGAAAGGGAATTTGTAATAACAGGAAACCAGCGAAGAAACACATATTTGAGAGCATAAAATTATATAAAAATTACTAATTCCCCATAAAAGAAATTCTGAAATCTAAATTAGAGATAAAACAAAATTATGTTTTCAAAAATTCCAAGTAAATGCTAAAAAGGTGTTTTGTACGTGCGTGTAAGATAATGATGTTTGAAACATGCTTATCCATAATCTCTCTTTGAAAACATCTTATACAATTCTTCAAATGATTTTTTTATTTAAGTTTTAATAAAATATTCTACTTTAAGATTTTTATTATTTAATTTTTATTAGTTTTTTTTTCTAAAAAATATATTTTCAGTTCTGAAGCCTTTTAAAGTATTCCTTTGTGTGCAATTTTAAAAGTGTTTAACGAGTACACACAGCTAATTAATGCTTTTTATTAATTTTTTCATTGTATTTTGTTAACTGTGTAAAAAATTTTCAAATGATAATGAGTGAGATAATGGTTTTATAATTAAGATTAAAATGTAAAATTTGAATTTAACTATTAAAATGGACTTTCTGACGCTTTTGATTCTCGTTCAAGATTCAATACAATAAATTAAAACTTGGAAAGCACAGAAACTGACATACTGACTTTTTTCATAATAATTCTTAGTGACATTTCCAAATTTTCAAAATTCTTGGGGAAAAAATAAATAAAAAGTCGTGAATTCTTGGGTTTGTAATATTTTTGGCATCAATAACATTTAATTGTATCGTATTGCTGTCTTGAAAAAAAGCCAAAAGCGTCAAACGTTTATTAAAATGTTTAATTTTAACGTTTAATATTTAATTTTAACGTTTGTTTTTATTTTCTTTTAACATTAGTATTATATTTAATTTTAACTTTAGTTTTTTTATATAATATTAACGATAATTTTTTTATTTAATTTTAACGTTAGTTTTTTATTTAATTTTAACGTTAGTTTTTTATTTAATTTTAACGTTAGTTTTTTATTTAATTTTAACGTTAGTTTTTTATTTAATTTTAACGTTAGTTTTTTATTTAATTTTAACGTTAGTTTTTTATTTAGTTTTAACGTTAGTTTTTTATTTAATTTTAACTTTAAAAAAAGTTTTTTTATATAATTTTAACTTTAAAAAAAGTTTTTTTATATAATTGTAACCTTCGTTAAGTTGTTATTCAATTTTAACTTTTGTTTAGTTTTTTAATTATATAACAATCTAATTATAGCTGACAATGAAATACGGTTGACTTATAATAAATGAGGTTTTAGGTTCATTTTTACATTATTTCAACCACAATCGTTATGCCAAAGCACGAGTATCCTTCACGATCTTCTTAGAAAGTAAAACAGTTAATTTAAATATATGTTTTTTTCTGTTTACAATTTAAATTAAATGTACATAAAAATATAATTTAAATGTAAAACTTTATTTAAATGAACTTTTATTCACTTTGATTTTCGTTAGAAACAAAAAAATTCCATTTGTGAATATAAAGCATTGAAAATAATATATAAAATAATTATTTTCAAAGTTTAAACGAAATGTTTTAATGAAATATTTTTGAAAGCACTTTTGATCTCGAAAAAGGTCAAAACCTCAATACAAAAATCGAAGATACTCAAAAGGTTATGAATGTTTGTAAAAAACTAATAAAGAACCGAAATGAAAAATATATAATTTTGACTAATTCAGCTCTCACAATAACTCAAATTTCAAAATCAGTTTGAGTTAATTTTTCGTTATATTTTTTCAACATTTTTTCATGAAATTAATTAAAATTTATTTCCATTTTGCTTTTTTTTTGAAATTTTTGATAGGATATTTCAATTTCAAAAACTGTCATGATTGTAAGAAATCCATTGGATGATGGATGTGTAGAAATAGTTTTTGAATGCAAAAAAATCAAAAACTTGAAGAAAAAAATACTTAAAAAAACTTTAATAATTTCTTTTCTTTAAAAAAATTATATACCGAAAACTAAAAAAAAGTATTTTTGATAATTAACTTTAAAAATATGTATAATGCGCACTTCTTTACATATAAAATGTAATTTTATAAGCTTGTGAGACTTATGGTATAGCAAGCTTGAAACCACCAAAACACACTACCTTCACGCTTATCAAATAAATAACTTCCCAAATAAATCAATAAACAGATTTTTAAATTTCTAAGTTTTTTAAAAGCAATTTTTCAATGTATAAATTAATTTTAAACTATAACATCCAACAACTTATTATAAATCAAACATTTAAAAAATCATTTTAAATAATCAATTAAAACACAAAACTTCCTGCTCCAAAGAAAAAAAACTTCAGATTACTTGCAAGACAACAATTTTCAAATTATTTGAAATCATTATCATCACCAATCGAAAAAAACACAATTTAATAAAAATTTTCGTGATTTATTTTCGTTTTAAAAAAATATTATGTTTTCAAATGGGAGGTTTAAGTGATTCACATTCAGCTGGAGAAAACTCAATGTTATTAGGTATGCAAAAGATCATGACAATCGAGCTGCTGGTCGTATGTTTAACGATGGCAAGACTTCAGTGAGAACGTGTATAATTTTCTATTTTTCGTTTCTTGAATAGCCTTTTTGTTGATTGAATAGGGGCACGTTTTATATTAATATAAACTCTACTCAAAGATTAACAGATCTTAGAACGTAAAAGCGATATTCAAAAGCTTCAAAAAATTATTTGTGAATGGATGTGAAATAGAGAAAAACTACATATCTAATTGATCCATCTTTTTTAAACTAAAATGAGTTTTTTTTTTCATCTGTCAAAAACAGGTTAAATCAGAAGTTAAGTGAACGAATATTTTATCTTTTATCAGACCCTTATTGTAACATAAATAAACTTCATCCTCCTTAGACACAAATAATAAATTTTTTCTTACTCAGTATTAATATAAACGGCACAAAGTCAAATAAAGTAAATCCTATTACAGGGGGCATTCAATCAGCTCGATATGCAACAACAGAGTAACTAGGTGTCATGTGTAAACTGCGACAAAGATTTAAACTATTTGTTTTTTAATACTTTAAAAGAAATGATAGGAAGTATAAAAAAATTTAAAATGCTCAAAAACTTGAAAAGCTTTTTGAGTCAATAAAAATTCAAGTAAATGACGACTTGTTTGAAAAAATATTTGTTCAACTTGACAATGAAGCATGTAAGAAATATGAATGAGCTTGCAAACGTGAGCAAACACAAACGATCTTTAAAAGAAAAAACTGCAAATAACTCAGCTTTTTGCATTAAAAAAAATTCATTTGTATTTTTTTAAGTACTTTTTATAATAAAAAAACTCTTTCAAATGTTTTAATTAAAAAACAAAAACTCATTTTAAGTTTTCTATATGATGTAATCAACGAAATACAGTATAACTAAAGAAAATTGTCTTGTGAAAAGACTATACTTTTCTATAGTTCAAAATTGGTCATTAATTTGTATTTAATCTCAAATTTTTTTGCGAATAAATTTTATATTTTAGTAATGTCGTAACATAAGTTATACGTGCCGTAAAACTTAAAAGTACAATTTAAAAGATAGATAAAACGTTGAAGACAAAAAACACTAATGCCACAATCGAATCAGGGGTGTTCTTTATTTCAATGACTTTAACACAAAACTAGCGATGAAAACTCATCAAGTGATGATATGTTAAAAATAATTTTATTTATTTATGTTTTTAGTGTCCAGTGGACACTGTCCACCCACACAAATTGAAAACAAGAAGAAACTTGAATAATTTCTTTTAGGGATCGTTGAAGATCTAAACCTATCAGTCTTTTTTTGCGTTTTGAAGGGTTTGGAAACATTGAACCTTGAACTTTTCCTTCAGTCAATTTCCCCCATAAGTCCATCGTTTACAACTTGATAGATACTTAAAGTAAACTTATTGGGAAAAGATTTTTCCATTAACTGCCTTAATAATTTATTTAAATTATTTATGTTAAAATATGTTTATTTGATTAAAGAAATATACTTATACTATAAAGGTTTATATTTTTTTATTTTTATGAATAAGTTGTTTATTTGAATTCAAGTTTTGCTCGAAATCAATGTTTCTGTTAAAAATTAAATAAATTTTCTTATCAAAACTTATTTCTATAGCAACCTCAATAAATGAGAATAAAATTGAATATTTCTTATAATTAAATTTCTTTAAATCTATCTTCAAATTATTTTATGAAATTGTTAATAAAGAATGCAAACATTTGTTTTCACCAATAACTTTTAACACAAATTGAACATTTTCAACTGCAATTAATGACAAAGGAGCGTACAAAACAAATTAAGAATCATCGATTTTCTCAATTTAAAACTTTTCACAAACCTTTTTTTAAACTTGTTTTTATCGTTATTTTTAATTCAAAAAAATTAAATGTTAAAAGAAAAAATATATAAATAATTTTGACATTGGAAAAATGTCACAAACTATTTCAAAATCCAATTTTTTATGAAGAATGTTGATTACAAAATAGCTTTACGTAACACATTGAGTATCAACATCAACAGGGGTTTTATCACGGCAAATTTATATCTCTATGTATAGTTTTGGCGAGAGGTTTGGCTTAGATGGTAAAGTCGTTGGACCTGCAACTATGAAGGTCGCTGGTTCGAACCCCTGATAAGCAACCGTGAGTTATCATATACCTAGTGTATATGATGCGGTGCTTCACGACTTATGTCGTGTGAGTGGCGCCTCAACTTATGCATTGGCGAATATAAAGATGCAATTTATTTTTTATTTTTTTTTAAAAAGAAATTTTGTAGTAATTTATAAATTGTTTATTCTTATTTTTCCCATGCGACATAAGTCATTTCTTTGTTACATTAGGAATCGAACCCACGCTAAGTGAAACGTTAAGCGTTAACCGAATTCGATTCGAAGTTAAATTCCGTATAATATTTTGCACATTTTTAATCAGTAGAATATGATTTCAAAAAACCCCTTTTAAATCATTAGTGAAACATTTATTTAAAGAATTATCAGAAAAACACTAATATAAAAATATTTATATTTAATTAACTTTTTTTTATTTTCTAAAAACTCTAGGAAAAGAATTTTCCGTTCTTATATTACTATTTATCCCTTTTTTAGATTTCTATAAAGCGATGAACGAGTTAAGACCAAAAAAAACTTTTTTTGTAAATGTTAGCAACAAATCCCAGGAATTTAGATTCTCAACTTCATGAAATAAAATAGAAATATACACATTAAAGTCAGATAAATCAAAAGATAACATCACTTTTACTTCCTCCAAGTTTTCCAAACAGATGTATCATGATTGCAAGGCTTTTCTACCGTTCACTAAAATTAATCCTTAATAAAAATTTAATATTTATTCTTTTTTGATTTGTGACACTTTTTTCTTGTTTATGATTATTACTAGTTTAAATTATTTTCCACTTCAAAGCAACTCCATATATATGTATTAGAGGTCGGACCAGGTATCCGATCAGTACCAGGTACGCGTGGGTATCCATGGGATTCTCATGGGAACGGGAATGAAAAGTAAAATCGGGAACGGGAAAAACGAAAAGAAAAGTTATTGCCATTGAAAAAATTAATTACATAAAGAAGTTTAATGAAATCAATTATATATTTTAAAAGTTTTTTCCCATAAATTAGATGTCTCGTTGTAATGGTTTAACTTGCGCCCGTAGCGTTTTATTATCTTCTAAGAATTTTCATTTTCACGAAAATGAATCTTTTTAAGAATTTCAAAATGTCATCATCGTTGTCATCATCGTTGTCCTCGTCTTTACCTTCATCATCATCATTACAATACAACGACGAGTAAGATTATCGTGGCGTAAACCCGGACGGGCTTCAAGGCCACAATCGTCATCATTAATTTTTATTGAAGTCTCCAACATAATCTTTTTGGGAATACGAAAAATTCCAAACTGAAAAGTTTTGACAAGCAGCCCTACAAGACTTTCCACAATTGGATGGAAAAGCTTCGTCAGATTTGTTGTGGATGGATTTTGTGCAGTGCGAAGAATGCAAAGTAAGAATTCACCATTTAAACTTTTTTTGTACTTATAGAAAGTCATAAACTGGCAGTACAGCTGTGAATACACAGTCAAAGTACTCTTTCTTTCACTGGAAATCTTTTTCTCCTAGGTCAAAGACATTCTATGCAAGGTCATTAGTTCATTCTAAACTCGAAAAATATATTTTGATGAATACACTTTCAGAAATTCACGTTTGGGAGTTGTTATATATTATGTTAAAAACAATAATTAAGAATCGGTGTTTCAAGACATAGTTTTGGCGAAAATTATTGTAATGTAAGTAATTCTTCAGAAATATTTTTGAGAAAGACCAAATTTTTAGTTTTGGGAATGGGACGGGACCAGGAATGAAAATGGTATCATTCCGACATCTAATAAATTTTTTAATCTAGATTTTTCAACAACTGATTTCAAAAAGCCTTTATTACAGCGTTTCACTCCGTTTTCTCTTTCAAAGCTTTTGATGAAAATAGGTAAACAGGCCGAGGAGGTAACGACTAGCGGATTTACCATTGTGTTCGAATTCTACATTGCAGCCTTAAAAGTGACCACGAAACAGGTTATTAATATTAATATTAAAATTATTATTATTATTATTATTATTAGTAGTAGTATTAGTAGTAGTAGTAGTAGTAGTAGTAGTAGTAGTAGTAGTAGTAGTAGTAGTAGTAGTAGTAGTAGTAGTAGTAGTAGTAGTAGTAGTAGTAGTAGTAGTAGTAGTAGTAGTAGTAGTAGTAGTAGTAGTAGTAGTGGTAGTAGTAGTAGTAGTAGTAGTAGTAGTAGTAGTAGTAGTAGTAGTAGTAGTAGTAGTAGTAGTAGTAGAAGAAGTAGTAGTAGTAGTATTAGTAACAGAAGTAATGTTAGTAGCTAATGAAATTAAATTTTCATCAAAGCTTTCTTCATAATTAAACTATAAATGCACTTAATGCTTATGGTTCTCAATAGGATTCTTGAAAAGCACTGTACAATGACAATAAATGCAAAAAATCTATACACGCGAGCAAAGTATGAGAAGTAGATCGAGATGTAATAAAAAAAATATTTTTTACACACAAAAGAAGAAAAACAAGTTTATTAATCAATTAGAACGTTATCTATGAATAAGATAAAAATAGTTATATCTGAAATTGAAAAGACGAAACCGAGCAGACAAGTTTTCCCGAATTAGTTGATTTCTCGTCTGAACAGAGCTTTTTTAACAAAATTCGTTGACTCATTGCTGCCCGATCTTGCTTTTGAGTATTTGAAGCATGCTCTATTACTAGCTTGGGTAATTGAAATGAGTTTTTCAGAGAATTTTTTTTCTTAGCGCTGTTGATAGTGGTATCAATCCTACTGGCACTTTGGAGTTTGATGGTAATTTTCTTGAAATCTTTCCGTAATTCTTCGTTCAGCCAACAGTAGAGAAATGGATTGGTGCAGACAGAAAGTAGAGCTAGAGCCTTTAGAATCATGTCGATGAGGATAGTGGTTGATGCGCTGAAAATTGTTGGGTTTATTTCAAAGACCAAGCTGAAAGTGTTCCAAGGGGTCCAACACACAGCAAAGTTGAAGACGATGAAAAATATTATTTTTAAAGTTTTCGTATTTTTCGTTTTTGAAGTTCGAGATCTTGTATTGATTTTCGTTAGTTTGTTCTCTGGGTACCTAGTTAGTTTTAACTGACTTCTAAACCTCAGCTTCGCGTATATTTTGGCGTAAAGATAGCAAATTAAAAGTAAGGGTAAAGCATAAAGAAAACAAAAATTGAAAACGCTGTAGACATACCTCGCATTGCTTTTGTTCCAATCTTCGATGCAATACACTCTAGAGATTTTAAAAAAGGGGTCTTCAACGACTACTAGGGATGTGTAATAAATGACAGGAATTGCCATAAAAATTGAAAAAACTAAGTTGAAAAAAACAAGTAGAAGTGCCATGAAGATTGTGATGCTACGTTTAAAAGGGTAAACTATGAGAAAAACCCGATCAATGGCGATAAAGAAAATGGTAAAAACCGAAACATACATAGGCAGTGCAAATGAAGAGTGAAGCAGCTTACACATGATATTGCCAAACTTCCATTTCATCGTCAGTTGGTAATGCAGTTGTATCGGAATGCTGTAAGTGCACAAGCATAAGTCTGAAATAGCTAGTACCACGACAAAAACTATGGTCCCATTCGATTGTTTGGAGTATCGGAAAGATCTGATTCCGAGGAAAATGACCAGAGTGTTGCTTACAGTGCCCATGCTGATGAAGACGATGTGGATTGCAATGATGACGTACATAATGATAGGGTCTTGTAAAACGTTAAATGATTCCGGAGAAAACATAAGCGAGAAGTTTTCCATCACCTCTAAACTCAATTTGTTGAATTTTAAAGAATTTAGCAGTGTTAATGAATCGTTTGAAGCATCCGAACCTGGCATCGCCAACTGCGACGTATTAAAACTCTCAATGTAACTATCCATTTGGCAGTTTTGCCGGCGCAGTCTAACATTTAGAAAAATATTTTAAATATTATAACTATGGATATAAAATCATTAAGCTTTTTACGAGAATTTATTTGAATTGTCATTGCATTAAAATGTGTGGCATTTATGTCTGACGATGCAAGGTTTATATATTTGAAAATTTTATTATATCGTCATGCATGCTGTATAGTTCCAACTCTTCAAGAAAAACAGCAGCAAAAAACAAAATTGTGAAATAAAAAATAAATGTAAATCTTTGTTTTAAATTGTAATTATTTATTTTTTCATCTTTCATAAAGTCGAACACTTAAGATTTTCATATAGATCTTTTATACTTATTGTCCAAAACCTCTTATTTGCATGCAATCCAGTAGAGCTAGTTTTCTTAATAATATTTAGCGACTAGGGTCAAGTGATATAATTCATTAGATAATCAAAGAAATATTCATATTATGAACAAATGTTATAAATCTCTATACTTGAATAATAATGTGTAAATAAAAGCTTTTGAAAACGAATTTTACTATCTTTTTACTTTGATTGTAAGTTTTTATAAAGTAATAATACTGCATTGAAAACACTTCTTTTTAAGTGCCATAAATATCGAACCCATTGCAATTTCTTGGAAATTAAACATATTTATCAATGTTTATTTTATATTTGAAAAAAAACTGAAAATAAATTTCTTATAATGCTATTTATATGCGCTTTCGACTGAAATATTAATTATTTTGTATACTTAATAATGTCGTAATCTTCGGACATTAAAAAAAAAATTTTAAATAATTATTTTATTCAAAAATCCAAAATGAAATGTTTATTTGAAAAAAAAACTCAAAAAGTTTATAAATTAATAAATTTTGAAGTTCTTTTCTTATTAGTCTTTGCATTATAACACCGATCTTTTATTTAAAAAAATTTAAATTACTTTTGGAAAATGTGATTTTTTTTCAAATCTTATTATTATTGATAAGTTTGTTTTTAAATATTAAACTCCATAATTGCTACCATAGACATTCGCATTTCAAAATAAACGATAGAAAAATATGTCTGCAATAAGGATTAAAAAAACATTTAGTTTTCGAAAATATGATGATGTCCTAGAATTAAACAAATCTGAAAAATTTCAGTGTTTTGCTCTGATAGTTTAACAATTTAAATTTTTAACTTACAATTAATTGAAAATACTTCGTTTTAAATATATGAGATTGTGTGGAATTAATCTTTTTTTAAAGTTTTTATTACTCATTTTGATAAAATTACACGTAATCAAAATAAAATTACTAATGAGAAGTGTTTTAATATAAATTATTTGATAACTTACCTAATGATGATTCTTGAGTATTGAAAATCCTTGAAAAGGATTTAAATTGAAATAGGCCATCTTTGAATAGAAATAATTTGACCATAAACTTGTTTTTTTAATATTCAAAAAATGTTGAGAATTTCTCAAATGAAATGTAAACTATTGTTAAATATTCTATGTATTTCAAAAGTAGGCTGGAAAAGCATAGGATCTTTAAAAGCATTTTTATAAAGTTTTAACGTTTTTTTAGCAAAAAATGTCTTATGAAGTCTAAATTTCAAACTCTGTTTTTGAAAAGATATTTTGAGAAAATAAGATGTTTTGGGAATAAATACAACTTTTTTCTAGTCTTCAAATAGCTGTACGAAAATTAGTGACGGGCATCTATGAAATAAAAGACACTTGAATGTAGTTTCATGTCATCCATGACACTTTTTCACTCAAAAACTTTTGGTCACAATTCTTGCAGTTCTAGAAAATTGTATTTAACAGGCTCTACTTTTTTTAATAATTTTTCTTATTTTTTCAATATTTTTAGCTTTTTTAAAAATTATATTTGCTTATAAAAACCTTTAATACAGTCATGGGCGGCGATCCTAGGGGGGTCCTGACCCCAGAATCGCCGCCCATGATGTGTAGTTATAGTGATATCTGTCTAAAACAAAAATATTCTTTGCTTACTTAAATACCCCTTCACATGGGCGGTGATCCTGGGGGAGTCCTGACCCCAGGACCCCCCCAGGATCGCCGCCCATGAATACAGTCATGGAGAAAAATCATCGGTCTGCCAGACATTGTCAACAAAAGGGTGAACAAGCAAATGGCGCAACTTGCCAAGTTGGTCGAAAATATTCAATAATTTATTATATTATTTTCTATTAACAAATACAAATTTAATTAAACCTTCAAACATTAAGTTTAATCAAAGACTTTTTGTTTGTTCCAACGTAGATCATTATTGGCCAATAATAATTATTCATCCGTTGACCATTTGATCAGCGAAGTGTTGAAATATTTTTCCATGACTGCATAAAGACTTTAATTATCCTCCTAATCATTTAAAACTTAAAATAGGATTCTATCGATTGTTTTTGTTTTTATTTCTTTAAATAAATTTATTACTGGTTTATTCCTAGAACATACACAAATTCCATATAACTTTTATCGAACAAAAACACATATATTTTTATTTTCTTTTCAAGAAGTCGAATTTTTCAATTTTTCAAAATTCTATTTACTCCTAATAACTTCTTAGTATAAAAAGAATAATTATCAAACTTTTTGCATCAATAAATGTAATTTTTTAGTGAAATAATAGAAAACCGATCTTTTTTGATTGCTTCTTTTCTGTTAAAAAAACATTTTTATATCGCACCAAAATATTATCGGCTTTCCCTGAAACTGCCTAATTACGACTACATTGCATGACTTATGTCTAAATCTCCGTCTTATGCGGCAACTGCGATGCTTCTTTCCACGCCACAAAGTAGAATATGTTTGATGATTCGTTCGTATCTTAAATTGCCTTTTTAATGGGTTTTATTATAATAAGGTGGGCATTAAATAAGGATTTCTTGAAAATAGGATGTTCGAGATTAAATGAGATAATTGTGCAAGTAAGTTTCTAAAATTGAAAAAGAAGAAAGTTAAAAATTCAATTTTATTTTTCAAAATTTAATAAATATTACATTTGAAAAATTTTAGACAAATATACGAAATTCCATATTGGCCTATCTGTTGTGTAGATGGCATGAATTGAAATGCTTGCTAATGCATCAGGAAATTGATGAAGAGATAGGCATGTCTTTAAAGCATATTTGATATTTAAATAGTAAAATTTTAAAAAATAAGGCTTTCAATATATAGAGAAAGAATGTGTTAATGATTTAGTTAAAAATTGAATTATCATACCTTAGTATTTTTATTAATAATATTATTAATATTAATATTTCAATGAATTATAATGAAGAAACGTCTAAAAATAAATCTTATTTTCGACCAATGATTTTGATGGTGCTCATTTTTATTTAGTGAATCTCTCTGGGCTACTAGGCTTCAATTACTTTAGAAATAAAGAATTTCTAAATATTCATCCTTGGGGTATTTTTCCGTTTCAAGTGATACTTGTAAATAAAAACATTATTAAAAGACAGTGCTCAAAATAGCTCAAAATAGCAGTGACAAAAAAAAGAAACTAGCGTTTAAAATAAATAGTCCTAAAAAATATTATGATGAAAACATGAAGTTTTCAGTTTTATATATACTAATGTTGAACGATTATATAAAAGTTATTAATTTCAAATATATATTATATAAAATATATGTGTCTAAATATTTTTCAAGATAAACGTTAAAAAACCATCTGAGTTCACTTCGAAGAACAGCTGTTTAAGACCTTGTGTGCATAAGACTTTATGTTGAAGTTTGAAAACTGTATTATTTGTATGCTATTGATTTTCTAGAACTTTGAGAACTGAATTCGTTTATTTTTGTATAATTCGAGAATTTTTTTTCGTCAGAAAGTGTATGAATATAAAATACATATTATTTATTTATCTATTTTTTTTACTTTTCATAGGAAAAATGATAAACTGTTTGAAAATATTATATGCACGCCAGTTATGTGATTAACAGCCAAAATTATAGATTAAGAAGTGATTAATAGCGAAGTTTTGACATCACATTGCAATGAAAGAAATTAATCTCTTTTGATTCAAAAGAACTCGCAAAGACGTAGCCGCGAGAAGATTATGCTATTGCGACATTAACAGTACAAATTTTATGTTCCTTTTCTTCCTCTAACATGAAATCTCGTTCTATTTTAAACCTTAATAAAACGATTCCATTCAATTTTAACAATGTAAATGAAAACTTGTGGAAAAAACTAAAAATAGCCTGTTAATGAATGAATTATCAAAAAACGCATGAGATTAAATAGGAAAAATCCTTTGAAAGCCACACAAGGAAGCGAAAAGAAAATATGGAAGCAGCTGGAAAGACTCCCCCATGACTGATACGCCTGGTAGAACTGGTTGGCGGCCTATGTCGCCGATGAGACAACAGATTTTTTTAAATATATCTATATATTCAATTATTTGAAATCTAAATATAAATACAGCACTTTTATATTATTTTTATCTGCATCAGAGCTATTAATAAAACTCCATTGAGGATACAACGTCGTTGGGAATACTGCCAACTTAAGAGCGTTAAATTATTTTTTACGGTAAAAAGTAATGAAATTTAAATATATTTTACAATTAAGTTTAAAAATAAAAATAAAAACCGATAAAAGTCTGTTATTATTCGACTTACCACAGAACAGCTGTAGGGAAGACCGTGGCAAGATGATTAGTTAACCATTTGTCGGTTTGTTATTTTATTTATAGAGATAATAAAACTTATTTCACATAAACTGTTATAGTATTCATTTTTTGTATTAAATATTAAGACATTTATTTTTTTATATAAATAAAACTAGGAAATAATTTAACTTTTCCACAAAATGTTCATCTTGCCCCGGCACCAGCATGATGAATACACTGGAAAAAGTTATAAATTTTAATTTTTTGAATATGTTGCATAAATAAACAAAGTATAACAATTTTCGGATCATATTAAATATTTTAACACCACTAACTTTTGGGTGGGTTTACTTAGTTAAGGGGTGAAGCTTTATTGTTAGGGTTAGGGTTATTATTAAAAATTACTTTTAGTTGTTAAAAAATCTTCAGGCTCATTCCTTAACTATGTTACTTTGTGATGTTACATTGTAATATCAGGAAAATAAAAGGAAATCTAGACATCCGTAATTATCTCTAATTTACCGCATCAATTCTTGTAGATAATGTCTCAATTTCTAACAAATAACTCATAATTGAAACAAAAGCTCCAATATCATAATTATAGTTATTTTAATAATTTCTTGAACACGAGTCAAGATGACGAGCTTGTATTCTTTCCCCAACCAGCTTGCCCCGAACTGTTTGGTTATAAATGTTCGTTTTTATTCCGATGTATGAAGTCAACTAATTGACAACTATTTAAGGTTATATGTAGTATTTGAAATGAAATTGTAATAAATATTAAAACGAAATATTTTACCTATTTCTGCAGCACATGCATAAAAGTTATAACATGTCCGCGGAAAACAATGTAAGCTTCACAACTAAAACAAAAATAGTTATTTCAGCGTTTGCATACTATAATTTAACGGAAAGCATATAAAAGAGTCAAAAGTGTTCGCTTCAAGCCCTCAACTAGAGAAAAGCTGAAAATATAAGGCATTGGTCATCTTGCCCGGCTCGTCTTCTTGCATCGGTCTCCCCTATAAAGCGCACTTTTTCTATCTCTAAAAATGCGTTTTTCTTCTGGAGACACAGAAACCGAAACACTATCGTTTTTATAAAAATTATTAATGACATTTCACAAATTCAAATTTTTAAGAAATATAGTTACAAATTGTTTAAATTAATGACGGAAGTTTATTTATTGCTTTAGGATGAAAAATAAAGAAACATTATTTATTTTTACGACAGTGATAGTTGAGCAAGAAGAAAGATTTATCGAGAAGACCCCATAGGAAATAAATTATTGCTAATTTGATAAATTTTAAAAATTTACTTAAACTACCATTTCCTTATAAGTTATTGTTTTAAAATTCGATTAAACGGAAAAAAGCTAATGTGATAGAAAAATAAAAAGGCAATGATTGAATGAAGATTGATAACGTGTCAACACGCCATAAACCCCCATTTTCACAAAATTTGGTATCCGGAAAAACCTTTAGTTAATGGATTCTAGTATAATACTATTTTTAATTTAAAAGTTGAATTCTATATTTATTATATGAAAACATTGTTATATTATCTAGACATTTTTATAGTTTTTTATACAATTTGTATTTAAAATATATTTTTTATTATTAAATAGATTTCAAGCATTTAAATTTTAATAAGAATTATGTTTAAATATATTGTCCACGTTTTACGTGACAAAGCAATCCAATTATAGGTAATAGCTGAGTTTTTGTTTGAATTTGAAAAACTGGAGTTTCAAGCTAATGAATTCATTTTTAAAGTGTTGAAAAAATAAATAGAATGTTTAAAATTTATTTGTCAAGTAGAAATTTTTTCGTTTTCAGTTCTTTGTTTGAGAATCATGATAAGCTTTTTAGTGCTAAAATTTTCTTAGAATTGTAAAATAAAATAACATTTTTCGGGCAGAACCATACGTGGTCTGGTTATTTTTTGGGTGTTGTCATTTTTCAAACATTTTAGAGATCAAAAAAGTTTACAATTTATTAATGACACAAAAATTGAATGCATAAATTGTCAAATCGTGATATTACGGAGTTAATTTATTGGTCACAATTTTTAAAACCACCGTTTAATACCGATGTATTTGAACCCTTTTAAATTATTGTTTTTCAAATATCCAAGTATATAATAATTTGTACAACTAATTCCAAAAGATAATAAATTGATAAATATTGAAGTTTTTTCTCATAAGTCTTTCTATTCTTAGTAAAATTAAATGAGCTATAATATTATTGAATTTCAACTACGAGTATTATTGCTTTATGCCATAATTGTCACCATATACGGTCTAGTTTTTCAAATGTATGTTTCAACTCATAATGAAAAAAAAATTTGTTAAAAAGAAAAATGAGGGTGGCTGAACATTATTAGAGTTCAAAAATCTGAATTTTTACGGTATTTTATGAAAGAAGTTATAAAGATTTTTTTACAATTATATTCTAACAAATAACATCTTTTTCAAATTAAATAATTTTTTTCCACTTATGAGCGTCTCACATTTATATTGAAACAATTATTTAAATAATAAAAATATTTTACATTATTCTCCAAAAAAGCAACGCAAAATTTTTCGTTTCAAGAAAAGTAATATAAATTAAATTCAAGTGAAATCGAGCTTTTAATGACCCAACACAAGCATCCTTCATGATACGTCATACCATGTTACAGTTTCAGATATCAATAAAGACCAACTTGGAATTGAGATGTATAATTAAAATAGCATCATTAGCTTTTTTACTACAAATTTCTAGGAAATTTTTTTTCATTCAAACTAATGTTAGCTTTTATTTTTAAAATTCAAAATGACAAATTTATCATTCTACTAACATTTTAAACAAAGATTGATTTTGAAGTGGTGTAAATCATAGCAATGTTCAAAAAAAGTCTTTCTGACTAGGAATCAACATATCAAATAAATCGTGGATAAAGTAACCAAATAATCAAAACAGATACTTTTAGAAAAACAAAATAAAACTTTGAATCTAAAAACTTTGACTTTCAGCTTAAGGAAAAAGTCTGATAAATATTCAGATAATTGGGGGCCAAAGTTTACCAGAAATTTTAAATGTCACAAAACTAGACCAGCGGCACCGAGAGGTATGAGCACAGAGGCTCAAACCTAGGACCAACCGTCGGTCAAGCCAAATCGTTAAACTCAGCTACTTGTTTATATAATAGCTTTTCAACTTTGTTAAACAAATGCATTAGAAACTATTGCAGTTTTATTACAATTTATTTATACAATAAATCCATTAATTATCCCAAATGTAAATGAAACACATCTTATTCTAGTCAATTCTACTCAAACAATAAAGTTTACATACAGTGGTTGGAATAAGAGATTTTTTTCTTGTCCTGAGAAGCTAAATAGACGTCCAAATAAAACGGTTCTTGCATTAAATGACAAGTACCTTTTCCCAGTTTTCCAAGAGCCCGATATATTTCTTCATGTTGTTGACACCTGACAAGCGTTTAATTCTCTAAGCCTACCTCAGATTCGGTTCAATATCGATGAATTATTGACTTAGTAATCAATGATGTATCTTCATCTTCAGAATCTTATGCTACATATGTTTTCAGTCGCTTGGTTGAGATTGTAAGGTTTCGGAGATTTTCAAAAAAGAATAATATTTTGGGTAACGCCAAACAATAGTAAGAAGAGTTTAATTTCGAAAAATCAGGTTAACTCCTTTATATTTTTTTCGCGTTGATTTATTAGCAGATAAAACAAAATATTAACATAGATTAAAATACAGCTATAGTTTCTTTATTTAATTCACTGTAGTTTGATCATTGAAAATAGTTATAAGGCCAAAGTTTTGCAAATTAGCGATAGACATTGCCGTGGTCAGATACGAGCTTGGCGTGAAACCACTGCCACACAGCATCACTAAAGGAATGCCACGAGACCTAACCTTCAAGAAGACTATTTGATCCCTTTCTATTATCGCCTATAGGGTGGTGTGTAATGATGATGTTGATGATGATGACGGTAGTTGTATTAATGATTATTAATAAAATTTATATTAACAATAAATCTTAGCTGTAGCTAGATTGTGATAAGAAAAATTTATTTTATAGGCACTTATATTAATTATACGTGGAACCCCAAAAAACACTCCTGAATGCTGCTAAAACTATCCATTAAACGATTCAAAAACAAAATCCAACTAAAAAATATTCCCCAGAACAAATTCATCTATTGACTTAACTTTAACCCTGAACCCAACTTAACCCTGCATTTAATTTAAAATGCCATTATTTTCATAGACCCCGTTGAACATTCCACAAAACGACATTCGCCCTACATTACGGGAGACCGCCATGTTGCCTGCGGGGTCGCCCATGGCAACGTCCACTCCTGCCACGTAAACCACCGCGTCTGCCGCAAAACTCTCCATCGCCTCCTCCAGTCGACTGGAGTTTCGGAGATTGTGCAGATCAACTTTTGCGTTGACTTTTTTTATCAAATTATAATGCAAGAAATATAAGTTAGGTGAAATAATTGCAAATAAAAAATTTAAATATATTTTATTTTTATTATTATGTAGCATTTTCTATTGGAAAACTAAAAAAATATTGATGACTATGAAATGATGATGATGATGTTATTTAACTAACGATCTGACAATCTCAAGGTATTCTTTGCTACTGCACGCGTTACTAACGATGCCCTTTGTCGATATACCTCCTTGAAAAATTAATATATGATGAATGAAATTTTTAATATATAGATATAAAAATTGATATTTTAAAGTTTATACTAATTAATTATTCTCTTATACTAAAAATGGAGATAGAAAGTCTATCAACGGACTGGATGAGATTTTAAAATTAGAGCCGTAGCATTATACCAAATAAAAAGCACTAAAATAATAAAACACACACACACACACACAGCCCTCTCCCCCCCCCCCCCCCCCACACACACACACACACACACACACACACACACACACACACACACACACACACCCACACACACACACACACACACACACACACACACACACACACACACACACACACACACACACACACACACACAAACGTTTAGCGAAGCCGTCATACGGATAGATGTCTTGATTGAAGACGTCTAGAAGATGAACCCTGGCATCGTGCATGAACCTGCGGGAAGGTCCGTTGCACTGAGGTGGGAGAGATTGTGATGTCGCATGCAGTTGGAAGGTGGAGAAGGGTGTGAGTGATGGAGAAAATGTTTGCGAATAGAGAGTTTAAAGTGATTTTAATTTAAAATACTTTTGCTAAAATTTTAAGAATAGAAATACAAAATAAAAACGATAAAAAATCAACGGTTTAACAGCACATTTCAAAACACTCATGGTTTTCTAAGCATCAAGCCCTCCAATCAAAGCCCACCTGCTGAGCACAAAGATCAACAATCATGACTCTTGAGAGCTTGGTGAGGAGGTATGCAGTGGTGATGGAGACGTCGTCGTAGGCGCTATACGAGCCAGCCCTGTGCGCCAAACAGTGGGTGAAACCACCGGCCAGATTGATGGCCCATCCGTGCTTGAGACTCAGCATGCCAGACTGGTGAAGCAATGTTGGTGATGTGTTGGAAGGGTAGTAATCAACGAATTTTGGAAAGTTATGTGAATGGTTAATGCTGAGTATAAAAATGTATAAAACTGCAAAAAAGCACATTATTTCAATACCATAGCTTAAACATGTATTAAAGAAGACACAAAAATTATTCCAATACCATAGCTTCAACATGTATTAGAAAACACACAAACATGTATCAAAGAACACACAAACACTTATTCAAGCTTCTCACCAACACAGAGCCGGAGACTTGCAGACGCAAGGGCGCCAGCAGACGACTGTTGAGAACAAACCACGGCAGCATCCACCATGATGATAACTCAGTGTTGTGAGATTCTGGCTTGGTGGGTTCTACAGTCTGGAGGGTTGTGAGGTGTGAAGTGAGATTTATATTGATCGTTTATATTTTTTATTTAACTAAGTTATATGATTTATTTTGGATAACAATTTTAAATGGTTTTATTGAATTTTTTTTTTATATTATATTATACTCACATTGTCAAATCCTTCTAGTAGGTTTGAAATCTGTGTAAGTAAAAATCTGAAATTAAAAGAATAGTTATAATAATTATTTAACTTTTTTTAGCAATGAGAAATCAAGACAAGTAAATTTAGGTAATAGAAAAGTTCATGGCAGGTGAAGAGCATAGAAATATTTTGAAATGGTGATAACTTTGCCTTGATATTTTTGAGGTAATCTGAAGAATGGAAATGTTCAAGAATAGTTGAAGTGATTTCTTTGGGCTCAACTACATCATCAAAAGTCAAAAGTTGTAAATCTGAAGTGAATGTGAAAGTTTGATTAGTTGAAAAAAATATAAATATGATGAAGTTAAATAGTTAAGATAATTATTCAGCGAAATTAATTGCGAAAAACAAAATATTTTGATATTTTTTTAAACAAAATTAATTGTTATAAATATTAGAAAAATTATTTATTTTTACATACCTTTCAAATGATTAAATATTTTTGAAGATTTGCAAGTATCAATAGGGTACCACTTTTCTATTCCTGCTAAGGTAATGTCATAAGCAGGTGAGTATACAATTGGGGATTGGGTTCTTGAAAGTGGAACTGAAACTAAGTCTTCAAATCTTTGAATAAATATATATTTAACTTATTTAAATACAAATTTTTATAATTTAAGAAATTAAATTATAAATATATTTCTAAATATAAACAATTATTAAATTTTCATCTATTTTGGGTAATAGTAATAAAAAATGAATCATTGCAGATGAGAATAATGCTCACAAATCTTCTAACGGAATATCATCATTATTTTTTTGGAACATTTTATTAAGAATAGCATATTCACTTGTATTTATACTTTTTGTCAAAATACTTCATACTTAATATGTGTAAAATGAATTTACAATGTTACTTAAATTGACTTTTAGTCAAAAAATTCTGAGGGGCTTTACATTTTTTAAATTCACTAGCTACATAATTTATTTTTGGTTTTCAACAAACGTCAAAACTATTTATCAGCATTTCAACTAGAAATACTTTTTTTAAATAGAAATAATACCAAGATTTTAACTTTTATACGCTTTTATTTATTTAATTATTAATTTTTAATAGACAAATAGTTTTCAAAGCTTTAAATAATCATAAATTGGTTTACAGTTTTTCTTTAACAATTCTTATACTGAAATGTTTCGCGACGAAGAATTCGCTGATGCTTGCTTAGAAATAACCACTCCTTCACTCGCAAAATATGAGATATTTTCCGAGTCCTACGACAAAAAGATCCGCGTATTTAAAACTAATGAAAATGTACCTTTAAATTATTTTGTTCTTATTGTAGATTTTAAAGTTGCTTCTGTTATTTCTTCTAAATAAATAAATTCCTAAAACATTGCCTTCCAAACTATGTCGAAGATTGCACCACCTCATAATTACTAGTTATTTTGATTATGTAAATTCTTTATACCTACAAATGTTATCTTAAACACTCAGGATCCTATGATCAACTCTTACAAAATGTTTGGAGTTTTAGACACGCCACCAAACATTTGTGCAGAAGCGGTTCTTGATCTAGATTACAGAAAAAAGTGGGATCCATATTTAAAAGGTCAATAGATTCTTTGAAACTTATTTTATAATACTTCAATAAATTCAACAACTTTCATTTTTTGATATTCTGTTCTAATCTTTCCAACCAGGTGTCAACGTGATAGCAAACAATTCGATGAAAGCCATTTACTGCCTCACTACTCTACCATTTCCTCTTTCTAACAGAGATGTTAATATAAACTCATGAACCAATTCTTTTATAATGTCCTGTGAAAGCTCTTTAGACTAAACCTTTCAATCAATTTTATTTTTATATGAAACTATCTAATAAACGTACGAGGCGAAGTTTGATAAGCCAAATAAATATCTAGTTTCATATTTTTCTGTTTAAAATACCTTTGAAAATAGAATATTGCTTTTTAAAACTTAAAAGATACTGCACATTTTTACAATTTAAAAGATACTGCACATTTTTACAACTTAAAAGATACTGCACATTTTTACAACTTAAAAGATCCCGTCTCATTTTGAAAACTTGAAGTTAAATATTTTATTATTATTATTTATTCTTTTAAATATAATAGCATTACCAGAACGATAACAACCCCAATAATCAGTTTGTATATGTGCAAGAGATGCGAGAGCTGATGTACAACAACAAACACTACTGGGTGATCCTGTCTATGGTCGATGATGAACTCAACAAGCTAGTGACTCCTAAAAAGGGGGTCCTAAGACTAGACTCTTGCTTCCAATCCATCGCTCTCACCTCCGATGGAAACAAGGGATGCAAAGGTGGGTAGAAGGAATATAATTTTTTCTACAAAATCATGTTTATGCATTTCAATTTGATGAATAATTATTCAAACCTGAAGAAAATGATTTACTAAATAATTAATCAAAACTAATTGAGAAGTTGTTATTTCTGTAACTTTTGAAACATCTTTACCCCCAAATTGTACTATCAAATTGCATTAAATACATTATTTAAAAAAAAATTTATAACTATAGATTGTTTTAAAATATTTTTTAGCAATGTAATTTTTGTTTAACATTTGTTTTTTATTCACTTGAACAGTTTTTTGTTCGTATAGCGAATCGTCAAGCACAAGGATTCCATCTTGGTTTCTTAACTGGGTGGCGCAGGTTTGTTAGAGTGTTAATCAGTGACTCGCAATATTTTGAAACCAGTGCAGTATTTCAAAACTTATTTAAAAACTAAATCAAAACCTTAAACTTTATGATTTCATTCCTCCTCTCCCAGAAAGGGTTACCATCCTTCCTAGACAAGATGGCTATGGCTTGTGACAACTACGCAAGGATCAGAAAGCCTGACTCAAGGCGGATGAGAACGGGAACGAAAGACTACCAGTGCGGTAGCGGAGTCCCAATCGACATCCCACCCTTGACCGAGGGTTCTGAGTATCACTGATTGAATTACTTTTGGAGTTAGAGAAAGTAGTAATCTATTTGTCCATGTAGCCTGATGGAAACATGAATGTCAATTTTATGCTTATTGTAGGCTGTATAACTATGTTTGTTTATTATTATATTCTATAATAAAATGGAATTTTATACTCCTTAGAAAGATTAAATTCGAATTCATGGAGCATAAGCAGTGGCACAACATAATCCTGAAATAAATATAAAATATTTAAATTTAACTATTTTATCAACAAATCGTATAAAACAGCATGATTGTAAAATTTGATGAAACAAAGACATTTCGTAGAGAAACTATCAATTCCTTTAACGCCTTGCAAAGAAAACAAATCCGTTGGTTGCGATTTTTTATTATAAAATCAACATTAAATATACACCATTACATCACCAAAATATCCATTCTCAAAATATCGTTCTTCTATCAGATCAATATTCAATTATTCTACTGCTTTTTGGATTGTGGATTCTATCTAGAATTTTTAACTAACAAATTGTTGTCTATCACATTGATACAAATTTGTCCACAGTATACGTTATCAAACCAAAACGGTACACTCTTATACATTTTGGATTGCGAGTGATAAATGTATTTGCATTAACGTAATAATGATGAACCTCAAGATAATGGAAAAACTGAAAATTTAGAAAAATAATACTCTTTGAGTTGTTGAGGTTTTTAATCGTATGCTTAAGTCTGGAATATAAATTTTCTAAAGAATGTTTTGTGTTAGGTACAGTTCATGATACAAATAGGATCACCTTTTACACTACACTTTATCAAAATAACTGTCAAATACGTAATAAAATACTTTAGCAGATAATACAATGAATATATTTCTCATTTTATTAAACGGTTACCTTAAAAGTACTTTAAAATCCACTTAACTTGTAATATTGAAATGATATTTTTCATCGTAAAATAATCGTAAAAGCTCTAAGAAATCGAGGTACTTCAAAACGTTAAATATAAAAGAATCTTTTTGAAAACATTCTTATCGATTTATAGAAAATCCTATCTTTAATTTTTTAAGAGTTTCCAATATAGGTACAGACACTAAATTATTTTGACAACCGTGTAAGTCGGTCATTGCGGTAAAAATATGTTGTCACTTTTTGTTTTTGTTCAACTAAAACTTCCTTAAACACGGTCACTTTCATGAGCACGATTTTCATATAGAAACACAGATCATTTGATTATAAATAATGAATATGTTTTTTAATAAAATGTGCTTCAGTTTAGCCAAAAATAAGTTTGCCTTGTAAACACTGAAATTTGAAGAATACAATGGAATGAATTCTACCACGTGAATTCTACAACTAAAATATCTCAAGGACTACACTTTTAAATTATGCATACTAAGAAAGCTAACATTCTTAAACAATTCAAGGAAGGGTGAAATGACGTGTCATGAAATGAAAGAAAAAACTGTCTTGAATACGATTTTAATATATAATTAATCAAATAAAAGGTGTTTTACAACAAAATATTACATTATTTATTTTTTTATAAATCAATGTACTCTCTGAAAATCTCTAATACTGTAACTAATATTTCAATAAAATTTATTGTTAACCTAAATTTAATTTTTTTAAAATAATTTTAAAGTCTGAATTAGCTAGAAATAATTATGTAAAAAAATTAAATTCGTTACTGATTCATCAATATACCCGTCCAAAACCACATTTCTTGAAGCACCGATATAAACCTTCATATTGAAACAAATTGTAAGAGCTAAAATACTGAGTAATACACGGAACTGGACCCAAGCGTGTCTGCCTAACAAGTGATCTAATAGTGGACACAGAAGAAAGTAGTTGAGTGAGCTTACGACTTTGAGATTAGTAGGTGACTTGTTGGAATTCATTGCCTCCCATGCCTTGAGGGGCATACGGCTGTCCTTGAGAAGGGTATGAAGAAGAAAACTGGTTGCCGGTATTGACGACGCCTGTCTGCTGGGGCTGGCCCTGGGGTACGTTTGGACCAACCATTTCAGGGGGAAAGCCTGAGGAAAATGGTTCACTTACACCCTTGCGGAATTTCGTGAAAGCGAAAAAAGCCTGGCCAGCCTGGAAAGATTTAGATAATGAGTTATAATACTTCATTATAATTTTATCCTTATAAATTTAACTATAACATGATTTGTCTATAAATAATCAACAATGCTTTATATTCATATCCAAATATCGAAAAGTGTATATTTTCAAAAAATATCGCACAAAAGTCGGGATGGAAAATAGAGAAAAGACAATGGCCGCCTGCACACCACTGCTTCCCAGTCCGTCGTCCACCTCGGTTCTACGCCATGCATCGGTCAAGTAGCAGAAAGTCACAAAGTACAAAAAGGCCCAGAAGCCTGAGGATGAATTGCGTAGTCATTCATCTTGGTGATTTTAAAGTTCTATCATATAAGCGTGTATGTTGATAAAGATGTTATATTTAAATGGAAGTTTGAAAGTTTGTAAAAGTTATTCATAAGATAAGTTTTTATTGATTTATTTTTTCTAAAATTTTGGTCCAGAAAGGTTTTTTAACACTACAGTTAACAGATTAACAGACAGATTAAAATAGCATAATGTAACGTAAATTAATTAGTCCATTAATGAGTTCTTGAATCAACTAAAAATTTAAATTGTTAATGATAATTGTATAACCTCAATAAAGTATAGTTCTCAGTTTTACACCAAAGCCAACCTGAAAATCCCAGGTCAGCCATAACGGCGTACTTTCTGTGTTGAACGCTGGAAAGATTCTCGAAAAAGAACTCAATCGCCAAGAGGGCAATCAAGCCCAGGAAGGCCAAGACTCCCACTGTGGTGCCGAAGCCGCAAGCGTTGGAGTCGTTGTTGTAACGACAGGACTCGCCATTCCAGCCTTGGTCTGATATGCAGCCAAACACTATTATGGCGAAGAACTGGATTTGGAAGAAAAAGGATGGGTTTTATAGTTTAACGCTGTTTTTAAGCAATTTATTTAAGTTTTTTTAATTACTTTTCAAATAATCAATTAAATTGTAACAAATTAATTTATACATTTCGCATAAATATAGTTGTTTTAAAAAGTTTTTAAACAACATTTGTTCAGAAATTTATTGTACAAACTTAAATATCTGTTTGAATAAAATAGTGTCTTATTTTTTATGTCTTTTTGGTTGTTTTGTGGATTTTAAAACTTTTCTTTTGCGATAGCAGTTTATTAAAACAGTCTCAAAACACGATCAATCTCATAAATAAGAAAAATAATAAAAACCTCCATTATCTGAATATTCAATGAAACACAATAGAATGACGATTATTTATGAACTGATTTTACCCAATGGATTTTACGTTGACTAAAAAGAAATAAATAATAAACAAACAATAAAATATAGATCAATGAGTATCTCTTTCACCTAAACAACCCACCAGAGCAAGTAGTTTCAAAATGACTTGAGGTTTCTTGAAGAAGGAAATAACATCGAAAACGCCTGTGGCTTTTCCTGCTCCATAAGCGCCTCCCCCATCCATGCTTCAGTAGTGGCACACTTTCAAGGTTGAAATGAATTTTTTGATTTGTTAAGGATTTGTCAAAGTATTTCAATAAAATTTTATTACTATTAATTATTTGTTTTTTTTAAAACATTTTTTTCGATTTTTCTAATAGAAAAATTGATGATTTATTTGAAATAGATCTAAATTACTTTATTATAATCTATTAAGAATATCACTTGTAAGAGTTGATAAAGTTAATGAGATTCAAATTGGGATTTTTATCTATAAATATCGACTATTTATATGCTAAGAACCTCCAACAATATTAGGAGGTGCCATTAAACACGAGTCTATGAACAAATAAAGCTAGGGCAAATGTAAAATCCACATTATATAAGTAAAATATTCAGAATTTACCTTTTGTCTTGCAAAAAGACTTTTGAAAGAATTTCGAGTTGTTATTATCGCTCCAGGGTAACGATTGACACTACCTTGCTGCTCCGATGATGGTCTCCAGCTTCCGTATGCTAATGAAGCTGCAAGCTCCATTCAGTGGAACAATTATTCTATGTCAGAAAGAATATATCTTTGCAAATTAAAGCTTTTTCGAACATAATTTTTTAGTAAAATACATTTTTCTTTTTTTCATTCTTTATAAGGTATTTCTAAGCCATTCAAAAGTCTTGTAAAAATAATTCAAGGGATCTTGTGAAAATTAATTATATCCTCATATATTTGATAAAAAAAGATAAAACTTTTAGGTGATTTGATAGATTTTGCGTCTTTCTAAAATAAATAACTTTTATATAACATTAAATTGCTCTTTATTTCTACGCGTCCTTTTTTTTAATTTTTACTCTATTATATAGTATTTGACAGGGCGGCGATCTGTTGCAAATCTTGGGGGGGAGGGGAGGGGGGAGTCTTACCCAGAATGGACAATCCTGGGGGATCCTGACGTCCGGACTTCCTCTTCCCCCACTTAAAAAACAGTTTTTACCTCTGTTTTGATACGAATATTTAAGTAAGTAATGAATAGTTTTGTTTTAAACAGCTATAACTATAACTATACATACTCAAATTGTATAACTATATAAACATTTTGTTTTATGTCATGTTTGATGATTATACTCGCATCAAAACAAGAGTTTGAAAACGTTTTTATTGAAAAGTGTCAGAACCCCAGGACCCCCCAGAATCGCCGCTCATGGTATTTGACGTGAGTCAATCACTCTTATAGAACTAGCAAATACTATGATTAATTTTTGGAAAATGAGTGCTTTTGAAGGCATTTCTAAAAGATTCTTCATAAAATCAATACTGTTTTTTTGTTGAATCCATTGATGAAGAATGAAGAGACCGTCGAAAGGCTCTTATTTGGACCCTTCACTTTATTAAAGGGAAAATTCGTACATTCGAGTGTGATTATAATATGAATGAAATGCAATCATTAAAAAACTTAATTCAATAAATAATATTTATTCAATGTTTTTTTAAATTTTATGAATACAATTTTTATGAAATATAAACGTTATAAAACGCCATCTATACAGAAATATTACAAAATGATTTATTAAAAATAACATTTCATTGAATGTTTAGATGATGGTTGGAGGCACTGAGAGTGATATTCCAGTTGTTATAATCATTTAAAATATAGTTTCAAGTCAGGCTTCTTCATTTTAATCCAGCTTCAGTTTCTATATACTTGACCGACCATAAGGGATTCCACCCGTTTTTGGAACATATTTAAGAAAAATAACTTAATAATTTTATTTTCATTTATTTATTTTTGCGTTTGCGTAGATGTAAATATGCACAAAATTGTTATTCTTGAACACATAAAATTTATGTCATAAATAAACTTACGAAATCAATAAAATAAGTTTTGGAAATTAATCTGTTAAATAGATATGTTTTCAGATCCTTACGAAACGTAAATAATGAATTGAAATTTGTTAAGTTAGAAGATAAAGTTAAAAAAGAAAAAATACTGGATCAGAAGAAAAACTATTCAACAGGAGCGGAGATGGCTTAGATGGTAGACGTCGGACTCAAAACTCAAAGGTTGCCTGTTCGAATCCTTGACGAGTAACCGTGAACTATCATATACCTAGTGTATATGATGCGGTGTTTGCGACGTATGCATTGAAAGATGTGTACGTCGTGTGGAGTGGCGTTTCTGGCGAATAAGAACCATGGTTCTCAGAACCATTGTGACATGGCCAGCGTCTGTCCGACTGGGAACGATATAGAGCACACACAAAAAACACAAAAAATAATTGAAAGGTTAATGCGGCCACCAATACGGCTGCTGCTAGCCAGAACCCACATTTTGAAAGTTTTTTTAGCTACCAGAAAATATTATTAAATTGTAATGAAATATTGTTTAGTTAGTTTTAACCATAAAAGATACGAAATAAGAGAAGAAACAAAACAATCTTTAAAAATATTTGTTCTGGTTATTCGATTGGCATTCTAATTTCAAAATGTGACATTGTCACATACAGTATGTGAGTATTTGAAATATTTTTTACAGTTTTTTATGGGATAAAATAAATATGCCCGTTTGCGGATATAATCCTCTATTATTGCTTTTAAATAGTCCAAATTATGGGAAGTTTGAGGTTGAAGTTAGGGTTAAGATTAGGGTAAGAGTTACTCAGCATAACATGAATTTAAAAAAAATTTAGTTACCCTTTAAATATATTAGTGTACTATGCATAGACAACATAAGCCCGGGTATATCTAATGTAAACCGTTAGCGCTCAGCAGTGTTATTATTAGAATTGCAAGAAACATGATATCTAAATTGTCGTAACAGCGAAATTCAAATGGAAATTTTTGTTTCAATATATTAAGGTATTTAACATTGGTTTACGTTTCAAATATAATTTTAAAAATGCAATTTTTTGTTTATAACATTTTACCGGGCTTCAATTATGGTTCAACAGTTGAACTGCTCAACTAATACTTAAGGCTTAAGGGCCTTAAGTTTAAACTTTTAAGCTAAGCTATCTTACCAATCTCTAAATGACCATTGCCCCTGATTTAAAATGTCCGGTAATTTAGATTTATTAAGTTTACAAATTTATAATTTATAATATACTAATTTAGTATATTATAAACTTTATAATATAAAGCTTGTAATTTCCTTGTTCTGTTAATATATATATATATATATATATATTAATTACAATTTTTATTAATAATATTTCAACTTTTTTTCGTTTTTTTAGATTCTAAAGTTAAGGAGAAGTTACAGACTATTCTTAGTAATTGAAAATGGATAACAACGAAAATATAGAAAAAAGAGCTGAATGGGGTGGAAAAGTAGAATTTATTCTCACATGTGTTGGATATGCAGTTGGTCTTGGAAATATTTGGAGATTTCCATATTTGTGCTATAAAAATGGCGGAGGTTTGTATAATAAGAATAATTGTTAATTAAAATGCTTAATGAATCTTAAATTTTTATTTAAAAATTTAATATTTGCAGGAGCTTTTCTCATTCCGTACTTCACTACACTTCTTCTTGTTGGCATTCCTCTATTTTTTTTGGAACTTTCTCTTGGACAGTTTGCAAGTTTGGGTCCCATTGCTATTTGGAAAAGTAACCCTCTTTTCAAAGGTAGTTTTATTACTATATATTATTTACAATATTCTTTTAATTATATTTGTTATCACATTTCCATTCGGTTGTAACCATTAGAATGATATAAGACTGAAAGTTAGAATAGGAAGTTTTTGTAAGCAGCTTTTATCTGACACATAAAGTAGGCACAATAATTGTAAGAATCTTCTTTGCTTCACTCTCACACCACCTTGTTTTTATACTTAAAAGACAGCCTTCAGTAGATATTAATATTTAACAAAATTTATAATTATTGAATTATTTTGATAAGAACAACTTTGTAAAAAAGACACAACATTGACATTTTAAAATAAAATTATGTACATAATAAATTCATCCACTTGAAATCTGAATATAAATTAATTTATTCATGGTGTTTAAATTTTTTTAAAATATGTTATAAAATTCTATAAGAGTCTCTTAAAAAGATTGCATGCGAACCATAAAACAATTATTGTCTGTATTAGTAGTTAGTGGAAGGTTATGCATGCTATTAGTCTTTTATTTGTTTCAGATTTTCAGCGTTTTTACTTTCATATTTGTTAGTTTTTCTTTATTTTTTTTCAAAATTTCAGATAGCTTTTTAGGGTATTAAATTTAAAAAATAGGCGGAAAAAATACTTTTTCAAAGTAACTTCAATGTTTAAGATTCAGATGCATAATTCTTCTAATAAATCATAAGAGTTTGAATCTTACTCATTTCTGAAGGATGTTTTCATGAATGAAATTTATCACATTTTTTTATTCCTTCTTAACGTTTTTCTCATGATAATATCATGCAAAAATTGTGAATGTTTTGGAGTTAATAGACCACTTAAATACTCTAATAATGTGGTAAAAAGATATTCATACAATTGGCTTTCGTATTTTATGACACTAAAACCTTTTCTTTATTATGTTCTATTGTATAAGAATGTATTATAGCATTTGGTATTATTATTTCAAACGAATTAAAGCTATAAAATAAAGTATTTTGAATCATTCTTTTTTGTGCACCGTGGTGCCTTTAGGATGTAGTTTTTGATGAAATCAATATGTTGAACTTAATGTATGAGCCCATGCGAATACACAAAGCCTCTCTTCTCTAATGGTTTTTTGATTCAAGCCAGGCTGAAGGAAATCAAAATGAGAGAAACACCACCAAAAATAAAATTCAATCTTTCTATCTTTTTTTAACATTATCAAATACAATTTTTACTAATTTTTCTATTATTTATACGTTTATATTTAAACATGAGACTTTTATTAAGTGTTTCTGTAAGCTACATGCCCTTGTAGATCTACCTTCTCTAGGTATTTATGGAATTTTGAGTACTTAATTTAATATATCAATTTTAGCAAATCAACTTTCTCATTTGATGTCACTCATTTATAATTTTAATTACATTTTAAGCTAAAATGAAGAGGAAGTGAGAAATTGAAAATGTTAATAGTAAATGTTGATTAGTGTGTTATTATTGGCGTATGTCATGATTCTCAGAATTTTTGGAATAAAATGTATAAAATTTTGGTAGAAAGTATAATTATTTCCAAAGATCCAGCTTTTTTATAGGTCTCAAGGGCTTTGAATAACTTTGAGAGTTGAGAAATTGTTTATTTATTTACACATTAGGTATTCTGAATAAGATCCATCATAGATCCGACTCATAACACTTGTGTTTACAAGTGTTTTGATGCTTCAATCGTGTAAATAGTTCACAAGAAAATTTAAAAAGATTTCTTTCATTTTAAACTATTTTTAAAAAGGTATTTTTCAAACACTTTTTGTTTGTGGCCGTGCTTTTATCACGTCTTAATACAAAAGAAGCATATTACTTGTAAACAGAGTAAAGTGTTGTCTTGAAACATTTCCCGCTCAGTGATTCGCTTCATATGTAACTAACCTATCAAATAAAGCCTCTAAATGTTTCCCTCATTATTTTCTTTTTTAAAGAGGTAAAACCGTTTCAAATTGTGCAATTGTGTTTAATGATTTCCGAACCACATCCCACCATCAATAGGAATAGGCTACACAATGGTTATAACAAACACTCTCGTCAGTTGCTACTACAACGTCATCGTCGCATGGTGCTTCTATTACCTCTTCGCTTCGTTCACGAGCGAGGTGCCGTGGGCGTCGTGCGGTAATCAATGGAACACCATGCACTGCACTACCTCCGAGCAATACAAAAACATGAGTTGGTTTGTTATATACTTTCGATGTATAAATTATGTTTTTTTTATATAAATTAGTTTAATTATAATTTTTTTTTAATTAAATATATTTTAAATAAATAAATTATTTATTAAACCGAGAGTGAGTTTAAAGGAATTATTCACAGCATAATCTTTTTCAACACCAAAACTACAACACACACACACACACACACACACACACACACACACACACACACACACACACACACACACACACACACACACACACACACACACACACACACACACTCACACACACACACACACACAAACACACACACAAACACACACACACACACACACACAAACACACACACACACACGCAGCCAACAACACAATCACGGTGGGCAACATGACTTTAAGGAGCGAAGAGTTGAAGAGTCCAAGCGAAGAATACTTCTAGTTAGTGTTCTACTTCGTCGCTTGTAGACAAAACGGCGGATGAATGAAAATTAATATTAAAAAATATTTGCTTTTTATTCCAAAGAGAGGTGCAGTAACAAGATGAGATAAAGGAAGTTGTAGATGAAACGCGAGATTGCGGAGATTGTGGCAGGCAACGTGTAAAACGCGAAAACGACTTTTGCGTGGAATAATAGGAAAAAAGGGTTAAATAAAAATATATTCATTTAAATTCATTGATTATGTTAAGGTTATGATTGGGGTTAGTATACAGAATGTAAAAAAATTATAATACATTGTATTTTTATGATTTTCGTTATTCAATATTTAATGTTAATTATAGTTTGTTCCATTTTTAGCAAACAGAAATAACTAATAAATTAAGATTCTTATATTTCCGCAAAGTCTACCTACGTTTTACTCGTTGCATTCCAGCAACTCAAGCAATCCGCCTTTTATCTCCAACTTCCTTTATCGCATCTTGTTACTGAATCTCTTTGAAATATAGAGAAAATATATTTTTTTTTGAATTGTTGTTAATATATTATATATATATATTTATATTTATAACACTTATGATTTAAGTTAATTCAATTACTCAATTACTTCCCAATCGTTGATTTGTTTTTATAATATATTTGCATGATGAATCTTTTACGAGAATGGAATATGAAGTATTATTTAAATTTATTAATTTAATGAATCGAGGCCTAGCATTTTTTTTTGATAAAAAAGAAAATGGTTATAAAAATACATAGGTTGCAATTCCTCGAAAGATCATGCTAGTTTCCATGTTTAATCAAGCTTCACGGTTTTCAATTCGGTAAGCTATTTTAGGTATTTAATTATTTATTTTAAACTTTTTTCAAATTTCACAAATCATGAATGTTTAAGACTTCAATAACAATGAAAATAGATTAAATTAAAGAATTGAGGATGACGATACAATTAATTATACTAATAGTAAATTATTATCATAGCTGTGAAATAGTGGCAATTGGAAAAATGATGATAAGCCTTTAAACTTGAAATATGAAATTAAATATTGATTATGGGATTATAAAGTTAAAGAAATTTTAAAGGATGTCATTATCCGTGCTATTTATTCTTACACATGCTTTTTTCAATTACATTTCGTGTGTCTTAGAGTTCATCTTCTGAATTCATTTCATCTTTAAAAATGCATTTGAAACTAACAGTTTTTTCAAAAGATTAAATCAAATACATTAATTATAATTTAAAGAATTTAAGAAAGTGAAAATATATGATCATTCAAATTAAAAGTTGTTTTTAAAGCTTAAATCAAATATTCGTATTTTTTAATCATAATAGTAATAATACATGAAATAAACATAATCGAATAGGCTGCTTTTCAAGGGGCTTGAACTATTTGAGGTTTATACTTTTGTATATTTGATGAAGTAATGCAGATTAAGTGGATAGTGAATAATGCTTGATTCCACTGATAAGAGACATAACTGCTTGGTGAATAAGCATAGAGACTTTGCTCTGAAGACTAATTTAGAGATTGATTCATTGACTAAACTTTTTGTATTAGCACATATCATCTCTACTATTTAATCTTCTCCACATTCCAATTCTCAAATAACGTTTTAACCTATTGCTAAAAGCTCAATCAATGCGCCATAAACACACACGCACACACACACACACACACACGCACACACACACACGCACACACACACACACATTTAGCCACAATTCTAGCACCAACCAACCCACGCACCGCAGCAACAAAGTCTTACAAATGTCGGACGGCCTCGACAACATTGGCGGCGTGGTATGGCAACTTGCCCTGTGTCTTCTGCTCGCTTGGCTGGTTGTCTACTTCGTTCTCATCAAGGGTATCTCGTCTCTGGGAAAAGTAGGCGGCCCACTTATTTGTTTTCCTCTCTGTCTATCAATAGAAGCGAAGCGAAAATGGAAATTTGTTTTTAGTAGTTTATAACCTGATAACTAATAGGAATGCTGTATAATGATAATAATGTGTTGTCATTATTATTTAGGTGAATATTTTACAAGTTTATTACATTCTTAATAAGTTTTTTTAATTATATTTATGCGAAAAGATTTTTAAAAATAGTTTATTAGTTATTTTTAATATTTTTCACAGTGCTATTTATGAGAAAATATAAACCTTTCCTAATACCGTAGAATAACATGTAAGGAGCACTTTTTAATGCTACTGCATAGAGTTTGGAACCCTCAAAATACCATATTCAACTCACTCTACCATTTCCAACCTTCTAACACACTTAATGACACGCGAAAACACACACATATACAGACAGACACACACACACAAAAACACACACCCAACTTTTTCCTTCTCCCGTCCCGACTACTAGGTAGTTTACTTCACATCGATCTTTCCATACGTCCTGCTAACGATCATGCTGGTGAGAGGCGTCACCCTGGAGGGAGCCTCCGAAGGCATCAAGTACTACCTGCAGCCAGTGTGGTCGCAACTGCTCAAGGCACAAGTGAGCTCACTTTCCCATTTATTCTTTTTCTCTCAATAGTTTCTGCGCATCCAAAAGTTTTTTCGGTGATTATCTTTTCTTTCAGTTTTGTTTATTGCTATTGTTTATTATTATTATTATTAATCGGGCGCAGCTCTTTTTTCGAAATCACTCAAAATATATAAATGCTTAAAATAGGGGTTTATGATTCGCAGCTTAACCCACAGGTCGTGTTTTCGATTCACAAACACCCTATATTAGGATGTTTTTATCTCCCATTATATATCTTTTCTTTACATTTTGTAAATTATTATTTCATGATATGTTCTAGAAAATCTCATTATCAAAAAATATTTTTATAAGAAAATAATATATAAACTGGCGCAATAAATTCAAAATTCTTTTTTATACAATTTTTAGCGATTATTCGACAAAATAATGTATTGAATATCCTATTTATGTAAATACACGTTTGTAATCATTTTTCCATTTCAAATACACAACAGCACACACGCACAAAAATCAAATAAAAGCTGGGGAGATTCGAAAGCTCTCAAGAGGCCGAGAGTGAGAGGCACTGTGTGCATTGCGACTCCTCCAGCAGCTGCTGCTCCTTTGATCGTGCAAACATTGCTTTCCGAAAGCCTGCTCATATATTTTCTGTATTGTTACTTACAGAACAACTAAAACAAGACGTGGAAGAAGTAATTATTAGTATCAGTGCTATAAAAAAGCCCGCATGAAGCTTCAATGGCACAGGTAATCAAGCAAACTATTTATGACTATTAAACCCCGCTTTAAAACTCTGAAATTCTTGTTGCTTTTGGTTTTTCTGACGATGCTGTCACTCTAGAGAAGAAACGCTTGATAGTGCTAGCACACCAAGAAGTTGAAGGCTCAGTTGAGCCCCTGAAGAGAAGTCCGCCACATCAGCATCCAACTACCAAAAACTTCACAACTTTGTTACAAAGAACAATAAATAAAAGATTCTTGAAATATCCCAGTGATTCATGCAAGTCTATCAGAGTGAATGGGATTGTCAATCAAAAAAGCAAACGTCTTGTGATATCGGTCCAAGTCCTTAATGACTTGTCTTAACGTGGGGTTACGTTGATTCAAGATTCAACGTTAGTTTGCACGCAATGAATAACAGAAAAATGATCTATTTCAATTAGTCGAGGAGCATAGAAAACTTTTTTCAAAACCAACTAAGTTGTCAGCAGTTGATGCCAAGTTTCAGATAACGTCCCAAGTACATAAATGACTGGACTCAGGTGACTTTTGAATATTAATTTTTATCTTCATATGTGCTTCGAAGCTTTTTTTTCTTGCGAATGCTATTTTCATAAATTTTAAAACTTTTAAAGCGTTGCACTTTTTAACAAATTGATTTCGGACATTTTTATACATACTTTAAAAGATCAAATATTTTGGCAAATTTTAAAATATTTTTTCATGTCCGAAAATAAATGTCTTTTTACAACTAATTTCAAAAATCAAAATTCATGCATATTGAAGTTCTTTGCTTCTTTCTTTTTTTATATTCTTAGTCAAAATAAAATAGTTATAATATTGAAATTAAGTTATAAGTATTAATATTATTTGTCATAATTGCCATGGGGTCGCTTCACAACGTCCAAACATCGCAACGCCCAAACATCACAACCGGAAATTTTCTTGTACAGCTGATTAGGATCCACACTAACCTATTCCTGACTCTCATAACAATTCATTCAACAAAACTTTTCTCGATCATACGAGGAGTTCTATATACACCCACGCGGGACTCGAAAACACTCTTTTCCCTCGTTTAAAGTTATTAGATATGGCTCTAGAATTTCAAGAATCTGAGAAAAGAAAAAGAATGCTGACCTACAATGCTTATCTCTACAGTAGAGAAAGAACCACTGAGCAGAACGAAATTTGGAGATGCTGTTGGGATGGTTGGGCGTTATGAAGACGACCCATTGCCATCATAGACACTGCTGTTTTTGAACTGCATGTTCATTCTAATGGCCCGAAAAGATGACTTTTTCGAAAAATGAGGGTGTCTGAACATTAAGGGTATTCGAAAAAACTTTTATTTTACGGTTTTGCGCCGGTTAAGATAAAATAAATAAGTTATTAAAATTAATTATTCTGTATATAAATTCAGTAAAAATTAATTTCAGCTCTTAAATTAAATTTTCAAATACGCTTAAAAATTGTATAGTTATGGTTTATATACTCAGAATTTCTAATAATTCAGAGGTCACCGTAAAAAAAATTTCTAGTTTTTTTTGAATTCATAAAGTTTTTTCCGGGTCTTTTTCCTATTATATTTACGTTCATATTCCAATATTGGTCGTCATAATTGTAATAAAGAGGCCTCATAAGTCTGAATGCTAGCGAAAAATAAATTTTTTCGAATAAAATCTAATCTACATATATTTCCACACTTCATTTATGAAGTTTTTATGCACTAGTCCTTTCATTAATTCAGAACTGTTTTTCCGAAAAATTATTTGGACTACTATTTTGTAGTGCCTTGGATTTATGAACGCAATTGACTTTTTTCATTTGACTTCCGCTCATCTCCAACGTTTTTTACTGTCTACGCTCAAATCGACTCGAGGCACTTCAGTTAGTCCGGTAGCTTCATTTCAGTACCGAAATGATACTTTTTATAACTCTAAAAAAGAGTAATTTAAACATCTAATTAACGCTTGATGCTTTTATAATTTTCTAATTAGCCTATTCATGCAATTATCTGCTCACCCATCCTTCTATTCTTTCATCTATCTATCTATCCATCCATCCATCCATCTATCTAATCTCCCATCCATCCGTCCATCACTCAGGTCTGGAGTGATGCAGCCACTCAGATTTTCTTCTCATTGGCCACATGCTCTGGTGGTCTAATCGCCATGGCTAGCTACAACAACTTCCATAACAATTGCTTCAGGTCAGTGACATCTCTCGTGATAAGTAAGCAGGGTATTTA